>JAQQSK010003053.1:0-265502 GCA_028658325.1 Potorous gilbertii | reverse complement strand
TAGAAAATTGTCATTGGGATTTTTTTTTTCAGTAAGTTCTTGTGTTATTACAAAGTTCCAAGTCTACCAGAAAAAACTCTTGCACACTGTGGTCGTTGCTGTGCGCAAAGTTTTCCTGGTTCTGCTCCTTTCGCTCAGCATCAGATCACTTTATATGATTCCTAAAGAAAGCAAAAACGCTTTCTTTCAACTAGCTTAAAAAGCAGGTAGTACAAGTATGATTATTCCCTTTTCACAGATGTGGAAACTGAGGCTCAGAGATAATATACCTTGCCCATCACCATAAAACCAGTACTTTACACTAGGGAAAGGAGTGAAAGAAGGCAGCTGGAAGACAGCCAGCAGCTAGAAGTCATTGCTGATGATAAGGAGCCAAAACCAGGAGAGTTGGGAGTAGGCTGAGGCAAAGGGACATCCGTGTCCATTAGGGTCAGATGCCAAAGTAGGACCAGAAGGCTGGGTAGATAGACAAAGAATGGACTTGGGATGAATATCAGGAGTCTGGTGGCTTAGTAGGCAGTAGTTTAGTAGGGCAGGTAAACAGCAGGGCAGATACAATGTCTTATGTGTAGTAGGTCATCAAGGAACGCCTGTAAATGATCGAGCAGGTAGGGGATCAGCATGGTCAGTATAGCACAAGAAAGGGAGTCTTGCAGAGAGTTGGGAAAGCCAGGAGGTGAGATGGAGTCTAGAGTCTAGAGTCCAAGGTAGGTGTTTAAGACTAGAGGACTGTCAGCATTAAAGGGGCAAGAATACAAGGAAAGAGGCATGAACTTGGTACAATTGACCTGCACTCAATTGCAAGCCTTAAAGCACAATGGGGCCTATGTTTGGATCTTAGCTCTGACATCAATAGTGGTGTGATCCTTCTGAACCTCAGTTTCCTTATCTACAAAATGGGATGACAATACTTGCATTATCTGCCTCATAGGTTATTGTGAGGAAATGCGCCTTGAGAGCCTTTTAGCAGTATAGAAATAAAAGTAAATACAGAAATAATAATAAGTAGCTGAGCCTTCAAGTATTTTGCTTTCTGGTTCCATGATCTTTCCACTCTCATGACGGGCAAGATGCTTCCTTCTCTGAAGGTGCTGCATTAGATGCTCACCCCTGCACTTCTAACATTCCAGACAACAGATACTTCTTACAAATTTAGTTGAAGTGGATATGGTTTCTAGAATCTTGGAAATGTGTCTGAGTAAATGACTGAAGATACAGAGTTCTCAGGTCCCGAGCAGGTAGGAGGTCATAGAGTCCCTGCACTGTGGTTTCTATATTGGGTGTCAAATGGGCTGCCTGGCCACTGAAAACAACAGGGATGCTGCTGCTGACAATGAGAACAAGAGAAGCAAACATTTATATGGTGCTTTAAGGTCTACGCTTTACATGTTATCTCCTTTGAGCTTCACAACAACTCAGTCAAGCATGTGCTTTATCCCTTATAGATAAGAAAGGTGAGGTAGTTAAGGGATTTGCCTAGGACCACAAAGCTAGTAAATATCTGAGGATGGATTGCAACTCAGGTCTTCCTTACTCGGGGTCCAATTGATTTATCCATTTTGCCACCTAGGATACAAATAATCGTGGCTTAGATTCTTTTCTCATATTAAAAAAAGTGAGGGGAAAGGACCTATTTGTACAAAAATATGTATAGCAACTCTTCTTGTGGTGGCAAAGAATCGGAAATTGAGGGGCTGCCCATCAATTGGGGAATGGCTATTCAATCTGTGGTATGTGATTGTGATGGCAGACTATTGTGCTATAAGAAATGACAAGCAGGATGATTTCAGAAAAACCTGGAAAGACTTACATGAACTGATGCAAAGTGAAGTGAGCAGAAGCAGGAGGACATTGTGCACAGTAATAGCAATATTGTATGATGAATAATTACGAATGAGTTAGCTCTTCTCAGCAATCCAATGGACCCATAACCCGAATCCCAAGGGACCCATAATGAAAAATGCTATCCACTCCAGGGAAAGAACTGATGGAGTCTGAACACAGATTGAAGCATACTGCTTTTTGCTTTCTTTATTTTTTTTTTCTTTTGGTCTGTGTCTTCCTTCACAACATGATTGATGTGTAAATATGTTTGGCATGATTGCACATGTATAATTTATATCAAATTGCTTACCACCTCATGGAAGGGGGGAGGTGAGGGAAGGAATGAGAAAATTTAGAACTCAAAATTTTTAAAAAAAGAATGTTAAAAGTTGTCTTTACATGTAGTTGGAAAACAAATGAAATATTCTCTTAAAAAGGATTCCTTCCTCAGAAGGAACTGCATACAGCACTCTGGATGTGATCAGGGCAGAACACAAAAAGATCTATGATCTCTCCTGTTCTATGTATTAATTATGTCCTTTTTAAATAAATTCTTAGACTGCATGACCTCCTCTGGTTGCCACATTACAACCCTGATTCATATTATGATCATGGTTCATCAATCCTTACCACTCTGGCCCCCTGATTCTTTTCACATGCACTGGTTTCTATCTACATTTCCTCCATTTTGAATGTATGAAATGGATTGTTTTGTACCCAAGAAAAGTGTTTGACTATGATCATCTCTATTTAGTTTACTTTTAGGAGATGCCACCCACCATTCTAGCCTGAATGAGGAAGCTGGGATACAATCTTGCATTCTTTTCATTATGCCATAATGACTCTTTTAGGAATGGCTTTGTGATGTTGGTGTCTCAGTGAAGCCACCTTTAAATTGGGATAACATACATTAGAGCTCTATCATTTGGCAAAGTTATGTCTGTCTTTTCCAGCCAATTTCCAGAAGATTTGTCACTTTTATCTCTTCTCTAGTCCCTAGAAAACTGAGTCCAACAGTTTAGGAAGAATAAGTGCTGGACCTGGAGTTAGGAAGACTCATCTTCCTGGTTTCAAATCTGGCCTCACTTACTAGATTTGTGATTCTGAGCAAGTCACTTAACCCTGTTTACCTCAGTTTCCTTATCTGTCAGATGAGCTAGAGAAGGAAATGGCAAACAACTTCAGCATCTTTGCCAAGAAAACCTCAAATGCGGTCACAAAGAGTCAGATGCAACTAAAAAATGACTAAACAATAACCTGGAATGTGAGGGGACAAGGGAAAGAATGAAAGAGGCAGCATGGGTAGGGCGGTTATAGTGCTGGATATGGACAGAAAAACTCCATCATGATCTCTACCCCTTGAGTGCTTCTAGGAGAGAAGGGGTAGGTTTGGGGAAGACATTTCCCTCTTGTATATAGGACTGTCTATAAAACATAACTACTACTCTTCCTCCTCCTTGCTTTGCTTTACCTTGCTGTCTATCCCAGCTTCAACCTCATCTCCAAAATCCAAGTCAAATCCTACTTCCTCCATGAAGATTTTTTAACCCCTTGAGACTATGCGGAACATTAACTCCACTTATTTCCTATAGCACTTCTACAGAATGTATCTGATGCAACATATATAGATGCGTAGTGTTAGTTATATTTTGTAGTCTATGTCTTATTTCCTAATCTTGGTGAGGGCAGTACTGTATCACACTTATATTTGTGCCTAGTACAGTGCTTCTGCATGTACATGCTCAGCATTTAAGAAATATGCCAGTGTAGCTGACCCAGAAGGCTAAGCTTAATTTTTTAAGAGAATACTTTCTTCATGAAGACCAGAGATAGGTATGTGAGGCCAGAGACACCATATAGGGAGTGTTACCTAAATGAGGAGAGACAAGTGGATGTGAAGTCAGAAGGGGCAGAAAGCCAGTGTCAACCTGGGAACTGAGGATGATCAAATTATCTACCTATGGCTACATAGGGAATCTGAAGGGAGGCCAGGACATGCCTCCAAATCTTCAAGATGGGCCATTGCTCAACATTTTGAGTTGGGCTTTCTGGGTCCCCTGGGAGGAATAGGCCAGGTTATTAAGTGTCATCTTTGCATTATAACTATGACATCTGGTGAACCGATCGCCATGCTGGGGAAGGATTCTCTGTCTTCTGTATGCTATTATCAGTAGGGACAAGGAAGTGTGTGTGTGTGTGTGTGTGTGTGTGTGAGAGAGAGAGAGAGAAAGAGAGAGAGAGAGAGAGAGAGAGAGAGAGAGAGAGAGAGAGAGAGAGAGAGAGCGCTTCTTTAGTCTGACAGCCACCTTTCTTCCTTTCTCAGGCTCTGTGGAAAGATTTGGGCTCAGCTCTTATCTCTCACAGGTAAGGAGGCCAGGGCCCAAGGGCAGTATCTGATATGAAAGCATCTTCTTTTCAAGGTCCCGGAATATCCCTGGAGCTAAAGCCTACAACAAAGCTGTTTAGGCCAATACTGATTATTCTGGCCCTTGCAGAGGGCTCTGCATTCAAAATCAGAACCTTTGCATACCAAAAAACCTCCAAACTGGACTTCCTCAAACCTTAAAGTTCACTTTTTGGACCATAGAGACACACCAGTGCAAGGGTTTGGTTGGCGAAGAGGGGATAACTGATTTACTTTGGTCATAGGAAAAGTGTTGTTAACCAGCTATATGTCAAGATATGAACACACAAATGGACACTAATTTCTGAGTTTCCCACTAAATAAAAACTAGTTAGCTGTGGGAGGATAGGATTGGCAATAAAGCTTGACCCACTTCTTTCCCAATCTCTTCAAGCAGTGCTTAGGAAGTAACTCTCTCAGTTATACCCTGGGTATTTGCCAGCCTTGTGTTGGCACATTTGTTCTATTTGCCCTTGTATTCATCCGACCAATTGTTGGAGCTGAAGCTGGAGGTCTGGGGGTGGCCAGACAAATGGAGTCTGATAGAGTTAGTGCCTGAACTGCTATGGGTAGCAGTGGAGCAGGAAGCATCAATGGGCCAGCATAGGTCTTTGATGGAATGGATACATGTGGTGAACATGTTGGACAATCCCAAGCCAAGGAATGCAGCCCAATGAGAGTTCAGCCAGTGAGGATTCATGATGGCTTCAAAGCAGTCTTTATGGCTTTAACGTGATGCATTCAGATTACAGTGTTTATGGGCTGAAACAGTGGATTGCAAAACAGATGACCTGGGTTCTAACTTCATTTCTACTCGTGACTTTGCTTTGGGACCTAAGGGGCAGGTCATGGAACTACTCTGGATCTCAGTTTACTTGTATACAACATTAGGAACAATGAATAATTCATTTTGGAGTTTCCTAACTGGCACAGATGACTCTCATGTAATTAACAATACTAATGGATATTAAGAGTTCTTTGAAGAGTCAAGGGATCATTCTGTGTGCCACATGGGCTCCAATAGTACTTCCTGAAAAACTCTAACATTCCAGTAGTAAGCCCCCATCAGTTAAGGCATCAGAAAGGGAATTGGATGAGAGAAGTAAGATTGTATTTTTCTCCTGAATTAAAGACAGAGGGTCATCCCAGGGCTATCCATCATTCCTCTAGAGTAGTGAGTCCTAACAGTGAAGGAAGCACTGAGAAACCCTGGGGTCAGAAGACATGGTTCCTGAGTCTGAGTAAGAGGGATATCCCAAAAGGTACTGTATGTTGGGATTTAAGTTTCCCAATCAAGCTATTTGGTGTTTATTTTGGAATTTTGATAGCCAAGCTTTTCTGGGGCTGATTCTAGGGGCCTCCCTACTCCCTTTTCCTTGAGGAGGTTGACAGGAAGCCTGGGAGGCCCAGTGGGAATAAGCCCTGGAGAAGGTTCATCCTGTACCCTCCCTTTCCCTGACCCTCAAGTTTGGGGGAGGGAAGGGGGTAGGGGCCTTAGGAAGTCTTTTGAATCTTCTGAATTTTTCTAGCAACTCCCCTTGGTTACCCAGAGGATTTTCCTCCCCAGCATATTTCAGGGATTGGTTTTGATTCAGTCAAGGGGTGGACAGAGACTCCTGCTACCTGACCTAGGCTTGACTTTTCCTCTCATGGCCACACTTGGCTGCACGCGATGTTGATTCTCCCCTGTGTACATATGACATATTTCTTCTTAATTCATATCTGGAATGTGTGCTGACTTGTGCATGAAAAACAGTACCAGAAGTTCCACCTCTGTACAGATTTCATAAATCGGCAGGGAGGCACCTGGAGAGATTTCACAAAGCATGTACCTTGGAAAGCAGTTTCCCAGACCCATCAATTTCTTTTCTTCCCCCAATCATCTTGGCTAACTGGGGTGAGGATCCCTAGGGGCCCATCTTGAGATAGTGGATGGTATCAGTTCTTGTCAATACATCATCATGACATCATCAAGCTATCATTCTATCTGTGAATTCAGGGACTGGATGTGGCAGGTCTCTGTATAGAGATTTCAAAGGGACCTTACCTCTGGCCAGATGCTGAGGTGCTTCCATGAACAAGTCTGTCCAAATTGGTCTGACACTGGAATTTCCAACACTAAAGGCCTAGAGACCCTTTTTCCTCTATCGGTAAGCCTGGTGTAGATGTGATTTTGGCTTTTTCTACATACTAAAGCAGGACTAGAAGCATCATTTCCCAGACATTGGGCAATGAAAACAATCCTTTTTGAGTGCTCTGATATCTTTCCCTCTGATGATAGGAAAAGAATAGCCAACTTAAGTATGGTAGAAAACCCAGTATACCATGATGGCCACTGAAATTCAACTACTAGAAATGAGGAAAGCCCTCGGGATGATAATAAGACAAATACTAACAATGAGAATAAGTGAGAAATAAGTGAGAATAAGGATTCTTAATACATTCGATGGAAAGAAAGAGACCAAACGCTTTTACCTTGAGTCTAGAGATAACATTGAGCCAAAGGAAGAAGGAGATGCCTAAAAATACATCAATCTCTTCCAGATAAGATACCCTGAATGTAAAGATATAAAGAAGCTTTTGGCTGAATATGCTAAGAAACTTATTTGGCACTATGAAATCCAAGCTGAATTGTAAGAATACATTTAAAGCAATTAGTATCTATGCAACATCAGTCTTGAGGTACACTTTTAGAATTGCAAGATGGACTGCAAAAGACCTTAACAAAACCTCATACAATATTAACAAAATATAAGGTCCATCATTCTAATACAATTATAGAAAAATGAACAGTTTCATGACAAAAAACGAGGAAGAGGATTGACAGTCTTAAAGAAGATGACAGACATATCAATAACTTACTGAAACATTTTTGAAATAATCAGGTCTCACTTCACTGAGGAACAGAAAAGACTGATAATAGGTTCATGGTCACGTATTTGCGAAGTGTAACTGAAAGTGGTTTACTTCCAGATAGAGTCTACAAAACAACTAAAATGTGAGAATGGAATCAAAAGGCCACCCAGACCATCCATGGGCAACCTCCAAATGAATTCTGCCAACAACATCGCAACAAAGGAATGCTGAACAAATGGCTGAGTCATGAAAATCTGTTTATGGGAAAGAAGGGGTTTATGATGACATTTTAGAACTACCAGAAACTTACCATTGCCACCAGAAACTACATGTGGGTTATCTTTAAGGAGCCTGAGCTTAGGGATCAATGCAGATTATGCAAAGAAATGGAGATAGCAACACATTACTTCAGGCTATAAAAATTTAGTACCTAACAGATCTAGCAAAACATAGTAGCTAGGCCACCATCTTCTACACTGACAAGCAATCCCTATAATTTAAGTCGTTCACTTGTTTCAGTCATATCCAACTTTTCGTGACCCCATTTGGGGTTTTCTTGCCTTTTCCTTCTTTAGCTTATTTTACAGATGAAGAAACTGAGTCTAACAGGGTTAAATGACTTGTCCAGAGTCACAGAGCTAGATTTGAATTCAGGTGTTCCTGACTCCAAGCCCAGAGCTCTGTACACTATCAAGTCACATAACTGCCCACATTTGATGTCCTGATCTCATTTCAAGTAAAGACTTCAAAATATCCTGGAGATATTGTTCAAACAACTAACTGTACTGGATCTGAACTATTATAACAGAACAAACTGGTACCCACAATCACTAGGACATAACATGAATGTCTACAAATATTTTAAATATATGTCTCCATCCCAATACTTAAAATCACCAAGTTGCATGGAGTAAAAATCTTTCAAAGTACAGAAACCTGAAAGCATATGGTAATAGGTTGAGGTGCGTATCATCCCCGTTAGCCCATTCTGCTAAAGGAGCTGTATGGGAAAATGTGCAGAAGAATGCTTTTAGTGAGTCAACAAAAGAGAAGTTTATATCCTGATACTTTCATTCAACTACAAAAAGTGGACATTTTATCTGTTTGCTCAAAAGTACAGAGAACATGGAATCTAAAGGAATAGTAATGGGAGAGCTACTTGTCCTTGGGCCATTTGCATCTAAACCTCATCAAAAAAGATGCCGAGGAGATAACAACAAAAACAGATGGTTATGTAGCCCTTTAAAATTTGCAAGAAAACAACAACGAAAGAATGCATTCTCTCCTCATCTTCGCATCTATGACTTACTTTCTTCATCCCCTCCTACACATGGCCCTTCTTGATCCTCTCCAATTGCTGATGTCCTGATCTCAAATTACTCTGTATTTGGTTTGTATCTATTTCATATTTATTTGTGTGTATGTTGTCCTCTGCCCACCACCAGCCCCGCAAAATGTAAGCTTTTTGCTTTGCTGTTATCTTTGAACCCTTAGGGCCTAGCATAGTACCTGACAAATAGCAGGAGTTTAATATTTGCTAAATGAATAAATGAAAGCATTTTATGCTGATTATCTCATTTAAGCCTCACTACCACCCATCAAGGCAGGTACTGTATATATTATTGTCCCCATTTTACAGATAAGGAAACTGAGGCTTCAGAGAGATTAAATGACTTGCCCATGGTCATATACTTGATGTCTGAAGCAGGCTTTGAACATGTCTTCTCTGCCTCCCATATCAACACTTTGTCCATCCTGCTAGGGTGCCTAAAAGGTATCAATTCATTTGGCTAATACCTGGTGTTAGAGAGGGATGTTCCAGTATTTTGGGGAAAAAAACCAAAACAACCCTATATCCTGATTTAAAAATAGATGTCAAATAAATAAAACCTAAGTTTCTCAAGTCAAAACTAATTCTGATGTCTGAAACCTGGGCCTAGGAGAACTCTGTTTTCATTAATCAGAGGAGATGTAACTAAAGCCATCAGATTTATCATGGCTGAATTTCAAACGTGAAACCCAACATACCATATATGCAAACATCCAGTGCCTGTCCTTTTGGATTACTTTTAGCTTTTCGCTCTCCTTCTTGTGACATTTCTAGCTCCTTAGCAAGAGGGGTTTCTGTTTTCACTCTGGTCTGACCCAAAGGAGCTCTGACCTGTCCAGCTCTGGATGCCACAGCCTGACACTGGGCCTTAGGTGGGGACTTCAAGGGCCTTTGGACATGAGAGGCTTGGCTGCTGTGTGGGGCTTGCCAACCAGGACTTCACCTTTGCTCCAGCCTTAGCAGCTGGGGGAAGGATCCATATCACGCTGAGGAATTGGAGACAGCTGCCTGTCTTACTGCTGAGGGCCATGGGCCAGCTCCCATCAGGTCCTGAGTTAACAGGGCTGGATTCTCATCTTGTTTCCTTATCCTGCCTCCCTGAAAGCTGGAAATCTAATAGCAGCTTTGGATGCTGAATCCAGAAAACTGAACTGCTTTCCAACAGAGGAAGTACAGGAGAATGGTTATAAACTACAAATGAAGACTACAAAGTCATTATACAGAACTGCAAACCACACTATGATAGGGAGAATGGTGTTGGACAGATCCAGATTAGAACAGGGGCTCTTCCCAGTCTGTGGCTCTCCCATGTAACAATCAATCCCACAAGCATTTATTAAGCACAAACTATATGCCAGATGCTGAGAATGCAATCATTAAAACTGAGCATGCCATCAAGGAGTTTACGTTCTACTGGAAGATGGAAACAACATATGCACAGAAAAACAAACATAAAATATGGATGAGGTAAATAAAAAGAACCATTGGGGAGGGATAACGGTAGCACTAACAAATGGGGAAAGGGAGGAAGGCTTTATGTGGGAGGTGGCCCTGGAGCTAAGTCTTGATGAGTATTATCAGGGCAAAAGGAGTCAGGAATTCCAAGAGTAAGAGGTAAGAAGGGACAGCATTCAAGACATAGGAGATGGTCTGTACAAAGGTGAGGAGGCAGGAACTGGGATATCAGAATCAGGGAAAAGCAAGTAGGTTAGATGGATTACAAAGATGGATACATGAGGAGAAGTCATGTGAAATATATCTGGAAAGATAGGTTGGAGCCAGTGAAGGGTTTTAAATGTCAATGGGAGAAGTTTGCATTTTGTCTTTGGGACAACAGTCACTGAAGCTAAGAAGGTGAGTGCTGAATTGAGACCAAAGCTTCCCTTCTTCTTTGGACTTATTGTTATCCCTTATTGTTCCAGGGAACTAGCTCACTTGTGGTCAGATTGTCCACACATTCTGCATGAATCCATATCACATTGTTATCATGGAGGATGGGGAGGATCAATGGTCTCCCTGTCCTTCTTTCTTTCCATAGGGGGTCGAGGATCCCAAATCCTAAGGTCAAGTTTGGACATAGGGAGCTTATGGTGTCTGAGTTGCAGCCTTGTTCAGAGGATGAGGAAATGGGGAATCCTCATCTCACTTCTGCTCCTAATTTAGAGGTTCTCAAAGTGGAACAATCCAGAGGGGCAATAGTAGACTCAGGTGCAATTGGCAGGCATTGAATCAAAATATGGGGATGGTGGAAGCATAAGGAAAGAAGATAAGAAAATTTGAAAATCCATTCATACATATTTCATCTACTGGGTAACAAAGTTAAAGTTGTAGTAATTACATTATTTTCCAAATAAACACACAAAAAATAAATTATAACCAATCAGTGGTCAAATCCTCCAACAGATTTTAGCAAGCAAGTGTTGGTGGGTGAGTGTGTGGGGCATGCCACACAATGGAAGATGAGTGTAATGACTTGTTCACAATACTATACAGTTACATGATGCAATATTGTATCATCAAAATTTCAATGCAAGGAAAAAACCTCAAAAATTTACAATAAATTATTACATTTAAGATGCCTTATTTAAAATGTAGTTTATATATTTTTGAAATGACACAATTTTTTTTTAAAAAAAGATTTGTTAAAGAAAGTAGATTTCCAGGGGGGTGCTGAGTAATTTTCTTCTTGAAAAGAGGATAGAAGGCTAAATGAGTTTGGGAACTTCTGCCCTAATTCATGGCAGAAATTTTTCTTACTCTCTGCCTCAGTCAATGTTGAGATTATGACCTATATGCTTATCTAGAATATACTGACTTTCCTCACTGGGCTTAGAGATCTCTTCTCCATACAGATGACACTAAAGTTCTTCCAGAAAAAGAAGAGGTTAAAAAGTAGCCCAAGGAAAGTTCTGATAGTAGCTTACAAAAGTCAGAAAAAACTCAGGGTTCTCTCCTACTCTTTTATTTTGGAGGGGGGAGGTGAGGCAATCAGAGTTAAGTGACTTGCCCAAGGTCACACAGCTAGCATTAAGTGTCCGAGCCTGGATTTGAACTCAGGTTCTCTTGACTTCAGAGCTGGTGCTCTAATTCACTGATTTCCCTCCTATTCTTGAAGAGCCTGCTCAGATCACAGCCTTTTAGAGAGTTCTCATAGTTGAGGATTTAACTAAGCCGACTGGATGTTGTAGTGGATGAAATACTTTGGCCAGAAAGACCTGGGTTTAAATTCTACCTCAGACACCTAACTAGCTATGTGACCCTGGACAAGTGATTTAATCCCATTATGCTTCAGTTTTCCCATCTATGAAACGAGAGGTTTGGATTCCATGTTCTCTAAAGTTCCTTTCAGCTCTAGAGCAGTGATCCTATGATCTGTGCTCAGGTTCCTCATTGTTCATGGCCCTTGCTGACTTTCCAGATGGTTGTCCTATGACAGTGACTCAGTGTATCACTCCAATTTACCATACATAGTGGAGCACAGAGTTGACTTCAAACGCAAGCCAAACAGTCTGCCAGCCTTTTACGTCTAAATAATCCAAAAATAATCATTCAGCTGATCAATGGTTCAGGCCTAGGCATGAAAGGAAGTCATGGATCATTGGATCACAGCTGGAAAGAACCTCAGAGGTCATCTAGGCCAATCACCTCATCTGAGGCCCAGAGATCTTAAGTAATTTGCCCTACATCACTTGAACAAAATAAGTAGTCAAGATGGAATTCAAATCCTGACTCTGGGGAAAAGTGGACAAGAGCACCCATGCTCCAGGAACCCATTTAGTGTTTGTTAACCCGATTGGAGTCTGTTGCCTTTTGATTTTTATTCTCTTTCCCACTCACCGACCCCCCCCAACCCCTCCTTTTTTTAATGAGTCCAAATCTCAAACAGCCCCCAGCTGTCAGCCCTCCACCTCTCTGTAGAGTTCAGGGGCTCTGTGTTAAGTGTTAACAGTTCCGGGGCTGAAGTTAACACTCCATTAAAACAAATGAGAGAAGTTCACACCTCCTGCTCCTAGACTCTACCCAGCTTGGCAGTGCTCTACAGGCTGATGAAGCAGGGGCTGCAGCAGAAGAGGTGGGAGCACTTTCCTTCAAAATAAAAACTGCCAGGATTAATTCCAGAGGTTGCCATGGTAATAAAGAACCCAGGGGTTTGTTTTTGGCTCTGCTTTTTGCCCCAGCCCTCGGCTCCCAAGACTCTCTCAGAGAACTGTATGGATGAGAAAACAAGTGACATAAGGAAGGAGAGGCAGTGCTAGGTATCAAAAAGCCAATGGCTTAGGCCCTACTCCAGGATAAGGTGAAGGCCTCCCTGCCCCCCTACCCCTCCACTTGATGAAGGCGCAAGCAATCTTGGCTGGTGGCACACCAACAGCTCTGTGGCCCTGCATGGCTCTCTTGAGCAGCTGAAAGGTGGGTGTTGCAGTCTGATGAAAAAATCTGAGAATCACCTAGACTTCTGTTGATAACAGTTTTGGTGTACTGCTTTGAGTGAAAAAGTTCTCCTCCCTCCCCCAGCTGACTCAACCATAGAATCTGTGAAAATGGGGTGGAAATCTACCTCATCCACCAAAAGTGAGAAGTTCATGAACCCCACCTACCAGGCTCAAAAAGAAGTCTGGAAGAGGTAAGTCAAAAAGAAAAACAACAAAGGATGGTAGAAGCTGCAGTAATAAAGATGAAGGATCCCAAACAGATTAGCCAGGACATGGAGAAACTCTATGAGTCCAATGCAGTACAGCAGCCACAGCTAACTGAAAAGTGATAAAAGATAAGGGGAAAAAACTTTGTGAAAACTTTGAGCGCATTCGCCAACTCTACAAAAGGAAAACCCAGATATCTGGGAAGAACTTCCAAAGTTAGAGGAGGGATATGAGCAGAAGAGGGCCCAGCTCAGCCAATACTTTGATGCTATAAAGAATGCTCAGCATGCTAATGTGGAAAGCCAGATTGCCAGATATGCCTCATGCTCCTAAAATCTTGATCCAAGACATCCCATTGCCTGGTGCACTCTCTACTCTCAAACAAACAAACAAACAAACAAAAAACCACTCTGCCTATGGACCTCCCACCAGGGCAATTTCTGCACTTGCTCTTCTTGGATTTGGAGTTCCTCTTTTGCCTCCTGGCAAAAAGCCTTCTAGCCCACCCCTGGGGTCACCTCTCCCCAAGTTCTGCAGATGTATGGCTGCAGAGTGGGCACTTGCCCCTTGCCCTTGAGAAGAGGATATTTTACATAGTCCAGAACTTGCTCCTGGAGGCCATGATGATGATGATGATTCCAGGGCCAGCAAAGATGAAGGTTGTCCTGAAGACATGGATCTAGGTAGGTATGCTGACAGCAGTGATGACAGTGAAGGAAAGGAGTGCATTGTGATGATGAAGAGAGAGAACAAGGAGGGAGGACAAAAAGTCAGGTGTTCCTGAAAAATCATGGAAGAAAAACATGAAGGAATGAACACCTCTCCAAGCTACGATGCTTAGAGTGGCAGGTCAGGAAACTCCTGAAGAGGGGCAAGAAGGAGGGGAATTTTCAGAGGATGAGGAACAGGAGGATTCTGGATTCTGAGTCAGAGGATACAGCCCAGCAGCAGCACAAAGAAGACTTCCTGATGAGGCACCTTCTCCTGCTTCCCAGCAACAGCAACCACCTCCATAGTCTATTCCTCCTGCTCAAATACAGGCGCTTCCCATGCCAGAACCACACCCTGCTTCACTGTTCCCACCACCTAGGACACCCACTGGCCTTCCTCCTGGGCCACCTCCAGGAGCTCCTCCATTCTTAAGACCACCTTGGAATGCCAGCACTTTGAGGGCCTTTACCCTGCTTTTACCTCCTGATCCTCCACCAGCTCCTGGTCCTCCTTCACAGGGACCACCACTGAGGCTACCTCCCCCAGCACCTCCAGGCATCCCTCCACCTCATCCTGGTATGGTATGCCCACCTTTGGTCCCTCCACTTAGACTTGCTCTACCTGGGCTTTTCCCACCTTGCTGAATCCAGGTATTTTAAATGCCCCACCCAATTTGATCCAGACACCCAAAGTAGATGATACCAGTGCAGCCACTAGTGAGAAAAAAGTCACAGCAACCATTAGTAACCAAATCACAAATCACCAATCCCAAGGCAGAAATGACCAGATTTGTGCCCACTATGCTAAGGGTTTGATGAGAAAAGAAGCTCCCCAAAGAAAGTTAGAAGGGTAGAATTGCCTACTATACCCCTTGCCAAAGCAATCCCTAAATCCAGCCCCCCTGCTCCTGTTTCAGCATAAATCAAAGATGATGTGTACGAAGCCTTCATGAAAGAGATGGAGGGGCTACTGTGACAGCCTATGATGCCAGGGGAGGTTTAAATCCCACAAATTCCTATTAGAAAACACAGCTCACAGAGGAAGGAGTTCTTATGTATTGGACCTGAGTGCAGAGGAGTTAACTTTTACTCTGTTAGAGCATTTCCTAACTTCAATGCAAGGACCGTCTTACTGTTATTTAGCTTTGGTCAGGATTCACTGCACAGAAGAGAAAGATGTTTCACTCAGAGTAGACTGATAAACTTCTACAGCAGTGTCCTGTGCATCTCTACTATACCCACCACCACCACTTCCTTTATTCTTTAGAGGAATGGGACAGATGGGATTTTGTGTCTGTACTTTTATTTTTGAAATTCTTTTTTCTTAAGTGGACTGGGTAAGCCACTAGAGTAGATATTTGTCAGAAACCAATGCATTTCACCCAGTGTTTCTTGTTTTTACTTCAGATTTTAGTGGGTTTTTTAACCTTTCTTGTAAATATTTTGTAACATTTTACTTGTAGTAAAATGGATCACAGTTTCCTTTCCTCTGGAGGAGAAAACTATACACTATGTATTAAGGGAGATGACTTCTCAGTGACAAAAAAAAAAAATTGAATGTCTCTCATGAAAGAAATAAATGTTCTACACACACACACACACACAAAAACCCAGACTCTGTGGATGAATGAATTTGGGCTTCCCTGTGGAGAGGACAAAGTTTGTGAGTTATAAAAGACCCTGTATGAGATTCATTAGCAAGTGTGAAAAAGGCCCGAATCATAGCATCAATCTGGTTACAATTTCACCCAAACTCAGCTGGTCTCGTTTTAAGCTGTGCTGAGGTTTTCTGTTAAGACTCTGTCTGGGCCATGATCAGAATGTGGGGTGGAGTTCTGTGTCAGGACACAACCTCCACCCTCAGTTTTACTATGTACCATGGTGGCCAGGATGGCAGTCAAGATGTCAGTGTTTCCCTAGCTGATAAGTTCAGAGAGCCCAATTCAGCCAACTCCCTTCACTTCCCAGTATGAAAAAAAAAATCTAAGGAATATTATCTATTTCTGTGGAACTTAGAGGAAGAACAGGTTTGGGGGATGGAGAGGAAAGAAAGAAGAATGCATGTGCAGAACTGTTCCTTTGGACATTAAACTCTTCATATCCTTTGACCTAGAGATCTCACTCCTGAGGCTATATCCCAAAGAGATTACTGCCAAGAAGAAAAGACCTATATGTACAAAAATGCTCACAGGAGCACTACTGCTGGTGACAAAGAGTGGAAACAAAATACAGAGCAAATGACTGGGACATTGTTGAACAAATTGGTCACACAATATCACTGTGCCATAAAGATGAAGAATTCCAAGACAAAGGAGAAGACTTGCATAAAGGCTAACATCTCTGGGTCTCAGTTTATTATCAGTAGAATGACGATCTCAGATTAAATGACCTCTAGGGATATTTCTAGTTCTAGATTTATGTAGAGTGAGAAAGAGGCAAAAATAATAACATCAACACTGACCATAGGAATCCTAATGAAGTCAAGAGGAAGACACAATAAAACTCTGACCAACCACAAGTCAATGTTAGCACAGGCTAACCTTGGAGATATTGTAGGTTCGGTTCTAGGCCACTGCATTTGTTTTCTAGTGCATATAAAAGTTATGTTTGCATTATACTATATTAAGTGTTATGTATTATTGTTAGTATTACGTCTAAAAAATGTACATACCTTAATTAAAAATACTTTATTGCTAAAAATGTTAACCATCATCTGAGCCTTCAGTCAGATGTAATCTTTTTGCTGGTAGAGGGTCTTGCTTCAGTGCTAATGGTGGCTGCTTATTGGTTGCTAAATGATGGGGTAGCTGTGGCAATTTCTTAAAATAAGACAACGATAAAGTTTGCCCCACTGAGTGACTCTTCCTTTCACTTGAACATTAGAGGCCATTGTAGGGTTATTATTAGACCTAATTTAATATTGTTGTATCTCAGGGAATAGGGAGGATCAAGGAAGGGTAGAGAGATGAGGGAACAGCCAGAACACACACATTTATTAAGTTCACCATCTTAGATGGGTGTAGTTCATGACACTACCAAACAATTATAACTGTAACGTCAGAGATCACTGATCACAGATGTCGATAACAGATAAAATAATGATAATGAAAAAGTTTGAAATATTGTGAGAAATGCCAAAATGTGACACAGAGACATGATGTGAGCATGTGCTGTTGGAAAAATGATTTCAATAGACTTGATCAACACAGGGCTGCCATAAATCTTTAATATATATAAAAAAAACCCAAAACAACAAATCCTGCAATATCTGTGACTCACAATAAAGCAAAGTACAATAAAAGGACACATACATGTATCATCTTGCCACAATTAAAAAACATACAAGCCCCATTTTGGTTAGTAATTAATGACCAGCATTCTTGGAAATACACTTTGTAAAGGGGTCTGTTTGAGCATTTCTTGGGAGGTATCTGTTAAGACCAAAGGAAATATATTTATAAAGAGAATTATACTAAAAAACATCCATCTGTTCTTAGGCACACAATTTAGAGCTGGAGGGACCTTTGCAGTTACCTAATCCACTGTCTCACTTGGCACTTATGGGAGAGAGTCAATGACAGAGCTGGGATGGGTAGGTGTAAGGTATATAACAGATTACAGGGAGAACAGAGATTTACTCTAAGGAAGCAGAAATCTGATAGCCAAGAAGTCTAGGCAGAGAGAATCCCTGGGCACCTTATTATTTTGACAGCAAAGTGGATTTATCATCTAACTTGTGAGTTAGGGGTGGTAGGCCCAGCTAAGGAATTCAGTTCTGATGGTGCCTCATTGGATTTTTCCAAATTGCCTTAGTGTTGAAAAATTACTGGAGTACTTTATTACCCAAACTATAAATAAAGGACATTTAGGTTGGCCACATATAAAGATGTCTTACCTTAATGAGTTTACAAATTCACTGAAAAGTTAATGAGTTGTGTGACTATGGGCAAGTCCCTTGACCTCTGGGCTTCAATTTTCTTATGTGTACCATGATAAGACTGGATGAGACGCTCTCTAAAGTTCCTTCCACATCTAACATCTGATGGTTCTGTGACTTGAGAGGAGGGAGTCCCTTCACCTAATTTAGCACTTGAAGCCCTCCCTTAAAAATGATAACACCACCATCCACAGCAAACACCACCACTGCCTCCAGACCATTAGAGAGTGATTTTAAGGACTGCAGCGCACTTTAGAGGTTAGCTGACTATTTTTTTCATTTCCCTGATGGTGAGAGGAGAAAGAGGTGATCATGGTTAGATTCTCCCACATCCTGCTCACCAGTCATTTCTGGGACTTCCAAGTCTCCTAAGAATCCTTTATGTCTGTATAAAGCTTTCTACTTTTCAAAGGCTTTTCACCTGCCTTTCACGAGATTTCTTTTGATCATGCCTTCAAGGGAGGCAGTTTTTTATCCTCATTTTACAAACTAAGGCAAGCTAGTGGTGGTACAGGAAGGACTAGTGCCCAGGAAGCCTACCATTACATCACTCTCCCACATACAGTGAGATATGGGGGTCCTGTAATACTTGAGCAGGGCCTAAAATGAGATGCCTGTAGCATGAGAGGAAGAGTCTCACAACTCTTCTCTAAGGGGAGAACCAGAGCCAATTAAAAGTGTTTCCTATGCTGTTCCATCTCCCAGTCCATGCCCTCCAGGAACTGACATAATATTATCATCATATAGCTCACTTTAGAACTTTCTTCACAATACCCCTGTGAGGAGGGAAATACAAGTAGCAGTATAACCATTTTAAAGAGGAGGAAACTGAAGCTCCAAGAGGTGAAAATGGCTTGCATTGTCGTAGATCACATGGTTAAGGCTGAGGGCTGCAATAACTCAAGCATCCTAACTCCATGTTTTTCCACTTCATACCACACTGTCTCTCATAATACTACCCCTTGTTATACCAAATACTTTGATTGACTATATATCAAAAAAGGTCAGACACTATACATAAGAGCTGGAGAAAGGTTTGTGCCATGAATGAATGGGCAATGAAATTTCAATAGTTCACTTTAACTTGACTATTCTAGAGCAGAGGTGTCAAACCTAGGTGGTCTGGGGCACTCCTGCTGCAGCCAGAGCCAGATTAAAATATAGTTGAGAAATATTGAACAAAATAAGCCACAGATAATGTTAATATGTAGTTTTTAAAGTCAGTATGTGGACCCAATGATCCTCCCATTTCTATCTGAGTTTGAAACCACCGTTGTAGAAAACAGTCAACTTTGTTTGTAGCATCTCTGGCAATTCAATTTAGAGTTGTTCAATTCAGAAGGAACCTTGCATATCATCGATCCGTTGGGAGAGGGGAGAGGAGAATGGAAGGAAGACTAGTGATATGAAGTGTTTGTGACCACACAGCAAATAAACAGAAAAGCAAGATTTGAACCAGGTCTTCTAGTCAAGTGTTTTTTCCATTGTACCATACTTCTTCATCCATATAATTAAAATCCAGGAAGGGAAGAATCTCTGAGAGTCATCTGGTCCATCCTGCTGCCAGGAGACTGCACCTATCATATTTTGTAAGGTCTTTAAAAAAGCAAAATCCTTTGCCTTCCGTGGGAAAAGGAAGTCTTCCTCAGATAGGCTTTGTATCTTGTGATCTAATTATATAAAAACCAAAGACCAACAATATTTCTGTTTACCCTAGGGTAATTCCTAAATTGAACTGTTTAAGTAAAACCTTGACAACATAAATGAAAGTGTTTGGATCATCATGATTGTGTTTTAATTTCACAAATCCTGTACTTCCCAAAAGAAAACTTATGCTCTTAACACTTCCAATTCAGTCCAATCACTTCAAAAACTTCCCACGCTTAACACCTCCAATGAGGGCAGAAAGCCTTGTTTTAGGTGATCTATTTTCTGCTTGGTGATCTGTTCCTGCATTTCTGCATTGTAACATCATAAAAGCCTCATTTAAATAATTATCTGAAGAATTATTTGAGTGTAAACAAAAGTACAATTCATGAAATCACCAGCTCTTATTCCCAGCCACGGACCTTGGCCAGTCCTAAACATATAAAGAATCCATTACAAGATCCCTCTGAGGCAACAAATCAGGAATGTCTGCTTTGTCTAAATATGGTGCCTCTTCTATAATCCTTTAATATTCAGTCTTAATAAGTTGCCTTCTTTAGATGAGATGACCTCTCAAGGTCCCTTCCAGTTCTATGAGCCCATGAAATGGATCAGCCAATTAGACTGTGTCCCTAGAAGGGCAGGCAGGAAGGGTTGGAAGTCTTGAGGCTCTGCAGAGAAAGAAGCTGGCTGGCCCAAGCTTCTACCTAAACCCCAGACGGCTGTCTCAAGTATCTATTTCAGCTCAGTACTGCTGTTGAGAATTCTGGGTGCTGGGGAAAGCTGTCTCTGAGACAAACACTCAAGTTCTTAGGATAGTCATCACATCAGAGAGAGAAGGGGACATACTGATTCCTCTCCCTAATCTGTAAAAGGGTCTTCAGAACCCCACCACATTTGACAGATGAAGAGACTGAGGTAGATGTTTGCCTGAGACCACCCAGCTAGTTAATGGCAGGGCTGGGCCTAGAGCCCAGTTCCTTGATTCCCCACATAGCACTCAGAGGTTTAAAAAAAAACTTTCCTCTTTGCTTTTCACTCACACTATGGGGATCCAACAGCTAAAGACAAGCATATTTTTCCTCCACCAGAGAAATAAAAATGTTCTTGGTGAATTACCTCACCTCCTCCAGATGAAACATCCCACCAACCAGAAGAGAGACCTGGCCTCAAAACAGGGGCCAATGCTTTTTTTTCCTTTCCTAAGGTGGAACATGAATTCCAGTCACTGTCTGAAACCCAGTATTTATTTGGTCTTCCCCAACACTGAGATCATTTATATACTCAGGTCCAAGCTACTGTCTAATAAGCACTGAGCCTAGGATAAGGACATCTAATTGGCAAGTGAGATCAGTCTAAGGTTGTTGTAGAGATGTCGCAGTTGGGTTGTCTCTCCCTTGGCCCCAAAATGGAAAAACTTGCAAGGAGTCAGGGAGGTTATGGGGGTATCAGGCTTAATGCACATCAAACTTCTGTAGGTTCATCATTGCCATGGCAAAAGATGGCATTGTTTCTTCCCAGCAGAATATAATAAGCTCCTTAAGAGCAAACAGGGGTTGCTTCATTTTTGTCTATCTTTAGTACTTAGTGGGCAGTGTTTGGCACCTGGGTGGTGTTGAATTCTACTCCCTGGCACAGGTGTTGCAGAGTCCAGGCCTGCTTGCATGTCACACTGAGGCCTCAGAGTACATGTGCGGCCCTGGTACATACGGGATGTTTAAAAGGCCTACACGCAGAGGAAGGCCTCTGGCATGCTGGGGGAGATCAACTGTGGAGGATTTATGAAAGGACTCAAATGGACCTATGAGCTCATCGGTTCTGACGTTCCCTCCAAAAGTGCAGATGGAAGTCTATCCATTCCTGCCTGTCTATGCTTGTCTATGTCCTCCCATTAACACATAACAGGGAAGTCTTGGCTAGAGAGCAAGACATGGGAGAGGCCAGGAGACTTTAGAGGCCTGTAAGCCCTATAGGAGTCTACAGTGCAACCATTGAGTGGCCCCCAGAGCTAATGAGATGAGACTGTATTAACAGAAATAGTCCCCAGAACCAGGTTCATCACTTACTAGGCAAACAGCTTAGTCTCCCTGTGTCTGAGGTTCATCACTTGTAAACTGCGGGAGTCAGACTAAATATTTTTAAGATTCCATTACAGCTCTAAATCGATGGTTAAATCGACATCTTTTTGAGACTTAGTCTTCTCATCTATAAAATGGAGGTAACAGTCCTTCCTCTCCCTATCAAGAGGCAGTCTGTTATAGTGGAAAAGCAAAGGAGAGAATCTTTCAAATCCCAGCTCGGAAGTACACCAGCTGTGTGCCCTTCAGCTTGTCTGGGCCCCAATTTCCTCATCTATAAAAGGAAGAATGAGAATACCTGGGCTGTTTGCTTACAGGGTCATGATGAGTGTGAATTATCATCATCTTACCTCACTGGGACTATTTCAAGGAAAGTGTTTTGATAGCCATAAAGGGCTGTATGAGACATTTGCTGTTGGTGTTATTATAAATTATAACAATAACAGAGATCCTCAAGCAGGCACAGAGAAGAGTTAAGGGGGAAACTGGGACCATCCATCTTTTCTAGCTTTGCTGGGCTTCTAGTCTTGGACCAGGTCTCTATGGAAGAACTGTGGGCACTGTCAGGAAAGAAGTAGCCCTAATTTCCTTACATTTCTAGTGGCCCATCTTTACACTGTGTCTGCATTTTAATCTAATAGCTTGTGGATTGAGGGGCTTTTGGATTTGATTAATTAAAAAATTTTTTAAAGGTTTAAAAGCCCATCTTGTAAATGATCACCAGACATATACTCTACCAAGTCATGGACCAAGGCAGGAACAGCTGAGCCCTGTGTGATATATGGTGTGGAGGGATGGGGGTGGGGAGACACCCAACTGAGTCAAAGGAAGGAAGGAAAAAAAGCCACTCCTGTCTGTTCCCCCCCCCCCAATAGATTCTGAAGGCTTTGGACTTGTCACTCTTAGTCTTCATCAGACAGTTGGTGGCTGTGTAAGGCAGAGCAGCATCCCAAGGAGAGATGACTGAGAGGAAGGGTGATTGTGGCCAGCACAGCACAGCCTCAGGCCGGCAGCATTTAACTCAGCTCATCCTCTGCCTCTCCAAATCCTGGGACACCTCCTCCTGCAGGGCTTGGGTCTGTGTCTGGCACACCAATCTCTCTTATGGGATCAGAGCGAGTGACCCCCTCTCTTCCTCAAGGGTGAGAGAAGGTATTGTAGGGAATTCCAGTGGAATTCAGCATGGCTTTTTTTGACAGTCCTGGAGACTTCTGGGTACCATGGGTGGAAGGAGAGAAGAAGGGAAGAGGACAGTCTCTTTTCACATAGCACAGTGCCTGGCATATAGTAGGTACTTAATAAAAGCTTGCTGACTGACTAGATGTGAGGTGGAATTGTTCTGAGTATCTGGAAGAAGTCTGACACAGATTTGTGCCTTGTCTTCTCAGGCATGATTCCCAGTGGGCATTGGTTTTGGAGAAAAATTAAGCTGCTTTTAACTTACAACACTGAGGATAATCAAAAGTTCCTGGAGGATTAACTTGGAAAGGAAATCTATTGGGAAGTGCAAGGGAATCAAATTCAGGTAAAGAGGAAGAATGATGGACTCAGAACTGAGCTAGGATCTAGGTACCTATAAGGTACCTACAAGACAATATACGCCCTTCTCCTATCACAATAAGAATCATTTTTAAAATCTCACCACATTAGTCTGAATATTGGCTGTATTTACCCATCTCTCAAATCTGGCTTGGATAAAACCTGAGTGTTACCTATTAATTAGCATTATTTTTCAATGTATATGTAAATGTTTTGCCCTTCAAGATGTCTAACCTATATCAGTAACGATATGGTGCTTGTTATGCAGTTACATGTTTTACATGGGAGAAAGCCCCAATCTTTGTGGTACAAAGATCTCCAGGTAAGGGATGGCTTCAGCAACAACTGGACTGCTGGTCATCTTCCACAAAAATATTGTCCCAGTGTGTAAGATGTAGGCCATGTAGATCAATGGAGAGTGGGATGCGCATGCCTAGCATGACACCTGGCATTGGAGAGGGCATTGCAAGAAATGCTAGGACCAAAACGGACTGTCTCCTTTACAGACTGTACTCCCTAGTCTTGGTTCCCTTCTGCCTTCCCTGCTCCTGAGGCAGCTGTGGCAAAAGTGGTGGGAAAAGAACCTGGGTTCAAATTTGAGCTCACCTTCTCTGTACCTCAGTGGTCTCTGATAGAAAATGATGGAGCTGGACCAGATGATCCACTAAAGTCCCCTCCTAGCTAGCTCTAAACCCTAGTTTTCTCATCTGGTTTTGCTTATCTTCCTTATGACCTGCTGCTTTGAACTTGAACCACACTGGCCCACAGCTCTGTCCCTCTGATGGCTGGATTACAGTCTGTTTTTCAGCTCACCCAGTTGCTCTGGATATAACCATTGACTATGTAGCCATTAAGACAAGAAGGGTTACACTTCCATTACTATTAGTCTGCAGTGCTGTTTCTGCCTGAATCATCATGATCTTAGGCAGTACTTCTTTTTCCCAAATGAAATAAATTGCTCTTTCAGAGATAAAATTTCTATTATCATGATGATGTGCTATTCCTCCCTTCATTAACACGGTTAATCACTCTTCCACTGGGTGAGCCACTTCCCTTCTTGGTCCACAATCCTCCCTCTATCCCTAGACCACAGAATCACAGGCTCTCAGAGTTAGAAGAGAATTCAATGACTATATAGTCCAACAAGGAGAAGAATCTCTTCTTTATCACACCTAACAAGGAAATTGTCTTGAAGCTTTTGCTTGAAGACCTCTAGAGAGACTCAATGCATCCCAAAGCAGAGTATTTCTTATTTGCATAGCTTTTATCAGTAAGGAATTTTCCTTCTTTTGCTTTTTGGAGTCAATCAGAACAAGCTGGGTCTCTCTTCTACATGACAAGCTTTAATGCACTATTGTTCTTCAATTATAAATTTTAGGTGACCTCATTCATCTTCATGACTATGGGAAGAAAGAGAAAGGTACAAGGAGTTCTTCTATGAAGAAGATGAAACATATCCAGTTTGGCAGAAGTTCACCCAAAATCAAACTGCCCAAGATAGGAAGACGCAACAGGCAATCAAAGGTTGTTGCAGTGTGGTGTACTCTTGCGCTGGGCCATGAGGTCTCTGCAGACTTCCCAACAGAGACGAGGAAATCTTTGATGTCCCCCAAGTCTTATCAGCCGGAAGTGGGTAAGACTCTCACTATTCCCTACTGAGAAAGAATGGAAGCCAAGAGACTGAGCTTAGCTCTAAGGAAGAAATGCCTGATAACCTGGCTTATAAAGCTCCAGAACAGGGAAGAAAGTCCAATTTCCTTTCCTGATGATCTTCTGTACTGGATTACTTCAGGTGGAGGTGGAATTGAATTGGATGATCTCCTAACTAGGCCCTCCCAAATTGCCTGGTCTGATAGTGGATCTAAATGTCTTATACACTGGCATGAATATAGCTGGTGCACTCAATAAATATTATTGGTTAAATGACTAAAATGGAAAGGCAATAAAATAATAATACTAATAGCAACGGATACTTATGGAATGTGTAATAATGATGGCTCCTTTTTATATGATGGCTTACAATTTACAGCTTGGTTTATCCCGGCAACCTTGAGGCTGAGCGGGTGAAACATTCACTCAGGTCCCAAGGCAAGTAAGCAACAAGGCTAAGACTCAAGCCTAAGTCTGCCCTCTTTCCACTACAACACCCTATAGATCTTAAGGCATAAGGACAATTGGTCACTCAGTTGTGTTTCCAAGAGTTCATCAGCACAAGCAGAGGTGTTTGGTGAGTACACAGCCCCAGACCCAAGATCTACCCAAGATGTTAATGAGGCCAATTCCAACATTTGTCCCCTTCTCCCCTAGCTTCTTTCCACCTCTACAGCTATGAACTCAATCCAGGCCCTCCTCAGCTCTTGCCTGGATTATTGAAATAGTCTCCAACTGATTACCCTGACACCAATATTTATACTCTCTAATTCATCCTCCATACAGTTGTCAAAATAATTTTCCTAAAGCACAGATTTCCCTTCACATCATATCATTTCCCTATTCAAGAATCTGGCCTCAAAAGATGTTCAGAATCTGGCTCATCTACTTCTCTGGGCTTATTGAACATTACTCTACTTTGATCCTGGTAATTATTAATCCTCTCTCCCTCCCTAAATTATGTCATACTTACTTTACCTATTCACACCTATATCTTGTGGTATCAGTTCTATATCTTATCCCACTCCAAGGTGTGAATTGTACAATTTGTTGTTAGTATCTCATTTAGCCCTTCGCCACCTTGTTATCTCTTGTCTCTGTCTCTTACCCACAGGCTATATTTCCCCCCTGCTTTGGGATCTTTTTGTTAACAGAGAGGTTGGCTAACTGCTAACAACTTAATGTGCTCCCTTTTTTTTTGAGGGAGTCTTACATTTTAAGAGGGATCAAAGCCTTTGACTAAAGGAAATAACCCTGAAGGTTGAAGGTTAGTATCAGTCTTCATTGATGCCC
Organism: Potorous gilbertii; assembly: GCA_028658325.1. Lineage (NCBI taxonomy): Eukaryota > Metazoa > Chordata > Mammalia > Diprotodontia > Potoroidae > Potorous > Potorous gilbertii. Next base: position 239,594 of record JAQQSK010003053.1, on the reverse strand, counting down.
CTTATTGCTTTTCTGGGTCCAAAATGTACTTGTACTATGGTAGCCCCAGGCTGGGGCTCTCCAAATACACATATATTGGTGCCCCTCCTTCTTCTCAGGGGCCCTGATTCCAGGCATTATGGGCCTTAAATGAACCTAGAGGGAAGGGCATTTCTGTTCCTGTCAAAAAAGGCACTCATTTAGAAGTCTGGTTATTGACAAAAGACCCTTGTGGTTACTGTCTGCAGGCTTAATCTCTTGGGCTTACTATCCTTCCTGTTCCCCATCTCACTGTGCTGACCTGTCTGTTACTCCTCTGCCTCCATTCTGGATCAAATGAACACTTCTAGTTTCTTGCCCCCATACATGGTATCTACACTGTGGGAGCAGACTAGAATTGGAAAGAATGCTGAACTTGGAGCCAGAGGCCCTGTATTTGGGGTCTGCCTCTGCCATTCACTACCTGTGTTATGAGCATTAGATCAGTTTTTGAGCTAGAAGAAACCTTAGGGGTCACCTAGTCCAATCCTCTCATTGTAGAAACTGAGACCTGGAGGGTTAAGAAACTCACTAGAGGTCACATTGGTATTAAGTATTAGAACTGGAATTGAAATCTTTTGACTCCAAATTCAGTATCTGTGACCTTGGACAAGTCATCTCACCTATGTGGGACCCAATATAGAAGTCTTTTCTTTTTCCATTCCGGTTCTAGATTAATGATAAAGAAGATGACTCATACTTATGGACACCATCTATGGTGCAAGCAATCAAGAGGTCAAGTGCCTGCAGCTGCCCTTTGCTGGTCCCAGTAAAACCTCCCAATAAGAGATTACCAACACCCTTTCCCCCTACTTGGACCCTACCTGTAGGCAACTGCTACTTACTCTACCTCTGGACAGACTAGATGCTCACTGCAGATTGTAGGGTAGGGAATCAGTGTGGCTGGCTAATTCTTAGTCACACACCCCCACCCCCCGACTTTTTCTTAAACCAGACTATGCTGTAAAATCACTTTTCTTCTTAAACAAAAAAGTTTTTATTCTTATTTTAAATGAAAAAAAGAGAAAATTCCCATACATATGTAATAGACCAAAAAAGAAGACTCTGCGTATGAAACTGTGAATCTTCATACTGTTTGCTCTTGTTTTTTTAAAGTTCATTAACTGGGGAATGATGGGATAGATTTTGGTATTTGATTGTAATGGAATTCTATTGTGCTACAAGAAATGATGAGCAGGATGATTTCCGAAAAACCTGGACTTAACGTGAACTGATGCAAAATGAAGTGAACAGAAGCAGAGCAGAAACAGTGTACCATTATACACAGTAACAGCAATATTGTACAACGAACAACTATGAATGACTTAGCTGTTCTCACCAATCCAAGACAATTCCAAAGGACTCATAATGAAAAATGCTCTCTGCCTCCATACAAAGAACTGGTGGAGTCTGAATGCACACCAAAGCAGACTATTTTCTGCTTCCTTTCTTCCTTTTTTTTAGGTTTGAGTTTTCTTCCATGACATGACTAATATGGAAATATGTTTTGTATGATTGCACATGTATAACTTATATCAGATTGCTTATCATCTCAGGGACGGAAGGGAGGAAAGATGAGCATTTGGAATTAAAATTTTTTTAAGTGCTAAAAATTGTTTTTAAATGCAATTGGGAAAAAATAAAATATGATTTTTTTAAAAGTGCACACATTTTACAAGTTACTTTCAAAACTGTCCTGCTTGTTTGGGCTTTCTTCTCTTCCTCTCTATACATTTAAAAAAATGTTATGATGGCTTGATTTCTTTGATGATGATCACTATTGCTGACCTCCTTCTTCTCATAAACCCCTTCCCCAATTAAAATCTGAAAGAAGAAAAGCCCTTATAGCAAATATACATGACCAAGGAAAATGAATCCACACAGTGCCCATATCCAAAAATGTATGTTTCTTTCTGCACTTCATGTCAATACCTTTCTATCAGGAGGTGATATTTCACCCTAGGTCCTTTGGAGACATGGGTGGTCATTGTCAAACCCTACCCTGGCCCAAACACTTGAAAAGCAGATTTGCCACACAACTTGCCTTTTAGTTGGAATACCACCCAAAACCTTAGGCTTCCATCATGACAAATGACCCCTTGTTGCCCATTCATAGTTTTCACACTGTGGTGCCATCAGTTCCTGGTAGTGTGCTGTGGCCCAGCTACATACCCAGAGACTTAAATTCCCTGATGAAAACAAAACAGAATACCCAACCCAAATAACTTTCAGACATCACACTGGGCTGCTCAGTCTTGGGTTAGATCCAAACAATGCTGAAACCATTTTCATCCCATTCAAGTCTTGTTATCCATAAAACATCCCTGAGCACAAACACTTCTGTGCCCCATTATAGGCTCCTAACCTAACGTTCTGGATATCTCAGGGGAGGGCAATTAACCTCTTGGTGGCTCAATGGAAGCTCTGAAGAGGCCAGATGAGATCCACTTCTAAGGACCTGATTTTGGAAACTAGGTCCCATCAGGAGGCAGGGAGATGACCATTGTGGCAACTTTGACTGGGATGGAGATGGGGATGGGGCATTTCACGAAGGGCATGAAGTAGGGCAATGTGCCTTGGAAGATTGCAGAATGAGTTTAAGTCCCAGCTTTGCTATTCCTGTATTGCCTTGGGAAAGTCTCTTAACCTCTTCGGCCCTCAGCTTCTTAGACTAGATGACCTATAAGATCTTTGCAGGGAGGCAGTGTGGAAAGAGTGTTGAACTTTCTGATTGATCTTGGGAATAATGAGACCTGAATTCAAACAACATATCTGCCATTTAATACCTATGTGACCTGAGCCAACTCTCTTAACTGATTTAGGCCTCAGTTTCCTCACTTGTAAAATGAGGGATGATCTCTAAGCTCCCTTGCAGTTCTAGATCTATGATGCTAGCATCCTTCTAACTCTAAATCAAACTCTGAGAAACATAAAGAATTTTGACAAGTACAGTGTCATGGGAAGAGTGCTAGATTTGGAGTCAGAGGATTTGGGTTCAAATTCTGTCTCTGCTACTTATGAGCTGTGTGACCTTGACTAAGTAAACCCCAGCTCTTTAGTAGAATGAGGGCATTTGACTAGATACACTCAAAGCTCCCTTTCAGTTCTAAATATATGATCTTATGAAGACACCTGCGTTAGCTGTGAGAATCACAGGAATTCTGAATGAGGCAAATTCAGTTGGAGAGAAGTAGAAGGGTTTAGAAAACATACAGAAGCCAGGTCTGCTGTTCAGCAGTGTTACAACATGAATCCAACTAGAACTCTAATTCCCTAATCAAACATAGAAAAAGGTCTAATGGTGTTCAAATGAAACTACACATAAAATCTCCCATTAATAGAAAGCCTATGCACCAGAATCTCAAAAAGGTATTTACTTGTGCACATGTGCGTGTGTTCGTCCTTCATTGTCGAAGAAGACCATGCCATCAGAGAAATGATGGCATGACTTGCACTTGACTTTGTTTTGAGTGAGGGAGGGCTGGGCAGGTCACCAGCCTCACTTCTCCTCCAGAGCCATCTGAATCCAGTGAGCAGATATTCATCAGGATGACTGGAGATGACCCAGGATAAGGCAGTTGGGATTAGGTGACTTGCCCAAGTTCACACAGCTAGTGAGTGTCAAGTGTCTGAGGTGAGATTTGAACTCAGGTTCTCCTGACTCTTGCACTGGTGCTCTATCCATTGCACCACCTAGCTGCCCTAAGATATTTACTTATCTTACACTTATCTTAACAGGGAATGCCTTACTCTGCTCTAATGAATTTCCCATCAGGCACAAGAATGGGTATATCACAGTGGGGGAAGGGGGAAGAGAATTAATGCCTACTATGTGCCAGGCACTGTGCTAAATCATTTACAAATATTATTCTCATTTAATATTCACAACAATCCTTGGAGGTAGGTGGTATTGCTATCCTCATTTTACAATTGAGGAAACTGAGGCAAACAGAAGTTAAGTAACTCGCCCAGAAGCACACAGCTAGTAAGTGTCTGAGGTTGGATTTGAATTCAGGTCTTCCTGACTCCAGCACTCTATCCATGGTACCAGTTGGCTGCCTCTAGGAGGTAGATGAAACCCTGATTGGAAGCCTGGGATTGAGTTAAGGTACAAGAAGTTGTTAGTTGTACTACATGGCACAGGTGTTGTAGGATTATTGTTAGGGTGCTCTAGACTACTGGTACTTTACAATAAAACCCTAGATGCCGAACCCCAGGAATGGCCATGTCAACTACGTATTTAGCTTTCCCAACCTTCCCTTTTAGAGTTCTTAATGAACACTGGTCCATCTCAATGTGGATAGGAGAGTTAAAAAAGTCAGGGTTCATGCAATGCTGTCTCAGGATCTAAAAAATTAAAGCCTTGTACCAAAACAGAACATAGCCACTATAACCATTGAACAGATACTTTACACATCTCTTTGTTAACCAATCTTTTACTGAGGATAAGTTCTAGGGCAAGCTTCTCTAACTGAAAACAAGGTTTTATGGATTTTTCATAACAGAAGTGCTTAAACAACTCTAGACTTAGGTCATTCACTGTCAACAAAATCATCGATTTAAAGTTGAAAAGAATTTAGCTTAGAGATCATTAAGTCTAACCTCTTTGTTTTACACATGAGGAACTGAGAGTTCCAAGGTCACACTCACACACACGCTTTCTCATCATCTATACAAATATACATGCATGTGTATGTATATTGTATGTATGTATGTGCATGTATATATTGTATATGTATATATTTATGTATACATGTATGCGTAAGTATGTCTATATATGCAAATTGTGTAGTCAGAACTACAACTCGAGTGCTCTGCCTTCTAGCCCAGTTTCTTTGCTGAATATCACACCTGTCAAAGTGTATACCTGTGTTTGTCATATGAGCAGAGTCATAACTACTTTGGGCAAACTAAGCTTGGTTTCAGCATGCCAACAAGGGAGGCGTGCTTTCTCCACACCTTCGCTTCTACTCTTCCAAACAACACTCCCCAGCTACCACCTCTAGGGTCCCACCTTCATGATGTCACTTTCCCAGGGCCTGCCTTTCCTCTTGATGAGGGACATACTCTTTGAGGGATGGGCTGCCCTGTTCCAATGAGTCTGCACCCCCAGACTGACCTCTGCGTTGCCTGTCTGTCTCCCCATCACATTTGACCCATATATATACACATATATGTATATACACACATACATACATACATATGTGTGTGTATATATATTACATATATATATTTCTATAAGTAGGAATAAGCCTTATCTTTATTTCATGGGGTCTGGGAGGGTAGACAGAGAGGTTAACTAATTTACTCAAGTTCGTATATCAAAGCAGCTGAGACTAGAATCTGTGAGCTCTAGTTTTCAACCTGACACTTTCTACTAGGCCTTACTCTGCCCTTAAAAGCACTGAGATAAGACCTTTGGTTCTGTGAGCCTAATTTAAGCTGTTGCTATGTGGTTTGCATTCACTGAGTCTCAAACTCTCATCCACAATGGTTTTTCAGAATTAACAAGCTTTGGACACGATGATGGGAATAGAGTGGGGGGCGGGGAGGGAAGGAGAAGAAGAGGTAGAATTGAGAGTGGGAGGTGAGGCCATAAGGCTAGCTCACAGCTGATGGCCATTTCCAGCCAAATAAGTGTGTGTTTGGGTAAGAAGCTTTGGGGCCATCTCGACAACTGCTAGCCCCCGCAGGACAAACAGTCCTCAGAAGATCACACACTGCCTCCTGAACAGCCTGATTGAGCAATCTAGTCCGAAAGAACACAGGGAAATGGAAGAATTGGAGGGGTTTTTGCAATACTTTTTTTTTTTTTAACCCAGGGAATCAGATGTTGACTTAGGCTTACTGAAAAATGGGGTGTGGAGAGGATGAGACGGCTATGAAGGAGAGAGAAATGATGGTCTAGTTTTGTTTGTTTGTTTTTTTTTTTTTAAGGCTCAGGACAGCCTTCCCATAGAAGGACGTCTAAGGATTTTCCATGGGACACTGAAAAAATCATTTGCTCGTTGTCGCCAGGGAAAACATCTTCTGTTTTAGAAATGGAAAAGGCATTAACTAACTTGGGGGAGGAATGTAGCAGCGGATCATACAAAGTCCATGTTTGCTGCCATATACACTGGTGACTGGCTGGCTGGTACACTTGGGATTGGCCTTTCTCTTTCCAGGCCAGTTCTGGTCTGACTCACGGCTCCATAAGCCCTTACAACTGCAGACTTCCACTTCCAACCAAAACCAGAGCCACATCTGCAAATCGGATTGAAATTCTCCCACCCCACCACCACCCCAGCCTTTCCACTCCCCCTAAAGAAATGATTAAAAAGTTAAAGAAACACTTCCATATGGAAGAATCCAAGCCCAACAGGTCACCACAAAGATACTTCAAACACAATAAAACAGGAAGAGCTAAAAAAAGCAGAGAAACTCACAGAACCCACACAACCTTTTACACAGAAAAAAATGTCACCCTGGGTAGTTGTGCACAGTTCAGAAAGCTGTTTGGCAGCAGAATATGTCCTTAATCTGCTCAATTTGCTTATTATAGTAAAGGGTTAGAAGAATTTGAGGACCAGGGCCAAAAATACTGCAGTAATCTTTTCTCTTCCAAAAGTAAACTCACTTAAAGTGAATTAACTTCTTTGACTGAAATATTTCAAAGTCAAAAGTGCCCCCCGCGCAAAGCCCTGAGAGCAGCTACAAGGAAAGAGTCTGCTTCCAAAGTTAGGGCCTCTCTGTAAAGAGAAAGGCTCATCCAGTCATTCAACAAGCACATATTTTATTGAACACCAGTAAGGTGTGAGGCCTAGTGCCAGGAGTGACAGGTATAACTAGGTGCTCTGAACCCAGGACAACTGGCACAAAAGGTGCCTTTTGTGAGTGAGGCAGGCATGATAGATCCCTGGGGATCAGGATGAGGCCTCAAGATGGGTGAAGCAGAGTGGGGTAAGGGAGGAGCTTTCTTCTCACTAACTAGGGGTTATGCTCTGTAGTTGTACTGGAAATGCTGCTATCTATCTATCTGACTTTGGTGTCCTGGGCCCAGTTGTCCCAACTTAGTTCTAGCTTGGTTAAGAGGTGGGGGAGGGAGGAAGGTAGGGAAAGCAAAGATACAAGTACATAGTTTAGTACAAATACTTCAGTTTCACATGTAAAAATATTTCCTCATATCTGAGTGTGCAGAAGGAATATTCAGCCAGGCATGTTTATGCTATCTCTAACTGGAAGCACTATGATACATTTAAAGGCATTTGTAAGGAAGACTGCAGTTTCCTCTGGCCATTTCTAATCCAAGGGAGATAAGTCTAAGTTGCCAAGCAGAGGCAGGAGAGTCCAAGATGACCCTTGAAGGGATACCTCTCTGCAAATTTCTGCCGGTCAGCGTAAGCATGCTGGAAACGGTCTCCCATCTTTGGAAGGTAATATACAACACAGGCTCCTCTCTTAATCCCACTTCACACGGAGTCTGGCAAATCAAAGGGCCGCGGGGAAGGCATGTCAGGATATTGGCAGAAGGATGACTGTACACACTTTGATGCTCCAAGGGGCAGACCCAGGGCCAGGGGCACCTGGCACAGCTAAGCCTCAGGTCCTGGAAACTGTACTGCTTTTTGTGACTGCCTCACGTGAGACCCCTACTAATGGTTTGTTTACTGCAGGAAGACCTTGCAATTACCTTGGAAAGCTGAGTGTGGCACACCCTTGACAGCTCATCCAGCCAAACATGAAATGCTCTCTCCAGCAATGAGTCCCAAAAGAAATAGGAAATAGCAACTGCCTTCACTTAGCGATGTTACCAGAGCTCTACTATATTCTGTTCTCTTGAGATATGAACTAGGTAGTGGCAAATCAGCCTTGGGGTCACAAGACTTGGCACCGTTGTCACTTCTTTGCTAAGTGATGTTAGCCAAATCCCTCAGCCTCTCTGTGCCTCAGTGATACTATGGGCAAAATGGAGCAAAGACTCCCTGCCTCAATCTACTTACTTTACCAAAGGGGAAATGGTGGCAATTTTTTAAAAAAGACAGAAAACAAGGGAAAGAAAAAGGAAAAGCCTTTAAGGTTAAAGGAAAAGAAATGATAGCTCTGAAACATAAGGACTCAATAATCCTTTCACTAGTCTATCCCAGCTTTGCCACTAATTTGTAGAACGGCCCTGGGACAGTTACTATAACCCTCTGGGCTTCTCTTTCGTCTTCTGTACAATGGAGTGGGAACTAGAATAGACGGTCTCCAAGATTCCTTCTGACTTCAAACATCTGGGATTGCTCTAGGCACTAAGTCCAAAGCCTAATCATGAAGTTACCAACAATGGAGAGTCAATCCAGGCCCATACCAGGTTTGAAGGTGGGTTTCTGGAGAGCACATTATCCAACTGTTGTGGGGAAGCCAGGGGCTCTCTGCTGGCTGCCTCCCTTGTCTTGGAGGGAGATGCTGATAGAGGCTGACAAAGATAATACGAGGGAAACATGGGGGAAATCAGGCCTGTCTGCTTATTGATATTCAATATCTAAAGCTGAAGGCCAGGCGAGGTGCAAAAAGCTTAATAGTATTTGTAGTTGGAATTAAAACTCTCAAAGCCAAGGTTGTAGGCAGGGGTAACATATGCAATGGCATCTGGGGCTGCAATCAGCAAAGGCTTTCAAGCCTTGCCAAAGCAAACAGGCAAATAACGAATCCACTTTACAGATCATCAATCTGGCCCCCAACTTGCCAAGGTAAATAGTACAAGGCTGCAGTTTGCTTTGCAAACTAGGGAGCTGGGAGTTCAGCAAGGTCCATATCCAGGGCAGCAAGGCTGGGCAAGGCCTCTGGAAGGTTTAACCCAGGGGAAGTCCAATAGCAGAAAATCTGAGCTAGAATGTTCAAGACCAAAAGAAAAAAAAAGGCCTGGAAGCTCAAAGAACTCCTCTAGGGAGGCCTGGAGGACAAACAGAACACATTGGATGGGGTGGACCACTAAAGCAGGCCAGGGAGAGCAGCTACAAGGTCAGAATGGGACACAGAAATTGGGAGATGGGCAAAAATGACACTCTCCTCCAGACTGTCCAATTCACGACTGACTCCAGCAGGGCCCAACCAACGTTTCGTTTTAGAGTTTGATACGATCTGGCTCTGGTTGATGTTGAGTTTATGGTTTGTTTGTTTGTTTTAAAAGAGAAAATGGAAACATCAAATACCTCCCTCACCCTTCTTCTCTTTTGTTCTTGATGTATCAATTCATTGGCTGCTCTCAGCCAATTCCTCCAGAGGCCTAGGCAGTGCGGTGTAGTGGTGAATGTGCTGGACTTGGAAGCAGAGAACCTGGGGAACCGTCACCTACTGTCTAGGCCTCGGCTTCCTCCACTCCAGAGGAATACCCATTAGGAATAAACCACCTGGAAGGGTACATGGGAGAGGGCACCACTGAGGACAATGACCAACTGGCCAAAGAGCCCTAAGGAACAAAGATCTTCAATGGGCTTATTCCCTATTAATTCAGATTAGCCACTGCTCTACGGTTATGGTCTTAAAGAGTTGCCTGGGGTGCTAAGACTAGCAGAGCTTGAACCCAAATGCTTTCTTCCTGTTGCATCGTTTCTTCTAAATATTCTTGCTTTCATCTGTCTCCCAGGTTCTAGTTACTAGATACTTCACAGAATCATAGAATTTCAGAGTTGGGAGGGTCTTCACTGGTCAACTAGTCAACACATTTCTCCATTATAATAACTGATGAGAGATCATTCAGTAAATCTTATTTAATTTTAAGTTTTGTAAGGTCAGAGACTATACCTTACTTATCTTGAAGTCCTTCTTTCCCTATACCAGCAACCAACACAATGCCTTCCACATGACTGACACTTCATGTTTGCTGACTGAATGATGGATTGATTGAATGAAAGTTGAGACAGCCTAAGGGATAAACACCTGCAATCTTTGAATGGCACTAGACACCAAGTTTCCTCACTCCCTACTGTGGTGCACACACACTGGTCAACTTGAAAGGGTCAATGCTCTCAGCGTGTACTGGTAGGTCTCCCCGTTTTCAATGTAGGTGGTACTCACAGCTGTACAGTATGGAACTTCAAATGGATGCAAGCTGTGGCCCAAACAAGGTTGACTATGAGGAGTTGTAAATATATCAGCTCAATGGAAAAAAAACAAACATGCTGAAAATGGTGCAGTACTAATGGAACGGAGCAGGGGGGTTGGTGGTGGAGAGAAGGATGGCAGGCAGAAATACATTTTTGGTCTTTTTTGAAGTTGCTCTGAGCCATCTGGGCAGATAAAGAATCCCAGTCATGAGATTTGTTCAACATGGATGAGAAATGTGAGCCAGGCCTACAGATCCTGATCCCCACATCCTGAAAACTAGTTCAGTCTCCTTTCCACACAGGATTCAGCTCCCTTGAGAACTACAAGGCCCGTGTCAAAAGAATAGGCAATTTGCTTTGATGGTTTTTCTTCTGAAAAGAGAGGAAGCTGTGGTGGCCTGAATCCCTGGACACTGTTCTGTGACCTAGGAATGAGACCTGTTTTGTGAGGAACATCTCATCTTGCTCTTATCTCTGGTGACAAAGGGAATAGGGGGAATCTGAGGCCAGTGTGGGGAAGACACTAGAGTCCACAATGATTCTGGTAAGGAGAGAGAGAACTCAGCTTCATCTTGGTTCTAGAGGAAGAAACTTGTTGTCCCAGAGGTCAGTTTAGACATCAGGTCTGGTTTTGACAAAAATTCTGAAGTCAGTCTTTGGTATTCTTTCACTTCCCCACAGGGACTCATATCTATCTTCCAGAGTCCCCAGGTTATGGCCATAATGAAATGAAATACACCCTCACAATACACAATTCTCTAAGGGATAGCTCAAGAGGAAATCCTATGTATTTTCTTGTTCTCCATGGTTTTCAACCACTTCCTACTAATTCTCCAGAGAATTAAGGTACCAGCTGATAAAGGAGCTGATAGTGATTCTTCCAAGAATATGTCAGTCTTAAAGAAGACTCCAGAAGAGAGAGGGAGAAGCCCCGAGGGACCAAAGAATAAAGATCTAGAATGGTGGAATGACACAGTGGGACTGATGTTTGGGGTTGGGTTCTCTGCTTAGTCTCAGATCATATATATAGGCAATTATTCTACCTCCTTGTAAGCCCAGCTGTAATTGAGATGGACTGGATCCATTCAGGGACTCCAGAGATGGCAAAGTAATGGATTCCCCCTTGGGCTAAAAAAGACCATCCTTCCAAAGTGAGCCAATGCCTCTCCCTGCCGAATTCTGTTTGCGAGGGACTGTTACTCTTGAAGGCTGAGGAATGAAATAGAAATGCTTCATGGGACTAACCTCAAAGGCTCAGGACTTCTACTTGAGTCAGAAGATCACTTGCTCCGTCTTCCAAAACCAGGGAAACAAGGCCCAGTGAGGCTAAGCGATTTGATTGAAGCCACACCACACACAGAGTCAGTAGGCGGGAATGGCGCTGAAAAGACAGGACTCTAACCACTGCAAAGAATGAATGTGGGAGCCTGAGCTTGTAGAGAAAAAAGTCGGACGTGTGGGAGCTGGAGCTGTGCTCAGTGGGGCAGAAAGACCGAGGGGTGGAGGTTTGTGGAGAAGGTAGAAGACAGTAGAAGGTAGAAGACAGGAGGAGGGTGGCTGCTGCTGCTGCTGGTGATGTGGCAGAAATTGCCCTCTTTGGTGCCCCTGACTTGTCTCTGGCCCAGTTCAAGGCCACAGAGTGGAGTGGCTATTACATCGTGTAGGCTGGGACCCTTGGAAGATTATAGCTGAGGCCTGGGTACAAGTAGTGGAGGACTAAAAGCCTTCTGGCCTTTTCCAAGGCCAACAACCACAGGCAGCCTTAGCTGGCGCAGTCCATCAAGCCAACCTGGATCTCAGCCTGCTGTTCTCTGCCCAGTAACCACACTTGTTCCTCACACAGGGATTTCATTTCCTTTGCTTTTGGGCTCCCTGTCTGAACAGGCTACCAACCAAGATCTAATGTGGTACAGAGACAAGCTAGAAGCTGCTTCCGGGGGGAGTGAGGAATATGCCAACTTAATGAAAAGCCCTTAGGAAGAGACCTGGGAGAACAGAAAGAGTCAGGAGAAAAGTGTAATGAGAGAGAGAACATCAGCTTCAGAACCCGGATGGAACCCTGAGGGCCTCAGCAGCCTGGATATGCTCCTTAATCATTTCCTACCTTTCAGCGGTAACTATAAACTTTGTAATGAGTGTGGCAAGAAAGAGCCCCATCCTGCCAAGTGAGGGAGCTGCTCCCAGCTGGAGGAGCAGCTGAGGCAGGGGCTTTGACCTTAGTGTACCCCTCACTGGGAAAGCCCTAACTAGCCTCTCCATCGATGCAACCATCAATCAACCAGTTGAGCAGGGTTCTTTAGTTAAAATAGGCATTTCCTAATAGGCTCCTTTTGGAAAGGAGGATGGAAGGACAAATTTCAATGTGCAATGGGGACGTCCCTCTGCACCCTGGGCATCGCCACATCATGCTTATTGGAATTATTTTACTTACATGATTCTTCACTCCAAAGTCCTGCAATGTTATAATGACAGCTTCTGAACCTGAAAGACCTAGCTGCCCAGCTGCCCCTCCCACCACTCTGGCTCATTCTCAGAGAACAGCCCACATACAAAGCTCCTAAGGCCTGGGCCTGAAATTCTGAGGGCTGGACTACAACTGCCTGCACCCTTAGACTGTGGCTACCCCACCCTTCTCACTGGAGGTCAGGACCCACACACCACACCAAAGTGACATATGGGGCAGATTAGCCTCAAATGAGGAGGAATGGAATTGCCAGATCAAATGGCCAAAACACACTGTGACATATGAAGAGGGCTGGTTTGATTATAAACAAAAAACAAAAACAAAAAAAAGGGGCTGGAGTAGAGATGAGCAAACAACAATAACCAAAACCTAAAATTCAAGCACTCAATTCAATAATCAATAAGGTAGTTCTTCTTCCCTTGCAGCGCCTCAAGTGGTCAACCAGTGCTCCCACATATTTCATTTGTCAGTTGGGGATCCAGATGTAGGGCACAATAAAGTCAATCAGTACTTACTGAAGACTCACTACACACTTCATGCCATGCTGGTCCACACCAGGAGAAAACTAGGAAGTCAACAATTGGTCAGGATCTCTCCCCACTGATTCATTTAACCAGACTAGGATGGTCTCCAGCAATTTCTAAGATCATGGACTTAGGTCTAAGGAGGGAATTCAGAGCTTATTTAATCAATCTCATTTTACAGATGAAGAAACCAGAGAGACTTGCTCAGGGTCACATGCTTGGGAAGTAGCAGAACTCGGTTCCAAACTCAGGCACTCTGATTCCATCTAGTTCCCTTCCCAACCTCCCTCTTTCTGTTATTTTTCCTCATTCGTTTCAACTCAACATTTATCCAATTTCTACTGCATGTCAGGCTCTGTGCTAGATGTTGGGGTGAGAAAGATGAAATAAGACACACTCCCTGTCTTCAAAGAGAAAATCTAGTAATGCAATGATGATGTAAACAAATAGCTACGGAACAAAGCAGCCAAGAAGTCCAGAGAAGAGGGCCAAACCAAGTTATGAGAAATTGGAAGAGGGTGAGATTGGTACAAGATGAAGGTTGCATGGAGAAGGTGATTCCTGAGCTGGGTCTGGGTCTGGCAGACAGAGCTGGGGCGAGTCAATGGAGGATGGTGAAGGGCAACAGCATGAAGATGCGGGGGAGGAGATGGGGATTCCACAAGGAGAAGGGCAGGGAAAAATGCCCATTATTATTTGTAACATCATACAATGGGAAGAATGTGGGTATGTGTTCTGAGGCCTTGGGTTCATATTGTAGCTCTCCCACTTACTATCCATGTAATCTCCCGGTGCCTGTTTGTTCCTCTATAAAATGAGGAGGTTGGACTAGACAATCTTTAGGGCTCCTTTGAGCATTAGATCCTATAATCCAGAGAGGGGAGGTCAAAAGAATGTTGCTTCTGATGTTAGAGTTGAAATCCCAGCCCTGCTGTTTCTTGGGGACATTACCTCTCACCCCTCAGCTTCCTCATCTATAAAATGAGGGGACTGGATGAGATGACTTCTCACAGGGCACATAAGAAATTTAGTACTTCTCATCCAGTGAGAAGTCAGGATATTCTTTGATGGCTCTGGTCTCTCAGAAGAGATGAAAAGGTTAAAATGGCTTCCACCCTCACAGTGGAAGATTCATCTTTTACAAGTAGAGGCCCAGCTCCACCACTTCATTTTCCAATGCAGATAAATCACCCCAAATTGCCTCTCCCCTAATTCCAAAGGTTGTGTCGGTATAGCTCTGAGGGCCAGTCAGTCCAGGAAGGACAAAGGTGCTGGCAACACAGGCAAACAGCCCTGGTACTTTCTGTGATACCTCTGTTCCCACATGAACTCACTCAGCAAGATTTTCACCCCTGCTGGGAGAACTGGCATGCATTTCTTACCAAAACTGAATTCCTTCTGGAGGCAACTGAGGGGATGATGCTACAGACCTGCTCATCAGCAGAGCCTGACCCTGACTCTCCTCACCTCCAACTAGTAAGGAGAAGGTCGTACTGGGCAAGCCATAGTCTCTCACCTAGCTCATTCCTATTCAATAGTTATTAAGTGCCAGGCACTATACTAGGCCCTGGTGATACAAGGACTGAAAAGAAACATTTCTTGCCATTCACTGTGGGTTAGGGTGGTGTGAGGGGAGAGAATATGTGCAGAGATAAGTATATCCAGGATAATTTTAGGAGAGAAACATAATCAACAGTTGTGAGGGCAGAAGGAGCCCTGAGGATCTGAGAAGGATATGATGACTGAGCTAAGCCTTGAAGAAAGCTAAGGGTTCTATGAGGTGGGTATTGTAGGCAAGAGGGATGGCCTGGGTGAAGGTTCCCTCTATTGTCAAGGCTAGTCAGAGATGGGGCCAGAGATGTGGCTATGAAGGTAAGGGAAACTAATGGCCACAGTGGGGTTGAACCTGCGACCTTGGCCTCACCTGCACTTAGCTAATCAGCCACAGACAAAAAAAGCCAACTTCCCAGACACTCAGACCCCAAAATTCCCAATGAGGAGATGACAGTTTCTTTTGTGTTAAGGAAGGTGTGTGAGAAGCACCTAGTCCTTCTAGTTCCTCAAATGGTTAAGAGATTGAATGTGTTGTATCGGGAGCCTATTGTGAGTGTACACCACATCCTGACCTCTGGCTCTGGGCCAGTCAAGTTCAATGGGAATGGATCAGCCTACTGGACCTGGAGTCAGGAAGTCCTGGGTTCAGATTTTGACTCTGGCACTTACAAATTGTGCAACCACGGGCATCATTTCACCCCCTCTGAATCTCACAGGACTCTTAAGAAGTTCTAGTGAGCTCCTGCCTGAAGAACGCACCTCGGAAATTTTAAGTCACCAGATAACTGTAGCATGCTGCAGCAGATAAAGGGCTAGACTTAAGAGTCAGGAAGAGCTGGCTTCTAGTACTGCCTCTAGACATTTTGACTATATGACCGTGAATGTCACTTAACTTCTCCACTGGTTTCACAGAACCCTCTAAGACTACCAGATTACAGATAAGTGCCAATCTGCTTCAGCAGGAGCTTCTACACCAGGACTTTCCTATACTGATGAAATACTTCCCCATATCCCCCAAATAAAGAATAAACAAATATTGCTACTGTTGTTATACTTCAGCTAAGCAGGGCTAATTATCACAGTGCCAAGAAATATTTGACCCAAGTTCCTTAAAGAGACAGGCTATCACCTTTCTGTGGCAGTCACCCCACCACTCAGGGGATAGGGCACAATGCTGCTTCCATGAGTGTAGAACCTTAGGCTAGCCATGCACGGTACCTCCATTTCTCCATCAATAAAATAAATCATTCTCTGTTCCTCACAGGCTCTCAGGGAGCTTTCATGGATACGTGGGTATGATGAGTATCCCTTGTGATCTAGAGGGCTATGGGGCTGTTAATAGGAGTGAAGTGCTGGGGAGTATAGAGTATGTAGCAAAGACAATGCCTTAAATAACTTGATCTTGGCTTGGTTATATGGTTCCTGTTTTTCCCCTCTTTCCCCTCACACCTCCTCCCACTCTCCCCTGACAAACCTAGCCATATTGTGAAATGGTCCATCACCTCCCAAAGATGTCCTTTTGTCCCAGGTGCCTTCTTTTCTAAATAAAAGGGGGAGAAACTGCTTGGCCAATGGAGGGACTCTCTGAGGGCCCAGACCTCCTCTCTGTGCTGGGCAGCAGCCAATAACTGGAATAAGGAGTGACCTAATGGCCCCATGGGGGGCTCTGTACTCCAAGCAGTTACTTCTGGATATCACTCTTTGCTTCTCCCCTCTCCCTGGCCCCCAACTCACCAAACAGCCATCCCTAGCCTGCTCTTCTGTTTTCCTAAATTCTTCCCTCTTTTGGCTTCTGCTCCTTTCACACCAGTCACTGGAGGCTCTTAACAATGCTCTGCAGCCCCTGCATTCATCCTGGCACTGAGGTACTGCTTGGATCACAGTTTTTGTAAATGAAAAACAAATACTAGACTAATACCAAACAGATCCCAAGCTCAGAACTGAGCTCTCCTCCCACTTCCTTGGCATCCAGAAAACCTTGGTGCTCCCTCCACAGAGGTTTCTACTACCTACTGTGTGAGGAACTCAGCCTGAGGAGAGGTGCCAGCCTCTGGGCATTCAACCATACACTTTTATGTTTTCTGGAAGCTTTTATTAGCACTGAGTAGGCCTATAGTCTTATCCAACTGCAGAAGGAAAAATCCTAGGAACTTCCACAATCTTAAACCCCTCTGTATTCTGTCCTTTCAAAATTGGGCTCTCACTCAAGGGAAGGAAAAATCTGGGAGGCAAACCTCTCCGAGGTGAGGGGAGGATGAAAGCAATAAATGGCTATAAGCCCTGAAAAGTGGGTCTTCTTCAGGGGTAACATTATCTCTGGAAAATCTCATCTGCCAATATTATTCACTTCCCTAACTGTGCTGAGGAACCAGTTCAAGAGACATGGCATGATCCACTGAATGGAACCTAGAGTCAGGAAGAACTGAGTTCAAATCTGCTTCAGACACTAGCTGCGAAAGTTATTTAACTTAACTTCCCTCTAAACTTCAGTGTCCTCATCTGTAAAATAATGGAGAGTTGAACTTATTGCCCTATAAAGTTCCTTCCAGCTCTAAATGTATGACCTGTAGTCCCTACCCTATAGGTTTGTTTATACATTCCTACTGTGGTAGGAATCAAGCAGTACCTCAGTGCCAGGATGAACTTAGAAGCTGGATATGATCACATAGATGATATAATACACATAAAACTAGATCATTAATCAATCAAAGAATTGGAAGTTGAGGGGAATGCTCATCAGTTGGGGAGTGGTTGGGAATAGCTAAGTCATTCACAGCTGATCATCATACAATATTGTTGTTATTGTACACAATTACAACACTGTGTACTATATTCTCCTGGTTCTGCTTATTTCACTTTGCATCAGTTCATGGAATTCTTTCCAGATTTTTCTGAGAGCATCCTGCTTTTCATTTCTTATAGTACAACAGTAATCCATAATAATCATATGGTACCACTTAATTAACCATTCCTCAATTGATGATCATCCCTTTCATTTCTGATTCTTTGCCACCAAAAAAAAGTTGCTATAAATATTTTTGTACATATATTGTTTACCATTACCATTGATAGGGAGATTAGTGTGTGGGGGGGTGCGGCCAGGAAGGCCTGGAGCTTAGGCAAGAAAGAGAGTGGAGCCACATGGGCAGATCGTAAGAGGAAGGTGTCCAGGCAACTAGAAACTAGTATCTGGTGAATCAATAGTAAGTCCAGCAGGTTGTAATCCACAAAAGAGATCTAGTCCCCTGTGATAAAGGCCTTGCCTCCCTGGTTCTGGGTCAGGAGCATCTTGAAAAGCTTCAGCTGGCTAGGGAGGTCTTTTACATACTCCTCTTTACCCTTCTTAGAGTTTGGCTAGATGAAGTAAAGCTATGTGATCCAAAGTTCCTCCACCCCATCATTCGCCACATCTGAGAGCTTCTTGAAGCAACCCATGCCCCCCTCCAGGTATCTCAGGATGGTATTGCTCTGGTCTAAGGTGAAGTCTCTACTTGTGAACTTGGGGAGCAGCCCATAGAGACATCTGGCCTTGAGGTTCACCCTGCATCCGTATATCCAGGGTCGCTACGTCCTTCCTTGAGGCCTGGCCCTGGTCATTCAGGAGCATCCAGAAAGATCCACATTGCCTTTGAACAGGGAAGTAGACGATGGTGTAGGGAGGCATCTTGGGTGGATAATGATCTGGGGGAAGGATCAGGAGTGGGAAGGCCCATTTTTGCTGTTAAAGAGTCTATGATTCCAGGAATAAACTCTTACATGCCAACTGAGGCCAAGATGGGCAGTACGGGATGGGCTGACTTACAGGATCACTTACAGCTGGAAAGGACTTCAGACATCCAACCTCTTCATTCCCCAAGGTCACACGGGTGATAAGCAGAAGAGCCAGGCCAGGATCCCAGGCCCTCTGTGTTCCCAATAAATATCCTTCCTACTCTCACAGCCTCTGCTTCTCTACATATCAAACATCTACCTCATAGGTTGTGGCTACAAAGCTAACAAGCTCTCTGAGGACAGAAAATGCCACTTTTTATGTTTGTATTCCCAGCCCTTGACACAGTAACTGGCACATAGTGAACGCTTCATACATTTTTTTTTACTGAATTAATGACCCTTGACTTTTATTGTCATCAAAGAATATCTCATAGACACTAAATCCAGCGCAGTCTAAAAGCTATAAAGCCCCAGGCCATGGGCTTTCATTCAAAAGATAGCCCCATTTAACAGAGCCAGTAGAACTGGTGCATCACACATGAATGGAAAGCATGAGTATTACTGTTCTACAGTGCTGAAAACTGAGACGAATACATTAGACTTCATGTTTTGGTAGGGTATGAGACCACTCCTAGGAGGCAACTGAGGGAAGCAACTAGGGGACAAAGAAAACCTAAGGCTCACAGACACGTACAATCAGTCCAAATGCCCATGGTCAACTCACATCTTGCCAGCTTCCCTTTCATGACTTAATCACAGTCTGCTCCTGATGGCTCTTATACCATGGTCCTGAACTGTTATTTAAATCTCATTAGTATGAAGTATTTGTGATTTCCCAATGTGGGAATTCCCTCCAGGAAGCCAATCAAACTCCAAGTGCTAAGGAGCTGCCTAAGGTACAGAAAATTTAAAGCAGAGTACCCAAGCTTTGACTCCTAGCTCTGCCATAACTTATATGACCTGAAGTGAATCACTTCAGCTTTCTGGGCCACAGCTTCAGCATGAGAATGGACTCCAGGTCTCCCTGGCATTCTAGCCACATGGTGGTGTGACCTCTCTCATGATCATTTATTGCTAAATCTTACTGGTGACCATGGGCCAGGTAGTGAAAGGTCAATTCCTATTATGCTGAAACGAGCAGACGCAGATTTTTCCTCTCATCTCCCCAACTTATTTGGGAAACAGCACCTGGCCAGGGCCCACAGAGGTAGATAGCTGCAGGTTAGAAGTAGAAGAATTCAAACAGAATTCAATGACCATTTATGAAGAGTCAGCCATGTGAGCCTGGGCAAGCTGCAGTGCTGGTCAGGGACCACTCACGTATCTGCTCCCTGAAGGGCAGCCTGGGCAGGTGCAGAAAAGTTTGTCAGAGGGTTAGTAGCCAGCAAATGAATTTCCTTTTGGACACTGCAACTCATAAATTGTTTTTACCAAAGCATGGAAATCTATAGGAGTCAAAGGAGAGTCTCTTCCTCCCCCTATCTCCCACCCCATGGGTGAAACCACAGATCCTTGAAGAAATACTGTCACTGGACATTTCCCCACATGCATGTCTCATGGACACAATTAGACTACATGCTTCATAATGACAGCAACACCCCCTTGGGATTTTTAGTCACCCCTACAGAGCTTGGCACAGAGCTATGTATATGGCAAGCACTTAATGAATCTTTATGGATTCTATTTTTTACTTCTTTTCCCTCAAAAATAAGCATCCTATGATGCTTATTTTAACCTAATTTCACCTGGATAAAAAATTTGGGGGTGGATGGGGAAGTGTGGGGAGCAGGATGTTGACCACACCCCAGGCTGATTTTCCCTGTTCGCTCCTAAAATTGGTTCTGAACATTGCTATGTATGTGCCCTAGTACTTCTAACAGGAAGAGGAAAAGAGCCCCTGTGTGCCTGAAAATGCCCATTGTTTTAATGGAGCCAGTCCTCTGCTGGTCACTTCAGCAGCTTTGTGAAGTCAGCTTTCCCTTTGAAAAGGATGCCTTGTCTCTCCAGCCCTTTGCCTGGGCCATATATCAATGCCCTGCAGGGTAGTCCCTTTGCTGCCTGCTGTTCAAATTTGTCCAATTTGACATGGTCCCTATGGGGTGGGATTCTGTGTGAAACTGTCTGCCTTTGATGGGGAATTAGCAGGGGTGGCTGGACAGCTGCTATTAAAGAGCCACAAGTGACAGGTCAAGACAGGCCCCTTCCCTGATAAGCAACAGGCCCCTGGGGAAAGCAGTCCCCATCTCTTTTGCCTTTCCCAAGACTTCAGGGATTGCCCCTCTCCCTTGGATAAGGCTGAGCTCAGGGACTACCCTTTGCATTTAGCTAAAGCTGGGACGCCTTTCATCCTGACCTCAAAGGCAAGGTCATTCCTAGGTAGGGGATGGAATGAGCTGCCAGGGAATTTTAGATGTAGCTCCTGTCTATGTTGTGCCAAATTGGAAAGGAAGAAAGAAGGCTTCAGTACCCAGCTGGAGGCTGGGGTGCTCAGAGGAAAATCAAGGCAGATGAAAAGAAAGGAAGAGACAAAAATTTTTACCCCCATCTTTCCCAACTTGTTTGGGAAACAGCATCTGGTCAAGACCCTCAAAGGTAGATATCCACAGGTTGTGAAAAATTCAACAGAATTTGATGAACATTTATGAAGGGCCAATTATGTGAGCATAGGCAAGTCACTTAATCTCTTGGTACCCAAGACAACTCTCTAAGTCTATAAGTTGCAAAGAAGAAACCAAACTGCATTGGCAGAGAAATCAGAGTCCTTATCCTATCACACTATATGCAAAGAAACTCTGTTAGGTGATGGGATTTCAAAGATCAAAAAGTTAAACAGTCTCAACCTTCAAGGAGCCTATGTTCTGGGAGCTACAACATGAACACAGACAAGACAGAAGAGACTAGGTGGTGCAGTGATAGTGCTGGGTCTGGAGCCATTAAGACCTGACTTCAAATGTGGCCTTAGACATTTATTAGCTATATGACCCTCAGCAAATCACTTAATCTGTCCACCTCAGTTTCCTGAACTGAAAAATGGGGCCAGTAATACTACCTCTCTCCCAGGGCTGTTGTGAGAATCAAATTAGATATTATTTGTAAAGTGCTTAGCACTGTACCGGGTACATAGTAAGCATGAATGACATGATCATTTTCTTTCTTCCTATGTACAAAATAACTTTTAGAAGAAGAGCAGACTAACAATTTGTCAAGAGAAGCAAGGGGGTGGAGGGAAGAGAGATGGAACTTGGACTTCATTTGAAAAGAAACTAGTGATTCTATAGGGTGGAGGTGAGGAAGAAATGACCTGGCATGGGAGACAGACCTGTGCAAAGGTAGACCTAGAATGGTGGGCATCCTAGCTAGGAGGTCATTTTGACAGGAATGAACAGTGTCTAAAGAAAGTGGGAGCAACATTGTGGGGGGCTTTAGATGCCAGGGTAAAGATTTTGTATTTTATACTACAGACAACCTCTGAATATTTTTGAGAAAATCAATGGTATAGTCAGATCTGTGTCTCAAGGAGATAAGTTTGCTGGCTATATTTGACATCTAAAGGAATGATTTCTTGCCCCTTGGGCAAAGGGGCTAGTAACAAGTGAGAAGTCAACTCCACTGACTGGCTTAGGCTTCCCTGTGGGTTTTTTTTTAAATAGTTTTATTTGTTTATTTTTAGATTTCTACATTTCCACAAAATTTTGAGTTCCAATTTTTCCTCCCTATCTCTCCCCTCCCCCCACTCCATAACACCTTGCATTCTGATTACCCCTTCCCCCAAATCTGTCCTCCCTTCTATCACACCCCACCCTTCCCTTATCCCCATCTTCTCTCTTTTCTTGAAGGGCAAGATAGATTTCTATACCCCATTATCTGTATTTCTTATTTCCCAGTTATATGCAAAAACAATTCTCAACATTTGTTTCTAATACTTTGAATTTCAATTTCTCTTCCTCCCTCCCTCCCCAGCCATCCCCATTGAGAAGGCAAGTAATTCAATACAGGCTATATATGTGTCATTTTGCAAAAGACTTCCATAATAGTCATGTTGTGTAAGACTAACTATATTGCCCTTCATCCCTCCTTTTTTTCCTATTCTCTCATTTGACCTTGTCCCTTCCCAAAAGTGTTTACTTCTAGTTACTCTCTTCTCCCATTTGTCCTCCCTTCTATCATCCCTCTCACCCCACTTGTCCCCTTTTCCCCTACTTTCCTGTAGTATAAGATAGATTTTCTTACCAAATTTAGTGAGCATGTTACTCCTTCCTTAAGCCATATGTGAAGAGAGTAAGCTTCACTTTTCCTCCCTTTTCTTCTCCATTGAACAAGATTTTTCTTATCTCTTTTATGATTGATGGTCTGCCCCATTCCATTTCTCCTCCCAATATTTTCCTCTCTCATCCCTTAATTTTATTTTTTTATGGATATCCTCTCTTCTGACTCAACTCAACCTGTACTCTCTGTCTATGTGTGTATGTGTGTGTGTGTTTGTGCATAATCCCTCTACCTACCCAAATACTGAGAAAAGTCTCAAAAGTTACAAATATAATCTTTCCATGTAGGGATGTAAACACTTCAGAAAGTCCTTTATGATTTCTCTTTCCTGTTTACCTTTTCATGCTTCCCTTGATTCTTGTGTTTGAAAATCAAATTTTCTATTCAGTTCTGGGCTTTTCATCATGAATGCCTGAAAGTCCTCTCTATAATTGACGATCATTTTTCCCTTGAAGTATTCCCTGTGTTTTTTTAAAGGTTTATTTTTTTCAACTGGTTTTTGCCACATATTCCCCTTGAAAAATAACTTTTTGATGTGTTCTCTCAACTCACTGCATTTCTTAAGTAACTCAAACTTCATTGCAAAGCTTGACAAGTTTAGAGAACATCAGACTCTTACAGTTGACCTGAGAGATCATCTAAGGATGTAGCATGGCATACTGTGGAAGCAAAGGACCTAGAGTCAGGTGACCTGGTCCCAGTCCTGGCTATGACCCTAATTCATTATGTGACTTTAGGCAATCTCTGGGCCTAGGTTTCCAAAGGTGTAAAATGATGTGGTTAGACCAGAGGATTTCTAAGTCCTCCTTCTCAGTTCTAAAGTTCCAACTCTGATCTGGCCCTTGATGGCACAAATGAGAAAGGAGGGCTCCTGGTCCAAGAGCTCTCTCCCCTATACTTCGGTTTCTCTCTTTTAGAGATTTGGCAACAACAGATTAGCTGATGTACCTCAGCACCTACCATAGCACAGAACAGTAGAATAATGAGAGGTGCGCAATCTAACAACAATCTTTTCTTAAGTATTTATGCTATGTGCCACACACTATGCCAAGCACTGGAGATTCAAAAAAAAAGGCAAAAAATAGTCCTTGCTCTCAAGAAACTTATATTCTAATGGGGGAGGCACAGGACAGGCTCTGAGGGACACACACTGTAGGTGAGGCAGAAATGAAGTTGTAGAGGACTTTGAAGAAATAAAAATAGTAACAGGACTAAGAGACAGGGAAGGACTGTTATCCCCACTTTACAGATGAAGAAACTGAATCTCAAAGAGATGAAATGCTTTTCCTGATATCACAGAGCTTGTAAACATCTGAGACGGAAACTAAACACAGGACTCCAAGTCCAGTGCTCACTCTGTCTACATCATGGTCCTTCCTAGTAGTAGTAAGACATGGCTTCTGCTTTCAGCTTAGCCAATAATTGGCTGTGAGGTCATGGGCAAGTCAGTTCATTGCTTTGGTCTTCAGTTTCCCCATCCATCAAATGAAGGAATTGGACCAGGCATTCACTGAGGTCCCTTATAGTTATGAGATGCAATGATCTCTGGGTCTAGTTGAAGCCCAGGGTGAACGTAGACAGATGTGAGCCAAACACCTGGTTTGAGTCAATTAATTTCAAACTTCTCTCCCACCCTTGACCAGAATGAACTGCTAACAAGAAGGGAAACTGGCCAGTCTCTTTAAGGTTTGCTTCCCCTGCTCATCCTCTGGGAGGAATGTGCTAATGAGTCAGGAAATAGCTTCCTGAGGGGGAGAGACAAAGAAAGGGCCTGGATAACCCACCCATGAGATAACCTGTCCCTGGATAATTGAGAACTGATTTCCATGGAAAATTTCCCAAGCCCTAGAGTATGGGAGAATGATGGGCTGTTTCCCTAGGCCACAGTATAGACGGACATTGATGAATAAGGTCCCATAGGTCTGGAATTAAGGGGGTGGGACCTAATGGGAAACTGAGACACACCCCTTGATGGATTTGCCATATGGAATAGGGAAGCCCAGAAGCTCATATACTAATTTTCTTCCCTAAGTGTTCAGCATCTCCCTCCTGCTCGAGTTTCTTATGATATTCTTCTTCTAACCCTAAATCTAGGATTCTTATGACTGAATTTTTTTTATCTTACTTTCTAAAGTGTTTTGGCATCTATTATCTCATTTTATTCTGAGAGGAGGAGGCATTGCTGTCATCACCATCATCATTGTTGTTTTCACTTTGCAAATATGGAGAATAAATCCAGACATGTAAAGTAGCTTCTCCTGGGTCAAGCTGGGAGCAGAGTTGTAGGGGAATCTCAGTCTTCTGGATTCCCCAGTTGGTGTTTTGTCCATTGGCTCATCCTCCCCAACTGAGCACTCCAATGTGTTCTTTAGATCAATATGATGTTCCATATAAGATAATCTGGATGGGCAATAAATAGGTTCTTCCTTCCCTAAATAGAAGTTTCTGGCTATGCAAAAAGCATCCCCATGGCTTCCTAATGCTCTTCTCTGTGCAGGACACTTGGGCCTCAAATGCCTCACAGGCTGCTTTGGGAGAATGAGTTTCCCCATGTGATGTTCAGCCACGTGACTTTTATGTTTTTGGACAAATTACTTAATGACTCAATCAATTTTTTTTCCTGGCATTCTCAAAGGGTATCAAAATAGCCATGGTCCTCCCTGCAAAGTAGCAATGCTCTCTGCTCTCAGAAAAGACGTTAATTCCTTACCCTAGGCTAAACCAGTGGCAATCTGTCTATTCATTCCATTACAAACCCTCTTTTTCTCCTGAGTCTTTCTCTTGCTTGCTCTCTTTTTTAATAGCTTTCAAATCTGGACAGACATAAAAATATCCACACTAATGAGACCATACCATAAGCTTCTTGCCTGCCAAATTTTATTTTCAGCTTCAAATCATTGAGCGTTCATTGTGTCAAGGACAAAAATGAAGGGAGCTGGAAAAACTTAATTAAAAAAAACAACACAACTCACTCATTTAAAATTGGGGGTGGGTGGGAAAGGAGTGGGAGAGAGAGTAAGTCAAAAAAGGAAGAGAGAGTAAAAAGGGAGAGGCAAAAAGCAGGAGATCTGGGCTGAGACCCAGATACCAAGTCTCAATCCAGAGAAGATCATCAGAATTGAGTTGCAATCTCTTCCACATGCAGACTTGGGTGTCTGATGGAAGGCCTGAGGGACTGGCTTGTTGGAAGTATGAAGCCATAACCTAACCTGGTTTCTAAATCAAAACAGAGCAAGCAGGAAGGGAAAAGTCTTCCTTAGAACTTTAGTGAAGAATATTTTCACCTAGGAACGAACAGTTGGTGGGGAAAGAGTGGAGAGCTGAAAAAAGAGGGTGAGCCTAAGGTCAAACAGCTAGTAAGTGGAAGGAAAAGGTGAGTTTTGAACTCTTGACTTTCAATTATTTCACATTGCCTTATTTACAGATGCAGAAAATGAGGCTTAGAGAGGATAAAGGGACTATATCATATAGCTAGTGGGAATGTGGGATGGCTGTCTTTAAGCCCTTGAAGGGCTGGCTATGAAAAGAAAAACACAGATTTGTTTTCCATGGCCTCAGAAGGCAGAACTAGGAGTAATGGGAACATGTTGCAGAAAGGGAAATTGAGGTAGCCTGATGAAGCAGTGGACGGCATTGGACTGGGGTCAGGAAGATCAGGGTTTGAATTCTGCCTTAGAACAGTAGCTGTATGATCCTGGGTAAGTCTCTTGACCTCTCAGCCTTAGTTTCCTCCTCTGTAAAATGGGACTTACTTCACAAGATTGTTGTGAAGATGAAATGAGTTGATGACTTTGCTAGCTACCACTATTATTATTCAAGGATTTAAAAATACTTTTTAGGAGACTTAGGGCAAGATGAAGGATGGGAAAACTGTCCAACAGGCCAAATATGGCACTTGGAGACCACTGGTCAATGTCCCAAGATACTCTTTTCTTACAGACCTTTTGCCATGTCTGCAGTATATTAACTTTCTCATTGTAGCATTAACCTAGAAGAGTAGCATTCTGGGATAGAGACAGAAGACTGGAGACTGGAGGCCTGTCCTGCTTCTGACACATGCTAGCTGTAGGACCTGGGTAAGTGACCATCTCTCATTGCCCTACTCCACACCAACCTACCTCCTACCAAGCAACTCACAATTAAGCAACTACTAAGCACTGATAAAACACCCAAGATAGTCAAGGCTGTTGTGCTAGGCATTCAGAATACAAAGACAAAAACCAGGCAGTTACAGAAGTGTGGCTGCATCAGTTGGGGATGCAATGTGTTCCATACCAGGAGTTCTCCACAGCGATGAAATCACAGACAAACAAGCAATCTAACCTTGGCCAGTTATATGGCACTACCCTCACAAGCTTGTTGTGAGGCTCAGATGAGATAACATCTGTAAAACACTGTGCAAATCTTAAAATGCTACATAAATGTTAGCTACTATTATGATTTAAGTGGAGGAAAAACTAGAGTTATGCCAGGTAGAATGAATTCTATATTCTATATAAACAGCATGGTCCCTTGTAGGGTATGTTGTAGAGGAGAATTATTTTTTTAATAATATTTTATTTTTTTGCCAAATTACACCTAAAAACAATTTTTGACATTTTTAAAAAAAGTTTTGAGTTTCAAATTCTATTTTCCCTTGTTTAAACTCCCTCCTCCCTGAGATGGAAAGCAATCTGATAAAAGTTATACATGTGCGAGCATGTAAAATATATTTCCATATTAGTCATTTTGTGGAAGAAAACTCGAATCAAAAAAAATAAGAAGAAAATGCAAAATAGTATGCTTTGGTCTGTATTCAAACTCCATCAACTCCTTCTCTGGATATAGACAGCGTTTTTTATCATGAGTCCTCTGGAACTGTCTGGGATCACTGTATTGCTGAGAATACCTAAGTCATTCACAATTGATCATCGTGTAATATTGCTGCTACTGTAAATATGTTTTCCTGGTTCTGCTCCCTTCCCTTTGCATCAGTTTGTGTAAGTCTTTCCAGGTTTTGTAGAGGGGAATTCTTGCGCAGACAGAGGTGGGACTACACCCTTCTGAGGTCCCTTCCCACTCTAAGATTCTGTGGCTGCCTCCACATCAAGATGAGGTATTATAAAGGAGATATGGAGACTTTTAAGGAGGATAAGAGAAACAGGCCTAAGAAGTCCAGGCTGGGGTGGGGTGGGGGTGGCAGTGGGAGTAAGGGGACAAGGTAGCAGGGACATTCAGTCTGGAAGAATAGTTGGTTCAATCTTTACTCCAGGAAGGGTTAAGGGAGGAAGCTGCTCCACGATGATGTATTACAATGGGGTGAATGTGGCAGCTAGAGGGGTGGCCAAGGACAGTCAAACGAAGTCCCAAAATAAGCTGTGAAGAGAGTGGTTGGAAAGATTCTTCCGGAGGAGAAAGTGTCTCTCCTCACCTCCCTCACCCTCCACACACCCCCAAAGCCCAAATGTCAGTGCTCTGGGACAAAGTCCTCCTAGTCAAATGTTAGAGCTCTGTTCTCCATGACATCCTTGTGCTGTTTTAAAATATCAGTCCCTTAAGTTGTAGGTAGGAAGGAAGCTATCTATGAAAAGGCATTTAGAGGCCAGGAGAATTCTCTCTGCACAGCTGATAGGAATTTCAATTCAGTTAGCCAGAGGGCATAGTTTACCTTCTATGGCAGTCGGTTTTCATTTGTCATAAGATCTAAAATAGGAGTATGCTGGGTACAGTTGGTGTCATATAATTAACCTAAAGCTTAATCAATTTAATTCTAAGAGCCATTAGAGATTGTTTCTATCATATGGACTGGCTCAGTTACTGAAACTTGAAAGTGCCCAGGGACTCCTGATTCTTTTTGGTCCCATCAATTTGAAAACACACTCTGGATGTCTCCTCCAGAAATAAAAAACAATTCACTTTCTAGAGAAAAAATGAACAAATTTCCTATCATTAAGTCAGTCACACACAGCTAGCTGGGAATTGTTTGTGATATGCGCATGTGTCCCACATATGCAGGTGTGCTGCGTGTCCATCTCAGGTAAGTCAGTTCTTCCAATTTGTGTTGTTCATTTCTTGTTCTTCTTTCCTTTCCTCTACTACCATCCCACTTCACACAACTATAGGGTCACAGAAAGCACCCTGGACCTAAGAATCAAAAGACAGGGTTCACACCTGGCTCTGCCAAGTTATTTAAGATAAGATATTCAGTGCTACTATTTCCTCATTTGAAGAACAGAGATAATACCTATGCCACCTATCTATAACGCATAGAAAAGCAAGCAACTAAGGGCCCAAGCAAAGGAAGCTTTACCCTCAGGCAAAGAAGTCTAGAGCAAACAGACAATACTTAGACTTCTTCAAAAGCCAGAAAAGAATGAATATACAGCACATAATTAGCAAGAATAGGTATTTAAAAAGGGAAGTTAGTAGGACTAGTAGATGTGAACTTCCAAAACCCTAGGTTAAGGCTAGCATAAGTCCCAGAGTCTTTATCCACAGGCGCTAGTGTTCTGAGTTTTCATCCCCCTATATTCCAGTTCCCAATGAATATGTTTTAAAAAGTTTTAGGGCATTTTTGATGCTATTTGACCTGATGGTAATTTGTAAAGTTTGTCCCAGGCAACAAAAAATGCTTTCTATGACTGATAAAAGCAAGTACTTTGTAAATTGTTATGTGGATAAATGCCAACTATTCTTATGGAGATGACTAGGCCAGCTCCGAGTCATTGCTTTTTCACCCCTCAGTCTTTAAACCACACCAGGACCCCTGCCCAGGAAGCCCTCTCCCCTCCTCTGCTAGTTCAAATCTTGCTTGGTCTTTAAGAACCAGTTCGGATCTCACCTTTTCTTAAAACGACAACAGCAACACCCAAGCCAACTAAAACAATTATTCATGCTCTGGGAGGTACTCCCAAGGCAAAAAATATTTAAATGTAGCCTGTGTCTGGGCATGGTACCTACCATCATCCGAGTACTGGCCTGATTGGGTTCTGAGAGGCTTAATACCAGGATGGCTGTGGGCAGATGAATTTTTTGGCCGTACCAATTCTGAAGACCATGTACTAAATTACAAGGGTTACAATTTGTATTGGTAGAAGTAGTGCCCACACTGACAATGTCACAGCTGCTTGAGGTATTGAGAAAATGCTATTTTGGGGGGTAACTTCACAATAATCTCTTCAAAACCAAGGAAAAATATACAGAATAATACCAAATCTCATTTTTTCTTGAAGCTGTTCCAGTCCCTGGCTGAGAGCAATCCCCTTCTTCTAGTCCTCCTATATCCCTTTTAGTCAGTCAATACTACTTAATGGCAATACTACTTATACGGCCTAGCTCTGTGAATTATATTTTCACGTGTTAACCTTCCCTCCCCAATTAGAGGCCAGGTCCCATAGCCAGTCAGTCTTCCTCCCTCCCTCCTTCCCTCTCTTCCTCCCTTCTTTCTCTCCTTACTCTCCTTCTTTCCTTTTTCTTTCTTCTTTCCTTTCTTTTTCTTTCTTTTTTCTTCCTTCCTTCCTTGTTTATGCAACTTCACTGAAGAAAAATAAATCAGTCACTAGAAGAGCTATTGATTGATCCATTGACAACTTGCATCATTTACTTGGTGCTATATTAAATAATGTATTGGAAGCTAGATTTACTAATTAGCTTATATTTCTTGATATTCTTCACAATGCTTCATACACAGTACTTGCAGGTGCTTAATTGTTGATTTGAGAACTGAAGGCTAGGATTATTTTAAAGATGTGCCTTTCACTTGGGAAAATTTCTCAAAATAAAAATATTAAACAACCAGACTATTTCAGGCCTGAACGTCAGAAGGAACTTGTGGGGGAAAAGAAAGTCAAGACAAATCACCAAATAAATAAATATATACACACACACACACATATATTCTTGTGCACTCTAATGGAATTAGGGATGTCTACTCTGATTGAGATGCAATAGTGCAGTAGAAGAGGAAAAAAGAAATGACTTTATTCAATGTCAAAATGACAACTCATCAAAAATTTGTGGTATATTAGGAGAAAAAGATCTTTTAAACAAACCTGAATGGCCCGGCAAACTTTGGGTTTTAATCTCGTGATATGCTCTAACAACAAAAGGCCTATATGGCACATCGAGCAAATTTATAAGCCTATGATCAATATATTTGACATATTATTTAATTATGATCCTTAGTGACAGAGACAATATGAAAACCTAGTGTCAACATTCTGACAGTGGAATAAATAAAAAGATATAATTATTCCTCATACTAATCCCAGCTGAATTGTAAAGTATCAGGCCAGACTCCAGACCCAGGTTCTAAGGTTTCCTTAATATGATAGAGTTTGATGTAGGAGGTGTCATATAACCAATATTTTGCCATTTTATTAGAATAAAAAGCTCTCCTAGGAGTTCAAGTTCAAATGGTCAGCGTGCCCCTCCTGTTCTCCTTATATTACTCAGAACATGGTGAACTAGCAGAAAGCATGTACAGAAAAATACTACTAGTAAGGGGTAGGGGCCAGGACTCTAGGGAAAAAGCAGAAGGTAGAAGTAATTCTGAATCTTCCTAGAAACATAGAATGTTCCAATTGGAAGGGATTTTATAGATCATCTAGTATACCACCCCCTTCCTTTTCCAAAAGAAGAAACTGATACCCAGAGGGAGAGAAAAGCTTTCCTAAAGTCACAAAATAGGGTAGAGCAGGGACCAGAACCCAAGGCTTCTTGACTTTCAGTCCAGTAACCTATGTAGCAAAAATATGTTAGTATATCAAGTCATTTGGGAACTTGTGATGAACCCTCCTTTTTTCAGTTGATCTACGACAAAAGACAGCAAGAAGTTAATCGAAGTACAGTGGATCGTGTTGGACTCAGTTAAATCAAATCTGGTCTCTGACCATTACTGTCTGTGTGACCTGGGGCAGGTCACCTGGGCTTTCTATGCATCTAGTTCCTTATTTACAAAATGAGGGATTGAATGAGATGGCATTTAAGGTCTGATCCCTACCACTCATGCACTCTACATCGTAGCCCAACATGCTGATTTGCTGTTCTTCACATATAACTTGCCATCTTCTGCCTCTTTTACCTTTGCCTGGAAAGATCTTTCTCCTCAAAGACTTCTTCTGTCAAAGAATGACTTTCTTCTGTCAAAGAATGTTCTTGGTGCCATCTCCTAAGGACTACCTTTCTTGATTCTCCCTTTCCCCATTTGTTAGTGATATAGACATCTGGTACATATCTATATATATAGTACATATATATCTGGTATGTGTGTGTATCTGGCATATCTATATCTAAATATAGCCATATATTTTTATCTGTGTACAGTTTGTTTCTCCCCAGTAGAAGGTGAACTCCTTGAGGGAAGGGACTATTTTGTTTTCTCTTTGAAGAGCACACAGTAGGTGCTCAATAAACATTTGTGCAATGAGACTGAACTTGAACTTCCGCTACATCACAAGACAGAAAACAGTGCTGAGTGGATAGCTAATACAACTGACTATTTTCATACCAACAGGAAAAAATGCACTGTCTGGCTTAGGCCAAGAAAAATTACAGTTAACATTTAACATTATGGGACCAACTTCAAAGGCACGCCAGCTGGACTCCAATAATGAGAGATGAAACTGCTAACACCAGCAGAAAGATGCAGGTGTCCGTCTTTGGCTAGGAAAAAAAATCACATCCTTAGAGCAGGACTCCTCCCTTCCCAGCAACCCCAGACACCCTTGCGGGCTTACTGCCGGCTAAGTAACTGTAAGTCTGTTTGTGGCACAATATAACCAATGAGCCCTTCAGTCTTTCTCATATGTGCTATAGCACACATGTAGCTATCTGAATGATGCATGGTATAGTCAGTGGGGAGATGAGCTATGTCTGCTGTTAAAAAGTAATCTAACACATAGATAGGGTTGCCCTTAGAAAAGTTGGTCTTTTACTACAATAATGGAAAGGAAAAAATAAGAGTGCGAGAGGGGAAGGAGAAGGGGAAAATAAGAAAGGTAGGAAAAGAAGAGAAAGAGAAAGGAGATGGAGAGAAGGGGAAGGGAAAGGGAAAAGGAAAGGGAGGGGAGGGACAGAGAGGGTGGCAGGAGAGATAGCTGTTCACTTGCTACCCAGGAGTTTACATTAGATAATGCAGCATATCACTAGCACCCAAGACAGTTCCAATTTGGGAACATGAAGTAACTTCACTATTTTTGTCACTACCTTAATCAGGACTGGATTCCACTGTAGCACCTGACCTTCTTCTGGCTACATTCAACACTTGTGGGCCCAGGGCTTCCTGTACCCAATAGGAAGTAGGGAAAAGCCTCCGCCCTAGGATTAGAACTCACTGCAGTTTTGTCTGTTCACTAGCACTATTATCTCTAACGTCCTGGATTCTGGACCCTGCCTGCTTGCACCTATGGTGTCTGCTTAATCCTTCCTGCCTTGGCTGATTTCCTGGGAGCTGATCAGACTTTTGTTATTTATCTGATCTTTCTAGGTTTGTTTATTATCCTTGGAGATCAGCCTCTGGCTCACTGGCATTAAGGTATCTGTAAACCGTTTTCTTATCTAATGAAATTCTGGTCATAGACTTTTCTTGGTGGAGGAGAGGGGCCCACTTCAGTTTGATACATTAATAGGGTCTGCAGAATAAACTGCTCAAATATAGTGATTGGAGTACTAGTAGCAGATATCAGTCTGACAGGGTCAGAAATGGAAAGGGACTGAACTCAGTTAAGAACCAGACTTAGGCTGAAGCTTAAGCTTTGTCTCATTGGATCCGAGATTTTCATCAGTGACAAAATGTTGCTTGAGCACAGTGTTGAATGAGGTGTTGGAGAAGATACTAGAAAAATGTAAGATGTAGGTCTTGACTTTAAAGAGCTTTGTAATCTAGTTGGGGAGATAAGACACGTCCACATGAAACAGTTGAATAAAAATTCAACAAATGACTGTGTTAAGAAGACAAGCACTGGAGAAATGCAGACATGGGATGATCACAGAGGTTAATGTCATTTGGAATGAGCTCATGGAGGAGACAGAATGTAAGCGAGGCCTAGAAGGATAGGCAAGCTACGGAGAGGGAGAGAAAAGGTGGAAGGGCATTTTAGGCTGGGTAAGCAGAATGAGCTCTTACCTAGAGAGGGGTGTGGGATTTTACCTAGGATGGTGTGGCAGCTGGCCACTTCTCCTAGCTTCTGTTTTCCCGGCTCTAAAATGGATACAATAAACTTATCTATTTCTCCAACAAGAAGGATGAATAAACTGCATTTCTTGAAGGCATGTATGCACAAAGCCAATAAGTTGATATATGGCAAAAGGACTCAGTTGATAAACAGATAAGTACAGCAAGGGGTCAAGAAGAACCTAGACAGGGAAATCTGCCTCTTGGGACTTCTTATCCGATTTGGCAACAGATTTAGGTCTGAGACATAGACAGAGGGGGACCCAACCTAAACAGTACACTGTATAATTTCAACTGGATCATTTATCTCAAGACCTTTCTAATGAAACCAACAGCAACAAAGAAGCATAACCTCAGGACCATGAAGATGGCTTTCAAAGATACATGATATAGCTCCCCTGCCTATGTAGGGGTCCTCTCAACCTCTGTGAACATTGTGAGAGAGAGTTATGAAAATAATGGTTAGCTTGGGAGATGCCTTGATCAGATACACCAAATAGAAGTTATTTTTTTAAAAGGTGGGAAAAGCTTTCTCCATCTTGCATTCCAACTAGATGTAAACAATCCTATAGACCAAAATTTTAGATGACCTTGATACTGACTGATTTGGAAAAGCCTTCAGGATCTAACCTGTAACTCTCATAACAACTCTATATCCAACTTGCCTCCTGCTGACCACTTCTCCTCACCTTCCCCTGACTGGCCGTGACTTCCCTCCTTCCTCTCTTTTCATATATTTAAATTTCTATTCTGCTTGTCAATATACCCTTCCTATTTAGCCTCTGTCAGTGAAGTCTGCTTTAGATTGTAAGCATTTAGAGGGCAGGAAGGAACGCCAATATAATAAATGTGATAATACCACTAAAGTTAATTTATACAAATTACAGGTGCTATATGCCAAACTATCAAAGTGGTACTTTATAGAGTTAAACAGAATAATAACCAAATTAATTAGGAGGAACAAAATGTCTAGAATATTAAGGGAAAACATGAAAAACAAAAGTAGGAATGGAGGTTAGCACCTGTAGGCCTCAAACTGTATTATAAATGCTAGTTATAAGGCAATACTCATCAAAACTATTTGGTACTAGTAAAAGTAGGTTCTGGTACTGGTAAAGAAGGGAAAAGTAGATCAAAGGAACAGTTTAGATAAGGAAAAGTCAGAAACAATTGAACTCAATAATTACGTGTTAAATAAATATGATAAATATGATTACCAAAGAAAAATTGTATATTGGACAAGAATTGTTGGGAACACTGGAGAGCAGTCTGGCAGAAATTAGGTACAGACCAATACCTTACACCATATTCCACAACAAACTCAAAATAGTAAGAAAAGGTACAAAGAGAAGCAGATCAGGTGACTTTTATAGTTATGGCTATGGATTGATTTCTTAATCAAACAAGAGTTGGAAGCAATTACAAAAGATAAAATAGATAATTTTGATTACAAGAACCTGAAATGCTTCTGCAGGAACAAAATTTGAGAAATTAGGATTAGAAGAGATCAAAAAGACTTTTCCATCAAGTATCGCTGATGAGGGTCCCCCAATGCCTGACCATAAATATGAAAGGAAGATACAATTTTGTCAGGTAAGCAATGAGGTATTTTGAGTCTAAACATATAAATGCCTTTTCCTTCCTCAAGAAAAATGTCAGAAGGGTCTAAGGACTACTTAAAGGTCCAACAACTAAATCACAGATTGATCAAATACATAAATATCCATGAAATATACAAATATTTCATAAACTTATGAAAAACATTAAGAAAGGCAAAAATATAGTGCAAGTTTAATTTAGCAACTCAAAAAAATCTCCTGCATAGCAGGAATACACTACTCCACTCACACTGTTTAATGCAGGGTACAGAGCATCTCAATAAAACCATTTGTAGTCACACAACATTAAGAGAATGAGAATAAGGCCTCTAGCACGTTGAATATGCCTCCTGTTTTTACTGGAGGATATGGAGAGAAGTTAACACAAGATGAGTAGACATGGGTGACATGTGGTCAATACCTTCATTGATAAGATACAATGACAGGGGAAAAATGTGGATAGACTTGAGCACTTGAAATTATATTTTTATATTATATCTTTTATATCTTTATATTATATCTTTTCCATGAAGTCTTCTTTGTTGCCACAATAAGGGAGATCTCTTACCTTGAACTCTTGAATATAATTTATTTTGTACTTTTCTAATTTTACAGTTATCTATTCTGAAATGACTCCTACATTAGCAACAATAATATTATAGCTATCATTTCTGCAAAGCATTTTACATGTTATCTTATATGATCCTCCTAACAGGATAATATAACTTCTTACCCCTATAAGATAAATGCTATTATTACCCCTATTTTATAGATTAGGAAACTGGCAGAAAGAGGTTGAATTATTTTCTCAAGCGTCTGAAACGATTAGAATTAGGTTTTCTTGATTCTAGTTCACTGCTCTATCCACTTTGCCACAAAGTACCCTTTGTACTAGGCAGGGAAGTGTCAATGACACTTAAGGAGATTAAGTTGGGAAAACCAAATATATACAAATAAAAAAATTCATGCTAATGGTAATATAATTTAAAATCCTTCGGGGATCAGTTTTCAAGATGTTCTAATAAGCGAGAAGATGCCCAAAGAATGGCAAAGCCTTTAAATAGTATTTTTCCAAAAAAGAAAAAGGTTATCTAGAAGGCATTTTAAACTGCTGCTCATAATGCCTACCTCTTCATCTCTGTATAAATTGAGGGTATTGTTGATGAATATAGGAGAAAGGAACAAACAGGCTATTGTGAATATCTTTTTACAGCAGACCACATTTTCACAGTTGTATAACTGGCTGAGAGGTGTGGAGAAAATAAAATTCCATTATGATTATAGTTGTTGATTTCAGAAGAGGGAAAAAAATCTGACTCAGTAGAATAAAATGTGGCTTTTAAAGGCTCTCCTGAAATAAGGTGCTTCCCCCATCTATGTTAAAATCATAAAAAAAATTCTATGATATATGTGAGATCACATAGATAACTTTTTCAATGATATACTGAATATTAATTAATTAAACTGAGTAGTAAAACAAGGAGAAATATGGTCACCCAAAGAGCCTGTCCATGCTACTAAGGTAACTTATTTAGAGCCCAAATATGAGATGGATTTCCCATTATTGGGAAATCATGAAATTCCCACCAAATTCTTTTATTCATAGATGATACTGTGCTGAACTTCAGGGCCTCCTCAATACAATCCAGTTATTCAGTAGAAATTTATCTAAGTCCCCTGCTCTGAAAAACAAAGTGGATGAAAAATGTGTGTTGCCCATTTTATGGCATGATGTTGGACGTCCACTGAGTTATTCCGTTAGTACAGTTATGTACTATGGACAGGCACTGAATATAAACAATGAGCTTGGCCCACACCTGAGGAGGAGGAGATCAAGCTGGATTGTAGCTGAGAGGCTGCACAACACTTTCAATGACGCCAAGTTGTTCACAGTTGCAGAAGTCAGTCTTTTTAAGAATAATATCCTTCTGGATATGAATCATAGAACACCTTAATCTCAGAAGACTTGAACTTGCAGGTGACTAAACTGGCAATAGAAAGGCATATGTTGGGTCTACATAGGGAGCAGAATTATAATGATGTGTAAAAATGAACATAAAGAAGATGGAACAACCAGGTAACAAGAGTAAGGGATGTGGAGTGGACAACCCAAAGGAAGGATTAGTAACCATGCACTTTGAAAAGAACTTTCCGGCTTCTGGCACCATGAAAGGATAATCTACATAGGACTTACGAAAAGATGGATGGAAACATAGAACAGCTGTAAACTGCATCAGACAAGGGAATGTGGTGGGGATACAAAGAAAAGCAAAAGATAGTCCTTGCTTCCTTATTCCGTATAAAATATAAGCTGCATGAGGGCAGGTACTTCATATCTCATCATTTGTACTTTCCCCAGCACCTAGCACAGAGGTCCACACACACAAAAGATGTTTAATAAATACCTATTGAATATCTCTGAATAGATGAAATCTGGGCACAGCCTAGATTTATAGTCCAGACTGTATCATGGTTCCTTGTCGGCTGTGCTGGAGAGGTCTCAAAATTGCAAGTTTATACTAGGTTGTCCATTAGATCAGTGGAATGTTGGAAGAGAGATTAAAAGGTATTTCTAAGCAAGATGTTTCTCCTCGAATGGGGAAGAGTTCTAAATTCAGACATATGCTACATCACTAATATGTTGGCATTCAAATTCTGAATTCTGCCTGGGGATTGGAATCAAAATTTCTTATAAGGAAAGCTTGGACAATTATGATATTCAAGGAGAGTCAACCATTCCTTACATGCATATTGTTGGCCTAACTTCTCAGGAAAGCAAACTGAAATTATTAAATACCAGGACAGCTGTTTTTAGGTAATTATGCAGTATTTTTCACTTGAAAGACCACACAACAGAAATAGGAAGGGGAGAGATAAGACTTGTTTTGATTACCAATTCCCTGCTGCAGATAAAGCCCAGATTTTTTTAATCATTCAGGCAATGACTCTCTACAGATGACAGAGCTCATGTTTGAGAGTCACTCTTGGACTTGACTTGGCAAGACCCAAGTCACTGCAGTACTGAGGTTGTCCTAGGGAGTGGTAAGTGGCAGGCAGAAGGCAGGAATTGTACATGCACCCATTAGGATAACTGTTGCAGGCTCTGTGCCTGGAAGATGCCACAACCCAGGCCTCCCACATATTCTTAGAGAGGGAATGTGGTCAGATGGTGAGGGCACAGGACTGTTAGTCAGGATTCTGTGGTCCTGTTCCTGGCATCTGTACTCATTTACTCTGTGTGGATAATTTAACTTCTCTCTGCCTTGGTTCCTTCTACTGTGAAAGCAGATGGGGTGATCAGACATTTGGGGAAAGTAATGACCATCAAGGCACAAACTGAGCCAACCTCAGCACTGAGTGGGCAAAGCGGGTAACGGAGGAAGGTTTCTTTAGTAGGCAAGAATAGAGAAATAGATCTGGGGAAGCCATTTAAAAGTTCATTCAAATGTAATCAATCATGATCATTAGGCTCTCTTGAAGGTTACAAGAAACATGGTTCTTCCCTGAGGTGTCTTCTACCACCTTGTTGTTTGTCATGTTGTTTGTGGAGAACACCAAGATGTGTATTGTATTTTGATTTACAAGAGAGTCAGAGAATTCTTTAGCTGGAGTGCACCATAGAGATTATTTGGTCTAAGAGCCTCATTTAATAGACAAAATAGGTAAGGTCCTGAGAGGTGAAATGATCTGAAATTTCATCAACCCAAGATTACATGGTTAATTGGAGGGCAGAACCAGGGACCAGGACCCAGGACTCCTGACTATGGATCTACTGGCTCTTTGATTTTTAAACAAGATAGAACACTAGGCTAAAAACAACCAGGTTTTGCTCTGAAAGGAAAAAGAGACTCTTTATGCTGTCAGCTGCCTTCCCTCCACAAACTCTCACAATCAATCCAAAATCCCCATTATAGAAAGCACGGCTGCCTGATGAGAGAGTGAACCCTGCGTGTGGTCACTGACTATGTGGTATTGTAACATCTTTTGCTGGGGCTCTTCCATTTAATTGGTAGCTTTTCTTTCCTGTTGTGTATTTTTATCCTGAGCTTTGGAACCCAAACCATAAGGACTGCAGCCAAAGACTGCTTCTTGGTTAATTGTTAACTGCCTATCGCAGTGGGTCTCTGCAGCCCTGGTGAAAGGCTCCAAAGGGAATGGGGGTCTCTTCAGCAAGTTCTCCCTTAGGGAGAAGGCTGGCCTCTTTGACCTGAACTGGAAGTTCTGCCTCCCAGGCTTGGAAATAAATCCCCCAAACTGTCTGGCCCACACAAGGCCTTAGCCATCCAGGCCTCCCTCTAAGGTTACACTGGTAGTAAAATGCCTGATGTCAGCAAATCTTTTCTTCTCTTAGCCACTCTGGGTAAAGAGGCGATGGGGATATTCCCCAGGCTCCAACTACCGTGACTGAATGTGGTTGAAAACTAATGTTCCAGATGTTTCCTCCAATGCTCAGTGGAACTGTAGGTTAAGGATCATTCTCTTCTTCTCCTTCACTGATCTAGAGTACTTGGGAGCTTCAACTCTGCTTCTACTATAGGTTATTCGAAGGGATGGAGGGGGAAAAAAACAACCCCCAGGCAATGAGGAAGAAACCTCTTGGGCAAAGGAAATGGGGCACTGGAA
Organism: Potorous gilbertii; assembly: GCA_028658325.1. Taxonomy (NCBI): domain Eukaryota; kingdom Metazoa; phylum Chordata; class Mammalia; order Diprotodontia; family Potoroidae; genus Potorous; species Potorous gilbertii. The sequence continues at coordinate 199,614 of JAQQSK010003053.1, read as the reverse complement.
AGCCCATTTCCCATAGTGTGATTTCCAACACAGCTAACACATCCCTCTAGTATCAGTGCCAAAATTCACTTTCCAGCAATGGCGTCAAAGAAAAACCAAAATTTCCAAGGCAAACACAAAGCCATTGATGAGGAAGTCACTCAATAATATCCATTGCTTCCCAGCCTGAGGGTCTTCAAAGGAGTTTCACAAAATAAAGCAGGAACCTAGAAACAAGAACTTTGAGGGTCATGCGTACACTAGACTATTGTTTGGGTACAGAGGCAACTCAGACCAAAATGGTGAGTGGGATTTTCCTTCCATTGGCTACAATACTTATGTTTGTTCAAGAAAAAAAAGAGTTGGAGCAAGAAGACACGCACGTCTGATGCTGAAGAAAAGCCTGTTTGTGCCTGCTGGCCACAGTGAAGAGATTGTTCAAGAAGAATTCATCCTGAAATACAGATGACCCCAGAGATGTTGCCAAGGTCAGTGTCTGCTTGAGTTGTGCCAACAACCCCAGGCACAGCCACCCAGGGTAGCAATTCAAGTCAAGCTTCTGACCTTTGGGTGAAATGGCATTATCTATTTTTCATCTGGGTCACTTGGTACCACCTTTCTTCTCCCTGATTTATGGTGGGCCATAAGGCATCACCATCATCAGGAAATAGTATTTACAGGGTGATGAACCCTGTATCTGATACTATAAGAACTTCCACAGGAAGGAGAAGACTTACCCCTTGACTTCCAGAAGCTAATGAATATTTCCATGGGTAAGATCTTTCAGAGCTATAGTATAGGTGGAATAGGCTATTTTGGAAGACCTGTACCTAGTAGATTAGTGGCTTATTAACAACTGATCCTTTTTACTCGTTTCAACATGGGAGGTGGGAGAAGAGAATGACTAATCAGCCTCCCCTAACAGCTGGCTCCAGCTATTATAGGAATGGTCCCCAGTAGGCCAGATTGAGGGAATGACTTTCTATTATGAGAAGGTTCCTTGATTCAAAACTGTGGTTGCCAGTGAGTCATGTGCATCAGATTCAGGACACAGCTTTCTGTCCATTAATGTGGTAGGATACCCTTGATTTACAAGTGGATCTAACCTTAGAAAAGACTTTCAGAACTGGCAGAGCTCAGAGTAGGGAAGTTAAGAAATAATCTTCCACACTTAGAGGAGAAGCTGAAAAGCAGCCTGGTATCTATCTGGGACATAAATAGGAGCATGTGCCCCGACTTGACTGACAACACAAACAAGTCTTCAAAACAGGTTTTCCAAGGTGTATTGACCTTACTCTCCTCCCTTCTCTTCAACCAGAAAAGCAGCAGTCTTTTGGTTTTGCTCCAAACTTCCTCTCTTTTCCTTCCAAATAAACAGTAGAATAAAAGCTTGCTTCTATCCTCAGACAGTCTTTCCTTTCTTTTTGTTCTTGAACAGGGGATCATAATATATTCATTCATTCTCTACATATCTATTTATCCATCCATCCATCCATCCATCCATCCTTCTATCTATTATCTATCTATCTATATCTCTTTCTTCCCTAGTCCAAGTATTAGGAAGTCCTCAAGGCCTTATGTCAAGGAAGACCCCACTGAGTCTTGGATAGGTATCAATTGTTACTCCATTGCCATCCTTTTTAAAGGAATAACTACACAAGAGTGTGCTGGAACCAGCTAATACTCACTGGGAGAGCTGATGGATAAATTTTCAGAGTGAGCATTTACACCTCTGTAAGCACAAATGCTATAAATCAGAGTTTGATTTACTGTTTTGTTGATTGTGTAGACTTGAGGTGGAAAAAATGTTAACAATGCAGATTAAACTTAAAAGTACGTCATATACATTTTTCCCCCACTGAAAGCTGGTTGTTAAACATTTATCAGCATACTCTTGATGATTTGTCTTAAGGGTTTAAAATCCACTTTTCATAGATTTGTGTGTTTATGCTGAGCTAGGAATTTCTTCCATGTGTTTGTAAAGTCTCAATTTATGCTGGACTTGAATGTTCATGATTGAATTAAGAATTTCTCCTATAATATATATATTTCGCAGTGCCCACTAAGTATCTACTTCTCTCAAGGAAAATTAGACACTCTCACAAGTGCCTAAAATATCCTGAGCACTGGCTCTCCTCAACAGATGTATATAGAACAAGCAAGCTGGATTATATTGGGTCTGGGCAGCAGCAGTGAGGGAAAAGGGCAGGAACATCCTCCTTAGAGGAGGTTCTCTACAGATAGAAACCTATACCCTCTCCTTAGTCTCCACCACCATCATCATACTCTGCACTGGTCAGACCCAAAGATCCTTTCAGTTCTGGAACTCCCATTCAGACCTATGTTGCACTGATTGTTGAGGGCTTCTCACAGCCTCTTGTATCTAGGCTGGTATGACTCACACTGCAATCTATACCCTAGTCATCTTTTCCACATCTACTCTGCCCCTTCCCCTTTTCGGTTCTGGAATCAAAATCAAATCAATACTGCCATTACTAATGGAAAGAATGCGTCAATCTACTTCCATGGTTCCACTCACCATACCTGTGATGTTCACACTAAAATACCAAGTGTTCCTTATAGATGTTATACTCTCCCTATTGGAATGGAAGCTCTTTGGGGGTAGGTGGGGGAGGGGGGGGGCAGGACCATCTAATCTATTTGATCTTCCAGTACTTAGCATAACAAATAAGTTAATAAATGTTTTCCATTCATTCATTAATCAAAATAGATACCAATTGTCCCTCCTCACTTGCAAATACATCTTTTCTGATTTTTCTGTTCTGTTACAAAGCTACCCTGTATATACACTTTAGACAGATTTAACGCGTATACAACCGAGGCAGAAGGGACGTGGAGGGAAGGGAGAAACACAGTGAGAATTGCCCTGCACTGGCACTCTCCAGGTAGCATTACTATAATGACAGGTCTCCCATCAAAGGAGTTCTAGACTGAGATCCTAGAAAATACTGAAGTATAATTCCTGAGGAGGTTAAGACCTTTAGCTTAAAAAAAAAAGACCTGAAACTTTCTGCTCATCCTTCATTTGGCTCTAAAATATACTTCTTTAAGAGGATACTTGTCTCCCAGAGTTCCATTAGGCCCTATGCATAATGGGCCTTAAAGAGAAGCAAGTCCCTCTACAAGTCCCTTTTTTGGAGAAAGCCTGGGGGTCTATAGTAGCTTTTCCCAAATAGCAAGTATACTTATACTTTGATGGCTGCGTGCAAGATTTTATCAATGTAGACAAACTCTCTACTTATGCAGATACTTCAAGTACTCATTTTTAAAATGTAGAAACTGAAGCTCAGAGAGTTTGATTTGCCAGTGATTACACAGTTCAAAGTGTCAGGGGCAGGATCTGATCCTAGGCTTTCCTGACTCCAAGACTAGCATTTCATCAGCTGTACTCTGCCCCTACAGAAACTGCAGGGGAAAGAAGGGGTCAATGTCCACAGCAGATACTGCCCTTTTCCTGCCCTCTGGTCCAATTTCTACCTTCTTTTCCAGCCCCTGGGGGAATGATGTGCTCCTTCATTAAGGTATGGAAAATCCCCTGGAAGCTAAAAGAAGACTGGAGTTTTTCAAATTCTAAGAAACTAAGAGAAAACAAAACAAAACCCCCCAAATCCCCATAAAAGCACAGAAACTTTGAAATTTACAGAGTGCAAGTTTTCTGATCCAAATTCAACTAAAGTCTAGCCACAGGGTTGGACTGTCAGGCACTGTTTATTGGGAAGCCAGTTCTCAGCTCAATTCCCTTGCCTTAATCCAGTCTGCCTCTGATCATCAACTACCACAACCAACAGCAATCTTCCTCTCTTCCTGTTCTAAAGCTCTGTACCCACGACTAATGCCTAAAGCTCTCAGTTCATTTGTAGATCAAGGATGACTGCCATATCATCAGACCAGTGGAATGAGACTCACATAATCAATCCCACCCACTCCCCTAAGTTCTCCTTAATGATTCAGCCCTCAAAGTTATTCCTGAAGGAGCAAAACATCTCAAAGTCCTTTGTTTACACTCCAACAGTACATTATGTTTTAATCATATATTCCTATGCTATTGGCCAAGTTGTGAGTTCTTCTCTCTCACAACAACAACTACTACTATGTGTGTGTGTATATACATATATATATATATATATATATATATATATATATATATATATATATGTATATACACACACACACACACACACACACACACACACACATACACACACACACATACACACACATATATACATACATACATATGCACACATACAAACACACACATATAGATAAAATTTACTTATCTGGGTACATGCTGTATGCCCCTAGTAGAATCTAAGCTCCTTGAGGGCAGGAAATGTATTTGTTATTGTTCTTATAGCCCCCCTGGCTAGCTTATAGTAAGCCCTTAACAAATGCTTATGGAATGAATGAATGAATCCATATATAATGTCCCCCAAGAACAAGAAGTATTCCCCTCACAAGTTTATATGACAATGAACTGTGAATGTCATAACACCTAAGGGAGCCCACCGTTCAAGGGGCTTGTGGGGGACAATAGAAATTGTTAGAGGATGGATTTGCAGGTAAAAGATCCTTAATAACTTAAGTTATTACAAAGCTTCCCACTTAAAGTCACTTCAGCTGTTTAACCTTTAGTTGCAGAAAGAGAACCTGAAGAACAGATACAGAAAAGGAAAAGCCAAAAATATGTGGGCACGGTGAAAACCATTCTAGGGAACTAGGAGACCATACCGTGAGAAAGGAATCAGACATGAAGTCAACCCTGAGATCTAGGAGGGAAATCTAAAGCAGCAGGTTAGATGAAAGCATAGGGTATGCTGGACGGAGGGGTCAAAATATATAACCTTCAGGGGCAAAAAACATTAGCTGAATCACTGCCAGGTACTCTGAGGGCCTTGAAGCTGCTTCTATAGCCCTACCCTTTGGATCTTTACAGATTCCAAGCTCTGACAGTAACCTACCATGACTTGGAGGCGTTTTCTGAGAGTGAAGTTTAAATTATTTTGAATAATAAAAATTAATGCCTCTAGCAAGGCATGGACAGTTTCGACTAATGCATAATCTCCAAACACCTGTTTGTTCTGGAAAGTAGATGAGCCAAGTCATATGTGCATATACACAGCCATCTACCCACAGGTACCTTGCCACATATATAGAAAAGAAACATTTGGGTAACTTCCAGGCCTAGCTAAACCCTGTCACCAATCCTGCTTTCTAGCTCGGTCAATCAAAGAGGGGAGACAGGAATGAGCTATAAAGAGAATAAACTGCTCAAGAAAATTAAAGTTTGCATTTTTCAACCTTAAGTTGTTTTACAAGTTTCAATTATGCGAATTTTCCCAACAGAAAGGGGGGAGGGAGAAGAGGAGAGGGAGACAGAGAGGCAGAGAGAGATCATCCCCATTTTTTCCAAGGTGGGAAAACATTACAGTGTCATAAGTTAGCTAAATTTGAAGAGCAAGTCTTTGCTGGAGAAGAATTTCAAACACCAATGCATCCAAAATACCTACACCAGGTTAAGTTATTGCACAGACATTCAAAACCACAGGTGCTCTGTGCTCTGCTCAGCAGAGATAGAAAACAAACCAGATAATAAGGTTCAAGTAAACTTGGAGACTATTTGGATGTTACTGTTCAATATATACTCTGTTTTACCTTGAGCGGCTTCAGTTCTATAGGTCTTTTACTTTTGCTTGATCTTGTGACTCAAGTTAAAAAAAAAGTAAGATTTAGGTCTAAAAGGGGGACACAGCACAGAACTGAAACTAGGGATGGGTAACTAGGATTTTGCTCTAGGACACTGAATTTAGAAAGCACCTGCCTGGCTATGTAGAACAATGGAGCTTAGTACCTAGTTATAAAGAATTACAATAATCCCTTCCACATCTTGGGGGTTAGGGGCACAGCACCCCTGTGTTCTGGAAAATATGCAGAAAATTTTTTTAGCCCTCCCTTTTACCAGAAAAGTATAATTTTTTTCTTTTTCTTTTATGGGGTGTTTATAGTACCTTACTGTAAAATTTGGGTTAAGTATTTTTCTGTGTCATCTGCTGGCCTTTGAATATCATCTGTGGCTTCTGTAAAACTCGTCCAAAATTCCCATTTAATTTCTTGTGCTGACCCACAATATATTGAAACTGCGATGGGGAAAGTCATGATGTAGAAGGGATAAATACAGTTAAAACTGGAAGCTGCCTGATGGTCTTCTTCCTCTCCTTTGTGGTCACCCCCCAGGTGAACTCTACCTTGGGCCCTCGAGTCTATGGTTTGGTATTTTGACTTAAAAAGAAAATTTGACGGCAAGTTTCCTATGGTTTGTCCTGAAAACAGTTTATGCTGCTTCAGGTGCACAATACCAAGTTATGGCTCTGAGGTACAAATTAATGATATCCATTCCATGATTTGGTTTATAACACAGTTTGATTCCATACAAAAAAACCCAGAATACTAGAGTTGAAGGGACCATGGAGGTGAATGAGGCCAGCCAACTTCTCATACAGTAGAGAAAGTGAAGCAGCCAGGAGACGAAATAAGTTACCTACTTAGCTCACAGACGCAAGATGAAGCCTAACAGCTCCCAGCTGGCTTCCCAGTCTACTGAGAGACTAACTCAGAATAGGAAACACTGATTTTGGGGAAATATGTTATTTTCCTCAATATAGTAGGAACACACAGGATTAGAGAGAGGAAATGGAATTTAACTGACTACTTTCTTTCTGGATAATTTACATGACAACATCACAGCTAAGGTGGGAAGCTCTTGCACCTTGAAGATGGTGCCTATGTGTTCACCACATGCAAGGGAGGAAGGGCTACTCTGTATATGCATGTATAGAAGGGAGGAAAGGGGTCTCCTTTGAAGTGAGGAAAGCATATTCATTCACTGGGCAAGCCATGGTGGACCCAGCTGGCAATTAGAAACCAGAACTCCCAATTCAGCCATTCATGCAAAATTTCATAAAACCCTCCATGCTCATATTTATTATAATTAATAATATGGTAGACGACTAATCCCTGCCACATGGCCCGGACATGGCTTCAGAAATCCTTATTAAGGAAACATGTGCATAAGGGTGTAGCCCAAATGCTATAGTTTTTATAAGGAAAAAAGGGTTTTAAGTAAAAAAAAAATTCCTTTAATTTTATGCGTCCTTCAACAACTAACTCCTCATTCCCTGCATTCATAGCTTCCTCTTACAAATGCCCATTTATGGTTATATATTGATGGAGGCCCCATGGGTCTATTGCTCACAGGAGTTGCTAGACCCTATTTTCTCTCTGCTCCTTTACCCGAAAGGGCTGCTTCTGGATACAAATCACTTTGTGGGGGTGGTACCTCGACTGGCATAGTATCATAGATTGAGACCTGTCTCATTTCATAGATCATGAAACTGAGGCCAAGAGAGGTTAAGTGATTTGTCCATAGTCAAATGGGAAGCAAGTGACCTGAGTGGGCTTTGCTCAGTGACGTCACAATGAGGAGGCAGTGACATATCTATGTCCTGTGACAGATGCAGAGGAAGAGAATTCTCTTTAGCAGGTGCCTGTCCAATTTGCAATAGTGGAGAATTGGCAGGGTAAGTAAAATAGGGGAGAGCCAGTCACACCTTGACCACTCTGAATAACTGTAGTCATTTCATGCTCTTGGTTGTTGTCTTACCCTTATTTCATTTCCAAACTCCATTCTGTCCTACAAAAAGATAACTCAAGATGCGGCATTGCAGAATTTTAAATCTATGTCACTACAAACTTCCCAATCTGGCTTCTCTGTAAAATCCACACCATGGCTTCCATAATTCAGCAGCTCCTTCCAATGGAATGAGAACAGGAAGGAAATGAATTCTCTAGGGCATCTTTTGGGGCTGGGGAACCCTAAGAAGATGTTTACAGATCTTTAAGGATCACATATAGTTTCCCCCAGGGCCAAGTTTATTTAAAAAGACTGAATGCCAGATTTATATCACTCCCAGATCCAGGGCTGAAAAAAATATCTCTTCAACAACAATAACAACAACAAAATTAAAACACCTCTCATTTGAGTCAAGAATTATGGAATCTAAAAGAGACCCCAAGCTGGGCAGAAAGGCTGCTAGGTTGAAAACATCTCAGGATGAGGAAGATTCTTCCCCTGCTAGGGGGAGGGGATCCCAGCTGGTGAAATAGATAGAAGAGCAAATCTTTTTTTTTTTTTAATCCCCCAAACGACTTGTACTTTGGTACATAAACTGTATAAGTACAATGTTGGCAGATTCCAGTGCATAAGAAGGTAGCTGAAAAAAAAAAGCATCAACTATAAATAATGCCAAGTAATAAAGGAGGTGAATGTTTCTGTTATTAGATTCTTTCATTGTATAAATCTGTTTAATAAGCGGGCTAGGAACCACTGATAGAAAACAGACCGTGGACGGTGTTGCAGACCAACCTGTTCTAAAGGCCAGGATGGAAATTCGTGCCAAGTCTTTTTTTTTTTGTTCTCAACCAATGCAACTTAAAACATAATTGTTGTTTCCTTATTTTAAAATGGGAATCATCTCACAAGTCCAGCTGCCTCTGGAGAGAGTGGGAGGTGTACTCAGTGGCATGATGAACTCATTATTTACTGCTCCCCCAACATTTTTAAGGTGCTTCACTGTGTTTAGTGGAATGGGTATCTTTTACCTGATTTCTACCTTAAGAGAGATCAGGAAATCTATACAGATCTAAAAATCATGTTTTTTAACATACATGTACATTTACCCAGAAATCTACCCATATATCTTTTTTCTGATCCAAATATCCATTTCATATAAAGAGACTCAACCAAACTCTTTAATGGACAGGTAATTTTCATCTTTCGGCCCTGAAGTTTCTTATAATGGGGGGGGGGTGTAGGTGTGTATGTATGTATGTATATTACATAAGTATGTACATACATATAACCATATATACATAAATACACACATACATATATTTTGTCATAGGAGGAGGTGGTGTTGGTGACTGCCAAATATGACCACAATAAGCAATGCCGGGCAGTTGAACTGTGGGGATGGGAAGGCAGTAGCTCTTGCCAGCTGCCCTAAGGCAAGAACTAGATTCTCTCCCACGTGGGGCTGCCTATAGCTAGCACATAAAAGCTAGAAATGGGACTTCTTTGCTGGTGTTTATAGGCTGGCCCATTACGCTGCTGTTGCTGGGCTGGTTTGTTCCTAAAGGAGGGTGTGACTGAGAGGTTGCAGGACCCTGACACTACAGTGATGGGCTGTAAAATGAAATCATACAAAGTCACTGAAGGCTTGAGTAGGACTATTTACCAAACAGCAATAAATAATCTAACAAGCTGTCTTAAAGCACTTCATACTTATAGCATTCTGTCAATTACCTCCAAGTATTTACCACTTAGAGAAGGTAGCACACAAGCTGTTTTCCTCAGTTACTGTTTTCTGATATATTTTGGTACATAAAGACCTTTGTATTCTTTGATTACAGGCCTTAGCAGTCTCCATCAGCTCTATGTAACTCCTCTAATCAGGGTTCTCCCTGGTTCCTAGCCTCAGTTATTGTCTCTCTCTTTTGTAAATAAAATTAAATTCAGTTTTACATGAATTTTACTGCATGACCTTACTTAATTCAATTATATACAGTTTTGAAAGCTTTATACTGTAGAGTACACAGGTGTGTAATGTTTAAGTTAATTAGTGTAAACGTGGTGCTTGTGATAATTTCTATAAAACGTTGGGTATCGGGCATCAGAAATGGAGCCTCCATTATTTTTGAGGGAAAATCTAATTCATCCTATGTCATTTCAATTTATAGCACCTTTGCAGGCAAAGAACCTGCTATAAATTAATTCAAGGACTATGTTTGTAATAGCTAAACCTTATTTGTAGAGTGTTTTTCTTCCTCTGAGCTGATGGATACTAACTGATTTATCTCAGCAGATGCTAGATGAAGCAGGTGGGTAGGTCTTATTTCGATTTTACACAGAGAAGAACCAAAACTAGACAGGTTACATGATTTGCACCCAAGGTCCCTAACTGCTAAGTTTTGTTTACAGTCACATCAATATATTTAATATATTAAAAAGAACTTAATATATAAAAAAGAACCTATTATTAGGTTCTCCAGAAGTATATATAATACTTAAATAATGAGTCCCAGGTCTTTGGGGAATAGTTCCCAAAGGAGACTGTTCTCTTTCTTTGGAGAAAGAGCTAGACCTAGGTCTTCCTGATGGAGTTTAAAGAGCTTTTCAGGATATGTCAGCTAGTTACGCATGTGAGGAAATACTTCTTGGTGCCACCACCCCAGTGCTACTGAGGTCCGTGAGAATGCGGCAGGCTCCCACGCTCAGCCTCCCTTGGGCCAGGACACTTTACACAGTGCACATAAGAGAGGGCCAAAGACCTATAAGTTGCCAACCCCAAGCACTGCCTTACAGACCATATTAGCCAGTTGGTCTAGGCCTAACTGTCATAACAGGAAAGAGCACAGGCTCCTGACCTTTTTGATTGGCACATACAAGCAGGATTATTCTCCATTTCTGTGCTCTCTATTTTCACAGCAGGGGAAATCACTTTGACTTTCTGTTTAGTGACCCTGCTGTTTTGGGTTGAAATGTTGTTTTAAAATGATTTATTCTTAAAAAGGCTATTAGCCCTTTGAGATCAGATCTGTTCTGGTTGGTCAGATAAGTAGCAAGTCATGCTAAATGAGGTTCATGATCAACTTGAACTCTAAATCTTGGGAACCAGAAACACTGAAGGGGATCAACATCCATCTAAGACCCCAAGCAGATCCATCCCAGATCCAAAGCTTCAGGGCACTAAGGGCATGAGAGAGCTTGGGTATCTCAGACACTGAGAGTTGAGTAATTGGTCCAAGTGCAAGGTATCTTCTAGACATTCCTAACTTCCTGACCTCTTGGTATGAGGCTATTGGGCAATACACGTTATAAGTTCAGATTGGCCTGAAGGACTAGAATTTTTTTATTATTTGTTATAACAAAACTTATTAGTTACTCCAGAAACCTAAACAGAATTCCCGCCCACATCTGTCAGATGGCTACAACTGTGGTGGAATATGGAATATGGAATAACCATTGATGAGAGCTAATGCAACTACCCTTGATCCGATGCTGCTTTGCCATCCCAGGATCCAGAAAAGTAGCAGTCCTAATCAGTCCTTCCTTGAATAGTAATTTATTAAGTGCCTACTACATGCTAGGCACATAAGTACTATAGATATAAAAAAAAAAGGCAAAAGTCAGTATCTGCTTTCAAGGACCTCATGTGGAAAACAACATAAAACAATTATGTACAAACTAGCTATGTACAGGATAAATTAGAGAAAATCAACAAAGGGAAGCTACAATGGCAGACAAACTCTCAGCTCCTGCTCTCATTTAGTTGCTAGCTGCCAAAACAAAAATTCCTCCCTCCTGCTACCTCTCCTACACAGTCCATAGCCCATATCATCCTCTGTCCTCCCATTTCTTTCCTTCCTTGCTTTCTTTTCTCCCTCCCTCTCTCCTTCCTTCCCTCTTTTCCTTTTATATTTCTGCTCACAGGGCTACTTCCCTGGCTGATGTTGCAACAGCCTACAAAGTGATCTCCCTGATTCAAATCATTCTTTTCTTTAGTCTATGTTCTACATAGTTGACAAATTAAAATTCCTTAGGGACAGGTCTGATTATATAGCAGGTCTGACTATATTTCCTGTTCAAAAATTTTCAGTGTTCCCTTATTGCTTCTATGATAAAATACAAATTCCTCAACCTGATATTTAAAGTTCTCTTTTAGAAAATGACCCCCATTTATTTTTCCAGACATTTCATGTTGCTCCCTTTATGTATGTGCCAGACAAAATGAACTTTCCCTAAGACTTGATGCTCTATTTCCTGCTTTATGCCTATGTACAGGTTGTTTCCCATGCCTAGAATGTACTTCCTCTTAACCTCTGCTTCTTAGCATCTCAGAATAGCTTCTTTCAAAGATTCATCTCAACAACTACTCTCAAAGAGAAACCTTAGTTGCTTTTTCCTTCCTTAAATGATTTTATATTGACTTGTCAATTCAGAACTGAATTCTAGAAGGCACTAAGCTTAACTTACTTTTTTGGTGGATGAGGGAACAGGCCCAGAGGCTGAAGTAACTTGCCCTCAGGCCCAGAGGGAGCAAGTACTAGTACTAGGATTTTGAACCCTTTGATAAGCAAATTTAACACTTTCTACTGTAAAATGACACTCCCCTTACCTAGAATTGACAATCCTTGAGAGATGAGACCTTTATTTTTGTTTTTGTACTTAGTCCCATATAATGGGCAATTAGGTGGCACACACACATATACACATACACATATATAAAATGCGCATTTAGATGGCACAGTGGATAAAACACCAGGCATAGAATAAGAGAGCTCATTTTCATGAGTTCAAATCCAGTCTCAGACCTTAATTACTAACTAGGTGACGCTGGGCAAGTCACTTAACCCTCTTTGCCTCAGTTCCTCATCTGTGAAATGACCTGGAAAAGGAAACAGCAAATCACTCCAGTACCTTTGTCAAGAAAACTCCCAAATGGAATCACAGAGTGCTGGACGTGACTGAAAAAAGACTTAACAACAACAAATATATAATAACTTATAACTGTTCACTAAATTGGATTAGGAAGGTTGCAAAGAAAGTTTAATTCATATAAAAATATAGGAAGCAGAAATGCAAATATGGTAAGATTTTAATCCTTTCCCCTTCCTCCCCTAACCTCTCCCCCACCCCTATGGTAAAGTGGAAACAGGCAAGGAAAATCTTTCACTGGGAAAATGCTTGTCATGGATCGTGTGGGCTGTTTCCTGCTGCTTCTGCAGACACACTATGTGATCACAGTCCCTCTGTCAGCTTCGAAAGCTTGCAGAAGAAGAGAGTGGAGAAACAGAAAAATTAAATTAGCCTTTACAACCACCCAGGCAGACCTCTGTGGCTGAGATAGAAGATATCTACATATGGGCAGTTTGCTCCCTCCCTCTGGCTGGAGCAGCTGGGGCAATCGGTCTTGATGCTTTTAATGAAAAATTGGCCTGAATTCCTAGATCCGTTCTGAGAGGAGTCTGATACCAAGATAAGGATTAAGAACGAGTTAGAGACTTCTCTATTTCACCAGAACTTAGGGATAAAAATCAGGATGAGAATAAGTCATGATTTATAACAATTATTAGGAGGTGGGGACTCCAATTGTTACCTATTTTCCTTTTTTTATGCTTGCAGTATAGATATTCACTCAAAATCATGTTTATTACTGGTGTTTATACAGAACACTGAGAGGCATTGCGGTGCAATGAATAGAGAGCTGGACTCAAAGGCAGGAAGGCCTGGGTCCAAGTCTCACCTCTGATACATAAGGGCTGTATGACCTTGAGACAGTCACAAACTCAGTTCCTCTGGCAACATTTTTTTAAGATTAGATGTTGCAGATCAGGTGATCTTCATTTCCAAGAAAAGTTCCCTATACTAATAAAACACAGATTTGGCCCCCCAAAATTACCACGTTTAGCTTTTGCTTTAAAATTAAAAAAAAAGAAAAAGAGGAAAACTGATCCTTTCCTCAGGAAACTAGATCTTTGGTGAAAAGTGAGATGTTTTCATCATGTGGCTATGACCAAAGGACCACTATTCACTTAGTGGTGGCATACCCTAATTGCAGGCAAAATGCTAGGAGTAAATAAATAGCCTCTTAAGTGCTGAACTTGCAAGTTTCACAACGTAAAGTGATGACAGAAATATCGCAATGGGAAAAATAATAATCACATCACATTTGGGCAGTATTGTGGCATATCCCAGGTCTTCCTGCCGTTGGGCCAACTTTATTCATTGTACCACAATGCCTCTGCGTGTTAGTAATGATGATTCAACAGTGATAAACATTACCTCAGGATCTCTCTCTCTGCGTATATGTCTTCACAGTATCTCTCAAAATAAATAGGGCAAATATTGCATTTTACAGATGAGGAAACTGAGCTCTAGATGTGTGAAGTGATTTGGCTAAGGCCATAAAACTGGTAACTGGAAAAACAGGGCTTGGGTCTTTTGACTCCCAGTCTGCAGCTCTTTCTCCTCTGCCAGGTTCTCTTTGTACACAGGGTTTGGGTCTCTAATGTATTTTAAGTAAATATGTTTGGGAAATGGAAATACACTCGATGTCTTGGACCAAATGGGCTGACAGATCTTTGTGTTAGGACCTGCTACCGCTCCATATTATTCATGGTAAAATACAATAAAGAAGGGAAATTTGTTGGAAAAAGGAAACTATGCCCAACTATGTACTTCAAAACCAACCAGAGATGCCTTTTGTGGATCTTCACTACAGCTCCCCACTGCAAATGCTTAATTAAGAATTGACTATATCTCCAAGCCTCCAATCAGGGACATAGACCCTGGATCAGACTGGCCCTCAAATAATTGACTGGGGGAGTGAATCAGAGAAGGGGCAGCATGATGCAATGGAGTGAGCACTGGATTTTGAGTCAGCTCTTCCTTACACCTTCTGTGTGACCCTGGCCATAATAACTAGCCTCCCTGGGCCTCAGTTTCCTCCTGTGTGAAGTGAGCATATTGGTCTAGATGACTTCTGAGGTCTTTTCCAGTTATGATCTTATGACCTGGGAGCCACCCAGACTGACTCAGGAACTGCTGTTTGCTCCATGGCTGCTATATCCTCTCCCGTAGAACAGGGTACTTCCCTTCTGGGGAGGGCAGTTGTCTTGAGGCCAATTTCTAGTGCTAGTAGTAATTCAGATTTATGTGGTGTTTGGAGGCTTCCATAGCACTTTCCTTATAACAATTAACTTTTGGGTTATTCTCTGCATTTTACAGATAAGGAGACAGAGGCCAAGAGAGGTAAAGTGCCTGACCTTTGTTCATACAGCTATTAAGTGTTGGAGTTAGGACTTGAGTTCAGGTCTTCTGACTCCAAAATCCAGTGCCCATCCCATCACAGCATGATGCTTGTCCCCTAGTTTTAGGGTAGTTTCCCCCCCACCCCCGCTCTCTGTGCCTACTGACACTCTTGATAGCTCTGTCCCAAATAGAATTCATTCACTTACTCAGTCACTCATTCATTCAATCAACAGACCCCGATGCCTACTTGCTCCTAGTATTGTACTAGGTACTATGGTGGAAGACTGTTCACAGGAAGGTGAAGAGAGGACCAGTCAAGTGTTGATGGGAACTGGTTCCCTACCCCCCAAGATGAGAAGGTATAGATGGCTGTAATGAGAAATGACGGCAGGAGGAGAAAGCGCCACAGTCCAATTAACAACAGGTGGGGAGGCTGTCAGTCCAAATCATCATCCTGAAAGGGGAGCCAAGATCCAGCTGAACCTAGATTAGGACTCAAACTCCATAAACCCAAAGCACTAATTGCTCAGGGTAATCCATATGTTTCTTTTCACTAAGGGGTTAGGTGCCCAAACATGGTGGCTTGTTTACAGTATTTTTCCCCAGTTTGTGAAAAGGGTTTTTTTTTTCTTTTTTGGAAAGATGAAGTTTCTGAGATGTCAGCTCTGCAAATGTCTACCAGCCAGGATTCCTGCTCCAGTGAGTGTGGGGAGTTTTGGTTTCCCAAAGGTCTTTCATAGGGCTTCACAAATAAATTCAAATCATCCTTGAAAAAATAAAAAAATCTTTGTCTTTGTAGAGCCGGCAGAACTATTCCGCACAGGTGGTAATACCTGGCACACTCTCTAATCACCCTGGAAAGAGCAAGTACCATATGAGGTTAATGGGAAGGAGCTGTCAGCCAGGGAGGGCACTCCCTTCATCATAGCCATCTTCCATGTATTTCTTAACATAATAACAACTAACATTTACATAGCACTTGAAGGTTTGCAAAGCATTTTACATCTGTTATCATATTTGATTCGATTTGATCATCATAGAATCTAGAGAGATAAAGAATTATCTAGTTCAAGCCTCTCATTCTCTGGATAAGGCACCTGAATGCCCAGGGAGGGGAAACAGAACTTGTCCTAAGACATACGAGGAACAGGCATAGAGCTGGGATCAAAACTCTTGCCCTTGATCTCAAGCTTAATGCTCTGCTCACTACCTTCCACAGCATGGCCTTTCAAGCACGACTTATAGCACTATGCCATGAGGTTGGCCCTTGTAGAAACTATCCTTAGAGGTCTTTACAAAGCCTGAAGGACCTTCAAGCCCATTCCTTTGTTTTCCTGGGAGGGAATAAGGGAGGTGAGTTGCCCATGGTCACGGAGGCAGCAGAGATGCACTCTGAATCTAGGTCTCCTGTCACAGTCCAGTGCTCTGTTGGCCACATCGGCTGCAAGAGGACCAATGACATCATTGGGGGATGTCTTGACTCATGTATGAAGTGGATTTAAGTGAGGCATAGTTGCACAAAGTCATCGGTCTAAATTTCTCTTCCAGAGTCATCGAAGTCCAATGACAAGCCAAAAGTCAAGAAGACTAGCAATGGCACGGGATACCATGGATGACCTTGGCATCTTTGATGTCTGACCAAGCTCTAAGCGCTCCACAGAACTTGCTTCAGCCTCCTTCATGGCCACTGGAACAAACTGTTCCCATCCACCCACTCCATGGGGGTGGGAGGGAGTCTTCACATGCTTCAGGTAGATATCCCCCTAACTCACCAATGGGTTTGAGGCCTGTCATTCTACCTGCAACCTGGTTTGGCTCTTGTTTGTGGCATTTAAGGACTAGCCCCTCTAGTATGAGGGCTGAAGTTTTCTCCAAGAGAAAAGAGACCAAGACCATTGGACTGATTTGTGGGAGCAGCAAGCACCCAGGATGTCATTCAGGCCTGGAAACTCCTGAGGCTCTGACAGAAGAAGCGCATTTTTCTTTCAATCCTGTCTTTACTGAGGTTCTGTCCTCAATCTTGTTCATTACTTTTATTCTTTTCTTTTAGATTTATTGATTTACTACAGATGACAGAGTCATAGATTTAGAGGTGGAAGAAAATCTAGAGACCATTGAATCCAACCTCACAATTTTATGAATAAGGAAACTTGGGCTTGGGGAGGCCATCTTCCTGAGAGAGATCGTAGAGTTATTCTTACATAGACAAACTGAGGAGTGATGGGAGAGATTCTCAGTTTCCTTTTACAGTAGGACATAATGAGACTGGGTGGATGAAATAACAGGGTAAAGTCATATACCAAGCAGTGTCAGAACCCAAACCCAAAGCTTGTATCCTGATTCTAATATGAGGTTCACTGAGCATGCCTTCATGGCTGCCAAGACAAGTGTTCCTGATTCTCAACTCAGTCTCAAACTGCTAAGTGGCACCTTCAGGGAGTAGAGTAAAATTTACCTCTAGTCATTTACAGTTCTGTAATTAGTATGTTGAAGGGTCTATATCCAAGAAGTGGTGCTAAATTGCAAATTGGACACTATCAGGTGTCCAATGAATCATTCCCAAGTCTCTTTAAGATGTTCTGAGGATAAGACTTCACAGCCACCAAAGAGGCAATCTGCTGTGACAGCCTATCACAACATGACAATGAAAAACCAAGGAGGGTACATAGCAATAATAATATAAATAATAAGAAAGGTAGTATAGTATAATGACCCAAGTGCTGGACCTGGAGTCTCAAAGACTTGAATTCAAATCCTGCATTTGATACCTCCTAGCTGTGTGACCCTAAATAAATCACTAAACTTTTCTGAGCTTCATCTGTACAATGGGGAAGAGGGGGTGGGAATAATATCTGTCATAGTTACTCCACAGAAATACTGAGAGGGGCAAATGAAATATGGATATACAGAACTTTTCAAACTATAAAGTACTGTAGAAATGCCAGTTACTGAGGGATGTTCATCAATGGGGGAATGACTTGAACAAGTTATGGTATATGATTGTAATGGAATATAATCGTGCTATTAAGAAATGATGGGAGGGATAATTTCAGAAAAACCTAGAAAGTCTTACATGAACTGATGCAGAGAATCTATACAAAGGAGAATACTACACAAAGTAACAACGTTACATGACAAACAACTGTGAATGATTCAGCTAGTCCCAGAAATACAATGATCTAAGAAAATCCCAAAAGATGCATGATGAAAAAATGTTATCTGCTTCCAAAGAAAAAACTGATGGCATCTGAATACAGATCAAAGCATACTATTTTTCACTTCTTTCTTCCTTTCATTTTTTTATTCGAATTTTTATCTGCAAAATGACTAATATGGAAATAACTTTTACATGACTACATATGTATTACCTCTATCAGATTGCCTGCTATCTTAGGGAGGGAGTGAGGAGTCCAGGATGACATGTAGCTCTGGGAGGATGATGGTACCTTTAACAGTAATAGGGAGGTTAGAAAGAGGTGGAGAAGATGAGTTCAATTTTGGACATGTTGAGTTTAAGTAGTCTTTGGCACGTCCAGTTTGAAATGTCTAATAGGCAGATGAAGATTTGAGACTCGAAGTTTATGGTTTATAGAGCGCTTATTTACCAACAATCTGTGAGACTGCAGTTTATTGGCCCATTTTACAGATGAGGAAACAGACTTAAAGAAATTAAATGACTTGCCTCAAATCACATAGAAAGTATTGGAGTCTGGTCTCA
This sequence comes from Potorous gilbertii, assembly GCA_028658325.1. NCBI lineage: Eukaryota > Metazoa > Chordata > Mammalia > Diprotodontia > Potoroidae > Potorous > Potorous gilbertii. The sequence goes on along the minus strand of JAQQSK010003053.1, from coordinate 181,027 downwards.
AATGTCACCTGATTTCCAAACCAGTCTGCTCTAGGAACAGACTTGCCTTTTTAACAATATCACATGTTGGATTGTTCTCCATTGGGCTCTGGAGAATTGAGATCTATGCAACAGAGGGCACTAATGAAATCATTAGACTTTCTGGGAGAAACCTGGGTGACATTATTTCAAAGGGTAAATGTACACACATAGAATAACAGTTCAACCAGTCTAACCCCCTCATTTTATAGGAAGAAACTGGAAGTCCCAAGATAAAGAGATTTGCCAGGTGTCACAGAGTTGTCTCAAATCAATTCCCTTCTTCACTGCCCAAGTTAGAAAAGACACAGCCTCATTCACTTCCCTGTTGGTTTTGTGGATGCCGTTCCACCAAAATATGGGGCTCCAGCTTGGCTTCTTGATATACTCCAGAGTGCTGGATAGTCCCTCCTAAGGCAAACACAGGTCTACTGTATGCTGTGACAGCCTGGAAATGGGAGGACTTAAGGAAGCAAAAGGACAGGCCCAAATGTCAAGTTAGAGGAGGGCAAGAGAGCCCAAAGCAGGGTATAACCTTTGTAGAATCATAAGCTTCAGGGGATGGCATTTACTCTAGCAAAACTACAGCCCTGAGATTAAAAAGGTGTTCCAACAAGATGTAAGTTGGGTTTATTGTAGGTAAGTAATGAAGTTACTTTATAAGACTTTCCTCTGTCTCTAAGAAAATCACTTATGAAAGGAGGGTGCAGGTAACAAAATGAAGAAGTCATCTCCTATTTCTACTCTCACTTCCTTAAGAAAAGCTTTAGAATCCCACTGAGGTGACTGGCAGGGCCCAAGATGAGGGCTCCATTTCAGCTTCTCATACTTCTGAGGTGGTACAGATTGTAACCCTGTGTAATTCTTGTTCATATCTTTCCATAAATTCTTGACAGAGTAATACAAAATTCTAGCTAATTGTTCTCCACCCTGGTCACGTGATCAGGTCAGTGCTGCTGTTTTTTAAAATTCAAATATGTCTGATTATACATGAAAACTTTCAGAGTAAATAAGGGGGATTGGGGGAAGTAATTCTTAGGATTCTCTGCTTCCCCAAAAGTTTCCCTAGGTGGATTTAAGCGTTCCTTTACAGATCACTGGCCAGGCAACAGAGAAGCAGGCTGGAAGAGGGATGGGAGGGGACCTTATAAAGTTCTGCCTAATGGAAACTGATCAGAAATGAAAGTTCTTTGAAACTCTAAGGGAAGTTCATCCAAAAAAGTATAAGATTTACCAAAATGAGACTTTATATACAACCTTACAGGGCTATGTGTGTTGCATAAAGATGCAGTTGTGATTTGTGCATGTCCTCTCCATGGTATAATAACCAGGGCAAAGGGCCACTTCCCAACTTGAGCCAAGAGACTCAAGAATCACCCTGCTCCGCCTTCTCATCACCATCTCTTATATTTCTCCCTGTCAAAGTTTTACTAAAGAGTGAGTTTACTAGAAGTGAAACTCTTGACTAAAGCAAATGGGACTTAAACACCTCAAGTTAATATCTGCCTTGCTAATGGTTTTTTACCCTTTTGTAACAACTGGGAACTAGCTGGCACAGTGGATAAGGTGCCAGATCTGAAGTCAGGAAAACCTGAGTTCAAATCTGGCCTTAGACACTAGTTGTGTAACCCTGGGCAAGTCATTTAACCCTGTTTATCTCAATTTCCTCGAATGCAAAAAATGAACTGGAGAAGGAAATGGCAAACCAAGTAGTTGAGTATCTTTGCCAAGAAATTCTCAAACAGGGTCATGAAGAGTCAGACACAACTGAACAACAACTGCCAGGATACATATCAGTTATCTGTATGCTTGGAGGACATCTTCTCTAGATATCTTCCATTGTGTACAGAGTTAAAGTAAAGGGAGCATGGCCCAAAGATAAAAGAGAAAAGGGATCTAGTCCTGACTTTGCCACTAACTTGATGTCCCTTCCCTTCTCTGAAGTAGGGTTTGTTCATCTATAACATGGCTAAAGTGGCTATCTCTAAAGTACTTGCCCGTGCTAGAATGTTATGCGTCCACTGTTATGACGTGACTTTCAGTGAATTGCTACATCCCTTCTATCACCTCCTCCCTGTTAAGGAAATTGTACTTCCACCACAGAGTCGGTACTCCTCCCTGCTAATCCCACCCAATAGGAACAGACTCTGGTAGCCCTGAAGTTGAATGCTTGACCTGAGTACTTGGACATTTTTCTGTAACTGATCAAGGTCAAAATTCTATTAAAATACCCTAAGGGTCTCAGTGAGGAAAACCAATTGGGAATACATGTGCCAAGTTCATCTGTGGCTTTGCTTTCTTGCAGAAGTCCAGCTGTTCTGTCTCCAAAGAATAGGCCATATTTACCTCTAATAATGAAATGGCTAAATAGAATGTAAGAAGAAAAACTCTTTGGCTCAGTCCACTACTAAACAGCTCTGGGTTACATTTACAATTTTAATAAACTGATTTGTCAAAACTGTCAGAATCAAGGGAGATCATCTGGATACCAGATGAACCAAAAATATCTGTAATTATAAGTTGTCTACTTTTTCTCTTTCATCTTCTATATATGTATCTGTGAGCAACTACATATATTTTCATACACATATACACACATAAATTTTAAATCATAAAACACACCTGAACACAACAGATAAATGGACAGGCTGGAGCTTGAGAAAGCAGGGAATTCCAGAAAGTACAGTTCTCCTGAGACAGGAAAGATAGGGAGAGGGGAGAGGGCAGCATGGAGAGAAGAAGGGTTTAAAGGCTAGGGCAAACCTGCAACCTCACCTTAATATTTTTTGGTTATTTATTCAATATACATTTATTAAGCACCTACTAGGTTCAAAACACCCTATATTATAGGGCAGTCCCACAGGAATTTATCATGCCTGAGGTAAAGAGAATCAAGTATATCCTCAGCTAAAGGTTGAAGAGGCAGACACTGAGAGACTGTCATAATGCAGCTCTGGGAGGTCACTGTATAGGTATGGGAAGGAGGAGAGGTGTGGGGGAGGGGGCCCAGAGCACACCCCAGGCTGCTATCACATAGCTTCCTATTTCAACTAATGATTCCTGCTAACTAGGTGCTAAGCTCCAGTGATTCTATACTACGAAAAGAGGCAAGTAATGTCAGCACCCTTTAAATCTGGCATACATGGACAAAGCCCTGATTGCCCTGCCCTAGTGATGACTCCTGCTTTGCTGGGGACAAAATGAAAGAGCTCCTGACTTTAAGGAGCCTATCTATATTCTGCTATCGCTGGTACACAGATGGATAAATAAATACAAAGTATGAACAAAGAAGACAGAATAATTCAAGAGATATAAAGCAATACTCGAGTGCCCCAGTGAATACACCCATTTGGGGATAAAGCCTTTTGGGGGAGGAATTGAATGGTTTTGAAACCTGACTTGGTCACTGACTTTCTGCATTTCCTTCTCTGGTCCCTTTCCTTCAGCAGGACACTGGCTATCTCTCCCCCAGGGTCTGGGGGAAGTATTAATAATGAGATTGTTTATAGAGATGGGGTACTGTGGAAAGGTGCTGTGTAAATACTGGGTGTCATCATTACTTGATCTCAACTCATCTCCGAGTTCAGGCAGAATCTGAGTCATAACTACATGTGTTTTTAATTAAGATCCATGACCACTTTCCGCTCAAAGGTAGCCCACATCAGAGAGTCCTGAAATTTCTGTTCAGCTGGGAGGGATATTTCTGACTAGTCTCGATAGGCGTTGGACACAAAGAGGTGGCTAGACAAGTGAAGGTGGGAGAGAAATAAAGACAGAGATGAAAGGGAGTGTCACCTCACAGGCTCTCAAAGCCACCCACTGACTGGGTCTGGATATCTGCTCTTTTTGTGAGAGTCAGAGAAAAGGGGGCAGGAGAGATGAAGGATAGCCCCATCTACTGTCAGTTTCCCTTTTTATAACCTAAAGTCAGGTTAACACTTTTATTTTTTAGATGTGGTACGGTATAGTGATAGGGTACAAAGCTTGAAGTCAGGAAGATAGAACTCTGATAGGAAAAGCATCCCTCTGATTGGAGCAGTGTGATGCAGGCAAGTCACACCATCACCATTATCAGCATTACAATAATAATAAAAAAACCTAGCAGCACTTGACATATGTCATCTCATTTGAGTCTCACAACAATCCTAGGAGGTAAGGGCTATCATTATTCCCATTTTACAGAAGAGGAAACTGAGGCTGACAGTGATAGCTAAATGACTTGCCCAGCGTCCCATAGCTAGTAAGCATCTGAGGCAGATTCAGACTCAGGTCTTCTTGAATGTAAGGGCAGTACTACAGATACTATGCCACCTACCAGCCATTTAATACATTACCTTAGTAGTTAATTACACCACAGCTGGAGCAGCTGGGAAATCCCCAGCTGAAGTCAAAGATTTGTACATATTTGGGGGAATTGTGTTCTAGTCCAGGGATTTACCAGCTTGAAGAACCAGAGGGGCTGTGTGTTGTAAGAGGAAGAACACAAAGTGAGGACTCAGGAAGTCTGGGTTCAAGTTCCACTTTTTGCTCACCTTACTTATTCACTATGTGGCCTTGGGCAAACCACTCCACTACCCTGAGTCTGACCTTATCATCTATCTATCAAATCAGGGAGTTGGATGAATGAGCATTTAAAGTCTTTCATAATCTGGCTCCCAACTTTTCTTTCCAGTTTGATTTCATATCACTTGACATTCTAGAGAAACTGGCCTATGTGCAATTTTCTGTAAATAATATTCCACCTCTCATCTCTGTGCCTATGTCCAGGAATCCAATAGATATTCCCTGTCCTCACTTCTGCTTCTGGGTATTCCCAGCTTCCTTCAAGACTCAACAAAAATGCCATTTACTACATAAAGTCTTTCCCAAATAATCTACCCCTAAATGTATTTGTATGTACTTTATATTCCTCTCCACACCTCTGAAGGATATAAGCTTCTTGAAGGCTGAAATGATTTTTTTTGTCTGTATATATGCTCAGTACAAATTCCACTGTCTGGTACAGAATAGGTACTTATGTAATTGAATCCTTGTAAGGACAGACTAATACAACAGAATGGACTGAGAACTCATCACATGGGTAGTTACCTTTGTAGTAGAAAGACCACTGGATTTCAATCAGAGGGTCTGAGTTTGGATCTAGGTGTTGCTCCTAACTAACCACCTTGTGTGACCTTAGAAACAAGTCCCATTACCTCTCTAGGTCTTGATTTTCTCACCTATAAAATATGACGGGGTTTGATTCTTACCTCAAGATCCTATGACATATTACATGAAAAGTCAGATGGCATTTTTAGTTTTACCTCTTATTTGAGGTCAAGAAGGAAGAGACATTTATATCATTAATGAAGATCCTGGATGAAGGTGGCCTGGGGACATGGCCTAGGACTGAAATGAGAGGCTAAGTTGTAACTCATCAGTCCTGTTGACTCAACTGAGGGTGCTGGGAAGGTTTATTTACAAAAACCCTTCCTGGACCTTGTAGCGTTGTTCATTAGTGGAGGGGACAGGACTGCTGCCCTTCTAAAAACCAAACCAAAAGTCACTGACAAACACAGAGAATGCCGGTCCTGAAAGAGACTTAGGAGGTAATGTAGCTCAATCTCATCACTTTATAAATGGGGAAACAGGTCCAGAGAAGTGAAGAGACTTCACTGAAAAACACAGAAAATCCTGACTCCCAGTACTTTTCATGACATCAGACTGATGTCTCCATGGTTTTTTCATTAAGATGGTTCTCTGAGGGAAAATGAAATCCTTTTATTAAAAAAAATAAAATCGTATGCAACCATAGAGAAAAGCTGGGCCATCTTGAATTGGTAGGATGCTGTAGGGAAACCAGAGATTATATGGATGTTCTCCTGGTCAGAATGAAATACACATTCTTTCTGCCCTAAGGCTTGGCTAAGCAGTTCCCCGTTTTATCAAACAATGTTTTCCCATCAATCCCAGGCCCCCACGTTGCAATGAACTTCTTTTTAGCCAAGACAGCTGGGCCCAGCTTACTCTGCAGTCTTGCTGCTTCTGTCCAGAGGGGTCCTGGTCCCTGCCGGCTGTGGCTTTAATCATTTGTTAATTTGCTTAAACATCTGGTCAAATCTTGGAAGTAATCTGAGCAGGGTTTATGCTAACTTCTCTTGAATGCTGAGAGTTTCCACATGTACTGTGCACATACATATACACACTTGGACACACACATGTGTTGCATGTCCCACCAAGGACTGGGAGGTAGATCATCCCACCATGTGTGCTCTGCCCCTATCTACAGACTTTTAACAACAACAACAATTCTACAATACTCTGATGCTCCAATTCTCCCTAAACCATTGTTGTGAGTTCTGCGCTTGCTGGCTCCCCCCGGAAGTTTTGTTTATACTTTCCAATGAATGGAATGAATCCTAAGGGAGGATCCCTCTGAGATAACCCTGAGCATCTGGAATAATTCCATATGGGACTACCTCAGAATCAATGTTAAACCTCACAAGGTGGAACATATTATATAGAGTCAAAGACGGTATGACGGCGGCCATTCCATCACCTTTACCCATGGAGTCTAATCAGATGTGGATTTCCCCTGAACACAGCCCATCAGAGATACCTCTATCAAATCATCAACTTTCGCTCTTTCAAGAACACCAACCTGAGGTCATGAATCCTTCATCTGCCCAGATACACATTATCGATCTTTTGTGCCTTTTCATCTTGGGCAATTCATGGCCATGTTCTCACACCAAACTCTTCAAATAAGTCATCACTTCCTCAGGGTAGAGGGCTTTAAATGTTCAATCTAGTGTTAACCGGCTTGGGAAGGTGCCTTCTTTCTGGACCTTTATTTCCATATTTGTGAAGTAAAAAGAAGGGACTTCATTTTAGGCAAGAAATTCTAAAAGTCATGGTCTGCTTGAGGATAATGATGTCCAGAAGGATTCTTAACACCTAATGACAGATACAATGTAATACAAAGGGATATTTTTGCTCATGTGATCATATAAAAAGTAACTATGGTATAGTAAACAAAGCAATGGATTATGAATCAGGAGCCCAGGAGACAAGTGTTTGTTACATTGTTTCTTAATCGTATGCCTACAGATAAATCACTTACCCCCAGTAAGCCTTGGTTTCCTCATCTGTAAAAGAGAGATAGCATTTCTAAGCTAACTGAAACACTGTGAAGATCAAAGATAAGAGTAGTATATTTAGCAAGAGTTTCTTAGACAGTAAAGTACTGCATCAGTGTCAGTGATTATTGATGATGAGGATGATGCTTCTCTTCTCACTCTGGAAGTCCTACCTCCCTCCAAGGATCTGCTCAGGTTCCAGCTTCCTAGAGGAGGGCTTTCTTGATGCCCATAGTTGTTAGTGCTCTCTTTCCACCTGAATCACATGGCACTTATTTTGAATTTATTTTGTATTCATGTATTAATAAGCAAGTTGTTTTCTAGCCTTGAGAGTTCAGACTGTTTTATTTCTGCAGCTGAGAAAGTATGGTGTTTAAGAAAAGCAGTGCAGCTATTATCCACACTTTATGATTAGTAAATTGAGTCCCAGAAAGACAGTAAGTGGCAGAGATAGACTTGAACCAAGGCCTTTGGATTCCAAGTCCAGGGCTTTCTCCACTATACTATACCACTACTCCTGATCCAGGTGGTATTAACCTAAGCTTTGCATAGTCGCAAGAAGGAAAGCTACTTTTGTAGCAGAATTACATTTAACAATCCTAAACAGTATACCACATGACCTCTCTTTTCAAACTTCTCAAGGAGACTTCAGTGCTTCCTCTATACTTTTCTGACTCGGGAAAACCAGTGGCATAGTCAGCAAGGCTCTGAGATCCTTCATTTGAGAGGTCAGGTTCTCAGGGGAGCCCCTTCTGGAAGGGCTCATGACAATTCAAACTATTTGGGAGGACCACAGGCCCTAGAAGCTTAGTTTAGATCACATACCTCCCCTGACAAAGACCAGGCTGACTGTTGGTGGGAATCCTAGTCATAAACACCTTTTCTCTTCTTTCTGCTTCCCTTGTTAGAATTGGAAGGGACCATAGAGATCAGATCATGTAATCCAACCTTTTCAATTTAAAGAGAAGGAAACTGAGGCTCTGAAAGTCAAGGTGACTTTTCCAACAATGACTCCCAGACTAATACTCTTGCCATTTTACCACAATGTTTCATTTCACAAAACAATTGAGTTGATGGCTAGATACATGGAAGGAAGGGGAGGAATGAATTGTAAATTCATTGTAGCAGGCTAGTAATCCGGCAAGATCATTGCAGATGTTGTGACCCACTTAAAATGAGTTCATGGTTCAGATCTTCACCAATTTATGTGGGTGTGGGGAGGAGAATGTATTGCTACTTTAAGGTTCATGGATAAATGAGTGGGGAAGGGAAACAATCAATTTGTCTTTCAACAGTAGCTGGTGGGCATATGGGATTTTTCACCTTGGGATTTACAGTGACACAATATTCCTTTTGGCTACAGCAATGTCATCAAATACTTTGGGCACATCAACGAGTACAGCATTTCTTACCTGAATTGCTGTGGTGAGCAGACGCTTGCCTAACCTGCTATCCTGAATGTATCAGGAGGGTGGGGAGCCATATTTTCACTATAACCTTCACACAAGTGAGGACCATACATGAAGCATGAACTAGATTCTCTGATGATGGTGGGAAGAGTCCAGTTCTAGTCCAGAGATGTGGAGGGTAGGGTAACCAAGGCTCTACACTAGGGCACCAAAATTTAGAATATGCTTACAGCCCTTGTACCTTTAGCATGCAGAAACAACTCAATTTAGAACCTAAATAGGAGGAATAATATTTTAAAATCAGAATCTGCTACGTGGTGTAACATTTCAGGAAAGCGTCTCCATTCCTAGTTGTGGCAATGAGAGAACCATTCTTAGGGTTTCCCCCCCCCAACTGAATGAAAAAGCTCTTACTTGATCAAATCATCACTGATAGCTATTGTCCTATACTTCTGCTTCCTTTGGCATTTAAGCTCCTTAAGAAAACTGGATGGTGCTTCTACTTCATCTCCTCTCACTATCTTCTAAACTTTGTGTAGTGTGACTTCTGACCTCCCATTCCTCTGAAACTGCTCTCTTCAAAGTGACCAGTGATCTCTCTTAATTGCCCTAAATCCCCAGTCCTCATCCTTCTCAACTTCTCAGCAGCCTCTGACACTGTCATTTCTGTCTTCGCAGTATCTCTCCCACATATCTCATTCTCTTTACTCACAAAACCACCATCCTAGTGTAGGCTGAACTACTCCAGGCCTTCTAACTGGTCTCCCAAACTCATCTCTATACCCATTCAAATCAATTCTCCATTCAGCTGTCAAAATGATCTCCCTGAATGCAAGTCTGACTGTGATTATGTCACTGTTCCATTCAATAAACTCCAATGACTCCCTATTCCCTCCAGTATCAATTACAAAATCCTCTCTTTGGCTTTTAAAGCCCCACACAACTTGACCCTTTCTATCTTTCCAATCTTTTACTGCCCTCTATGTAATCTCTGATCCAGTGACATTGGCCTTCTTCTCCATCCATCTTTCCACTTTGTGCCTTTTCACTCATTATTCCTCATGCCCTCCCCTCCTCACCTTTCTTACTGGTTTCCTTCTCAGCTCAAATTCTGCCTTCTTTTACCTTTCCTGCTCATCTTTCTCTGTCTTCCAAATGCTTATGCCTTCTTTCTGTTACTACCTCTTATACCTATCTATATTGTATGTACATGGTTAACATGTTGTACACATTACATGGTATATACATATATTTTGTGTATGTACAGGGTTGTTAATATATTGTCTCCTCCATTAGAATGTGAGTTCTTTGAGGGAAGGGACAGTGTTTTTGCCTTTCTTTATATCCCTGGCATTACCACAGAGCTTAGAATACAATAAGTATTTTATAAGTGCTTATAGATGGTGATGATGATAAAAAAATATTTTGAAGGGACTTGCTCTAGGGTCTATTTGGTGATACTTGTCCCAATTTCTGGAATTATCAGTTACAGTTCCAAGTCTGATTCCAGTGCCCCCCATCCTGGAACAGCAATGCAAAGGACAATGTGGGCTGACCCTCGGGATTCAGGAAGATTCTGGGAGAATGTGACAGGAAGGAGCATGATTGCTTGTTGTGTTCTAGCCACTCAGATGCCCTGAAAAAAACTGACGAACTGGAGGGACAGGAGAAATGGAGCGGAAGAATGTTTAACGGGAGCAGCCATCTCTCCCGATCAGGCACTAGCCTCGGATACAGCAACATTAACTCACAAGGTCTTTCAAAGCTGATTTGCCAGCAACACTTGAGGTGATGCACAGAAATCCTAACAGACAGGAGTTCTTTACTGCTTACCTCGGCTTTGAGTTCCTGCACTCAATGCTACTCTGGTGGAATTTTTTAATAATAAAAGGAATTCCAAGAACCCACACTGCAGCTATCAAGACTCTACTCCTCCTCTGGAAAAATCAAGACATGGAAGACACTTGGTGCTGGTGATTTCTGCTGTACTGTCAACCTCAAGCCCCAAATCCCTCAGCTTGAGAAGCTCTGTGCCAGTCCTGTAAATGTGGAAGCATGGCAGCCCAATTTCTATTGCCACTAGGAATATGAACCACGAGACAATGTATTTCAGATTCCTTTTCAGCAAACTTAATAACTCTGTTATGGGTACTGATTATGGTGGTTGGAATTCTTTCTGTACATTTTTTTCTTTAATAACAACCCATTTTGGTGGCTGGCAAGAGCAGGGATTAAATTTTGTAGTCTGTGACTTTGGGCAGAGACATGACAGCCTATTCACCCTGAAACTGATTTTGTCACTCTAAGATCTCAAATTATCTTGACCACAAGAGGGCCTAGCTCATGCCCCTGGCCCAAATATCCTAACTTTAGAGCTAAAAGGACTTAAAGGTCATTTAATATAATCTCTTTATTTTACACATGAGGAAACCCAGGCTCAGAGAGTTGAAGTGGTAAAGTCACATAGTAGCAAAGATATGAACCCAGGACCTCTGATTCCTAATCCATTTTGTTTTTTCTGTCACAAGCAATATGGTGTAGTTTGTTGGGTCCTCATGAAGTAAAGGCAGTATAAGTGTGGTGGAAGTAACACTGGACTGGAAATTAGAAGGCATGGGTACAAGTCTTGACTCAGCCATTTGGCTATAGGCTACTCCCTCAACCTTGCCAGGTCTCAGTTTTCTCACTTGTAAAACGGAGTACTATATAAATATGAGCTATTGTTATTGCCCAGTAGACTGCTTCTATGATCACTACACATGTATATATAGTTAATGCCAACGTGGCAGTCGACAAGACTAGTTTTAGAACCAAGAGGGTTCTTTGTGATTATGTTTCAACATTCTCAATTTACATGTGAAGAAACTGAGGTCCAGAGAATCCACATGAAGCAGGTTCTCTGATTGCAAGGTCATCAATCTAAAGCAAGTTTGTTGTTCAGTTGTTTCAGTTGTGTCCGACTCTTCATGACCCTATTTGAGATTTTCTTGGTGAAGATACTAGAGTGGTTTGCCATTTCCTTCTCCAGCTCCTTTCACAGATGAGGAACTGAGGCAAACAGAGTGAAGTGACTTGTCCAGGGTCACACAGCTAGGAAGTGTCTGAGGCTAGATCTGAACTCTGGAAGTTACATCTTCCTGATCCCAGGACTATGCCCACTGTGTCACCTAGCTGCCCCTAAAGCAAGTTGGCTCCTAGTTTTCTAAAAGTAGCAAAGAGCTTAAGGGAAAGGTCTTTAATAGATCCTCTATTAACTTCTTCATTTTAAAGATAAAGAAAGTGAAACTCATAGAGCTGAAGCATCTACCTAAGGTAACACATCCAGCAGGATGGCTGCACAGGTGAAATCTGAATCCAGACTTCTTACTTCAAATCTAGTGTGTCCATCATCGTGAAGTATATCTCATCCAGTGACTTCTGTCTATCCTAGGGACACCAGGGAAGTTGCTATGAAAATTCAGGTATGCACACTAAACATGCAGCAAATATTACTCATAGAAGTGACTCCTGGTTTCACATGGTAAGCCCTCAGTAAATATTTGTTGAATTGAGTTATGCGATGTTTGGCCCTTTCCTTGAAAAAACCTTATAGAGTTTGAGGTTTATGCATTCTCTCCATATTACAAACAAGAAAGCTCCAGATCATTTAACTACAGTTGAATGATTTTTCATTATCACATGACTAGTTAAGTGTCTGAACCGGCATTCGGAACTCTAGTCTAACTGTAAAACTGTAACCCGGTTGGGGATATTGAAGGACTTTATCCTAGGGTAGAATATTTAGAGTAGGGACAGCGTTATTCTGGGATGTTTCTTTCCTTTACCAACCTGTACTCAGAAATCATATTGTCATTTCTGGGGAAATTTCTTTCTCTGTCTGGCACCATGCTACAGTGGCATCTCATTTCAGAGTATTTTTCCTCACTTGATGGCCACAACCCAAGTGAATCTACTTCCCTCCTCCCTTTTACTCTCCTTTACAACCCCTTGTGTAAAAACTGTTATAGTTCTATCTAGCAGTTGGTGGGATATTTTCAAACTTTGGGTTTTCAACTCTGATTGTATAACCTAATAAAGAACAAGAGTAGGTCTGTCATTAAAATGAAATCAATATTCTTTATCATCTACTCAACCACATGGTACACTGAAAAAGGAGCTGGATTGAACCAGGATTCAAATACTAGGTCTGTTACTTGTGTGATCTTGGGTCAAATGTTTCATCTCTCTGGGCCTCAGTTTCCTCACTGGCAAAAAGGGGAGTGGTTGGACTAGATAACCTCTAAGGGCCTTCCAGCTCTAAGTTTATGTTTCTACATCTAACACCAATCTCCTTTCACATTAGTTATGTGGCTGTTTCCAAGGCTACAGGAAAAATTCTGACAAATGCAATGAGCTGGGAGTGAGGTGCCATTTATGTCCTTTCAGCATAAAGGCAGTGCATTTGGTAGAGGAATGGACCTGAATCCAGGAAGACCTGAGTTCAAATCTGGCCTCTGATCCTTACTAGCTAAGTAACCTTGGGCAAGTCACTTAATATGTGTTTGCTTCAGTTTCCTCAATTGTAAAATGGAGATAACAATAGCACCTACCTCCCAGAATGGTCATGAGGATCAAATGAGATAATATTTGTAGAACACTTAGTACAGTGCCTGGCACACCAGGTGCTATATAAAATGCTAGCTATTGTATATTATTGCTATTTCCTTTTCTAAGAACCAAGGACTCTGACCACTTTTGTTCCCAACTCAAAAGTTTTTTTGGAAGGTTCACTTGTAGTGGAAGTTGAAGGAAGGAGGGGAAGGGAACCTCACCCAAAGAAAATGGGGGAGACCCCAGAATTCCATTCTGTGAGGGAGATGCCAGGTTCAGCTTTTCCTCAAATGATCCCACCAGCTGCAGCACATTAAATGTGGCAACTCTTTTTGGATTGGAAAGCGTTTTCGAAGCCATTGCTGGCAGCTGCCTCCTGTCGCCCCACTCTATAATGATTGAACCTCTTGTTCCTTTTATAGAGTTGTTCTCTCCTAATAAAACACACAACGCTGTTCTGAGTGACTGCTTCAGGACCACTAGCTATGATCTTACAGCAATACTCCCTCCCTCTCCCCTCCCCTCCCCACACGGCCCTTCCCCTGCCCTCCTCCTCCTCTCATGATGGCTTTTATTTTCTGCCTGCAACAGGACCCCTGTATGAACTGCTCTATCTCTGAATCTCCTTTCTGGGCTGTGTGTGCATGTGCTCACACACGATATCAATCCCATTTCAACCCAACTCAAACTCCACATCTATTTCCAGCTATTTTAAGCACTGCTTCTCTGAAACTGGGCAAGCGTCCTAAACACATGAAAGAGCATCCCTGAGCACACACGGCCATAAATGAATAGCCGCAATTCATTGTGTCAGGAGCCTGCAAAGGTGATACCTTCAAGCTGTTTGTCAGAGAAAAAACAAAGAGCCAAAAAAGCTGTGACTTGTCAACTTTTGGATGAGATGTTCTACAAAACAATAGTCATTTTTCCTGGCAAATATGAACCACATTTTAAAGGTGTGAACTCCTTCCAAACTTTAAAGCAGCAGATGGAAAACGCACCATGCTGCAGAGCTAGGAATATATTCGGGGAAGGCACTTGGTCCGTCCAAATGAACCTCCACCAAAACCAATTCCTATGCACAATCAACCAGTTCCATTTAAATAGCTATCTCTCCCTCCCAGGGAAAGGTTCAAAATTAATCTGATAACTTGATCAGTATTCACTTTAATTAATCTTCCACTCACTTTGCATTTGAGAGGAGAAAACAAAATGTGTGCTCCACATTCCTTGGGTTCCCCAGTACCCAGCTTGAAGGGAGATCCTGGTGAAAAGCTCTCTTGACCATGTTTCTTCTCTAGGATTTCAAGGATTTTCATGGGCACTGTTTATGAGGTAATCCTACCTTCTTGAAATTATTTTGTGGTAGTCAAGGTCACTTGATTATTAGGAAAACTAATATGGAGTAAATGACTTAGAGGTTCCAGAACCCTCTGTGAGAACACACACACACACACACACACACACACACACACACACACACACACACCCCGATTAGATTATTTGTGGGGGGCTCTTACTCACTCCACTCTTCAATCCATTTCCATTCCATTCAACAAGCATATGAGTAATTAATACAATAACAACATTGTAAAATAAAACAACTGATAAGCACAATGACCAGCCAAGATTCCAGAGGACCAATGATGGAAGAATCCTTTTCTGACAATGAGGGGACAGACTAGATATGCAGAATGAGACAAATTTCTGGACAGGGCCAAAGTGAATCGGTTTTGCTTGTCTGTGTACCTTTATTCGAAGGTTATGCTTTTGTTTGTTTTTTCTTCCTTCAGTGGAGGACAAGGTGGGAGGGAGAGAAAATAAATGATTAACTGTAAAAAATTGTAAATTAAAAAAAAGCTCTAAACTGGGCACTGGGGGTACAAAGACACAAATAAACCTGTCCTGCTCACAGGGAGTTTACATTCTACATTCCATCAGGTTGAGGATCCCACTTCTATTGAAATTAATAGAATCATTAGTTGATTGAGAGTTAAGCTATAAAATCAAGTTTTTAAATGTTTTTAATTTTTGCAGCCTTCAGGCCTCTTCCTCATTTGTTTCCCTGAAGGGTTCCTAATGATTAGAGCTGCATTTCAACATTAGGTACTTGATTAGGAGAAGCTCTGAGTCATGAAAGATATTGGCTATAGGTGAAAAAGCTGACAGTGTCTTCATCATTGTCAGATGGAGAGAAGCACAGGCTTTGACAGAGATGGAGCATAGTCAGAGCTCGCTAGTTTGATTTTAAAGTCTAAAAGCAGATTCTTACTCTCTCTTGCCACCCTTCCCCCTTCTCCCCTTTCCCCCTCCACTAGAATAGCCAGCCCCCTTTCTTAGAATCTGCTTGAGGAGGCTTTTGGCTACTCTCTGCTTCTTCATCCAAGGCTCCATTCCTACCCCTTTGGGGGATCTAACGGCAAGGCCAGGGGCAAAAGAGTCAACAGTCCAACAAATCGATTTCAAAGAACCGACCTTTATACATCTATTCATTTTACAGCCTGAGATGGTGCAAAAAATGTTACCTACTCCCTGAATGGTGATTAGTCTCAGTAATGTAACATAACAGATACTTTCTAAATCCTTTTAGGCCTTCTCCCCCTTACTGGAAAGATCATCATTTTTTTTATTTCAAAGTGGATTTAATAAAGAAAAGGAGCGCTGTTAAAGTAATACGTGCGGCTTTGACATTGAGCAGCGCAGCCCTGCCGAGTCGGCAAGAACAGGGTCTCTAATCTCCAGTGATTTATAGAGGCTCTTCCTTCATCTCTGCACTCAGGGAGGGCCAAAAAGTTTGGAGACAGCCTGGCGTCCCTCTTACTCCATACCACCAACTCCTGCTGGCCAGTCCGCCTGCTAAAACTTTTAACCCCTTCATTTCCTGGCTGAGCACCCATTAAAGCCAGCATATTTTATCTGCCAACTGAAAATACAGTATTCTCAGGTTACAATCATGCTCACAATGGGAAATTACAAGCCCGGAAGAGAGAAGGAGCTAAGAGGCTGTGAGCAAGGGCCTAAGCAGGCTCCCCTGGAGATGTCTATTTCAAAATGTAATGGGAAAAGAACTCAATGGGTCAGCCTCACTTGGCTGGGGTGACTCACCAGGGCTAAAATTCCTCCAGTACAAAACAACTAGTATCTGGAAAGGTAATCTAAATTCAAGGGCAAAGTTGTAAAATAGGACTAGTGAGATCAAACAATGCTCAGAGTTTGACCAAAGGTGTTCCTGGCACAGGCCATGAGGAAGGGCAAGAAGTGATCATGGTTTGGGGTTTGGGATGAGGGTTGTCCCCTTCCTAACTTGGCAAGCACTGATGAGGTGATGTCAGGATTCCAACACCCAAGACAGCAAACCCATTTCCTTGGACGTATTTTGAACTCATCATTCTTAGCTCTTCAAGCTGAATCCCTCCCTTCAACGCTTGTAGAACAGACTAGAAACTAAGAGCTTCCCAGATAAATACTAGGCACAGCCCAGGGACAGCTAGTCTTTGGGGCTTATGTGAACACAGCACTTTAGCACTTTCCCCTAAGGCACAGTACAGCTTGATAGGTATGGGGTGAGGGGATAGAAAGTGGTCTGATTTCATTCTGAGCTTTTCTGCATTTCTAATCTGATATAGTTAATGCTGAAAGAGACCTTGGGTCTCTTGGTAAAATTTCCTGATGCTCCTATGGATCACTTCTTGTGAGTGCCTTAGATCCATGTTTTCCAATCTATCTAGGCAGACAAAGAGAACTAAAGTAGCTCACTTAGCAATCCTGTGAGAGAGATTTCTCTACTGTTCACAGGATTATAGAATTGGAAAAGGAAGAGTAATTAGAAGTTATTTAATCCAATCTCCTCATTTTACAGATGAAGGAATTGAGGTTCAGAGAGGGTGAAGTGAAAACAGAGATCTCCTGACTATGGAACCAATCCAATGCTCTTTCCACCATTCCATGCTGTGTTCTTCCTACTCATCTCTACTCAGCTTTTACTGGAATACTTTGGGTGATTCTCTTACCCTAATGATGACAGCTAACATTTACATAGTGTTTTAAGGTTTGCAGAGCACTTTATAAATATTATATAATTTTATCTGAAAACAAATCTTGGAGGAAGGTGCTATTATTGCCCCCATTTTATTTATTTATTAAATATTATATTATTTATTACACCCATGAGGAAACTGAGGCAGACAGATTTGCCCAGAGTCATAGAACTAACAAGTACCTGAAGCTGAATATGAATTCAGATCTTCCTGATTCCAGGTCCAGTACCCTATGCATGAGGCTATGTTTTAAGCTGTCTCTATAACATGGAGCATATTTACTTGTTTACTTCATTCCCCCATTAAATAAAGCTCCTTGAGGACTGTACTCTCAGCCCTAGCTGAGTACACTCTCTCACATACAAGTAGATGGATGTTCATTAAATGTTACATGCTTTTTAAGTCAAATTACCTATGCAAGACTGAGAGCTAAATTATATCTTATGAAGGGACACTGCAGAACTGACCAATATATATTTTTGCCTGGGATTCTGACCTCCATAGAGGTTTAATCCTCTGAGTCAGGACAATATGTACAGCAGAGATGTGGTTGGGAGAGAGCTGTGCCCCTAGGCCAGATAACCCTGGGGTCTGCTGCTGCCTAGACCAGCAGGGGGGTGGCTCATCCTCAAGAGGCATCACAGGAAGGAGGGCACAGGTCAACAAGTGCCACTGACAGAGATCAATAGGGTCCCCTCAGCCCCAACAGCCACTTCAGAGCAGGGAAAGCAGTGAGTCAGGGCCCAACAGTCACCACTGATAACAAGGTGACCACCCTGCCCCCTCCCAACTTAGAAATCTAGTACTGGAAGGGAGCTTAGGAGTCATCTAGAAAACAGGTTCAGTGAGGCAAAGTAGAATTGAAGAACCCAGTCTAAGTCACGAGACCTGAGTTTAATTCTGATTCTGTCCAAGTGACTTTGTTCAAGTCACTTTAATTTTCTGGCTCTCAGATCCACAACCGTAAAATAAAGGAGTAGGCCCAGATAACATGTAAGTTCCTTTTGAACTCCAGCCAGGGTCCTGTGATTTTCTTTGAACTATGAGAGACAGGTACTAGAACCCTATCTTCTGACTCTTAGGCTCTTGTGCTTGGGTCCTGGTAAAAGGCAGGACCACAGGGAGCATCTTAGGGCAACATCTGGCTCTTGATGTTTGAGTGGAACAAGACTGCTTTGTATCCATGTAGTGAGACAGACCACTTTCCCCTAAGAACTCACTGCCATACATATGTTGCTTCAGGGCCCACCATCCTCTCCCTGTCTAAGCTTTTTGCTGTGTAACTTGCCTCAGTATGCCATCTTATCACACTGGGTGAGGATTTTGGGGGATAGGGGAGAGATTCAATTTAGAGGCCATGTTTATCTACAGCCCACTCCCTGTGTGAAGGGGACAAGCAGATGGAGTCCCTTTGCTGCGATAGAAGACATCCTTCACAAGGGTGTGAAATGAATATTAACCATCCTAGCAGCCTCCCTAAAGGCTATGGCAGGTCTTTAGCTCTCTGAGAAGTGTGAAAATCCCTCCATAGCCCTGTTTTCTTCCCATCTAGCTCTCTGTACTGAGGGCAGCACAGTGGGAATAACAGTTAATGTGGGAAAACTTGAAGAGCACTCCCTTGCCCTTTCAGGTCAAAGAGATAATGCTTCCTTCCACCTGTTCTGCCCTATATCCCCTCCCCCACCTCCACTTACCCAGAGCTTGAAAACAACCCTCTGGTGTTACATAAAGCCCCCTGCCTGGTATAGTGGAAAGAGGGTTGGAGCCAAGGTCAGTGAGCCTAGGTTCAAATGCTGGTTTTGTTATTTAGGATTTGTGAGATAAAGGGAAGATTACTTTCCCTCTTCAGGCCTCAGTTTCTTCATCTATAAAATGAGTGCATTGAACTAAGATAGTGTCTGAGACCCCTTTTACCTTTAAAACTATGATGCTCCGGAAAAACATTTCCTCCCTGAGAACAGCCCCTTTCACAAAGCCCCAAATAATCTGCCTTGTGACACTCTTCCTCCCCGCCACCAATCACACACTCTGGGAATGCTCAGCATAGGAAGCTAAAGCCGGCACTAACAACATGTTCCAAATACCTCTGCCTCATACCATCAAGATGGGACACTTAGTGTGTCCCACGCCCCCTTCCATCTAAGTCCAGGGAGGGTCAGCTTTTGAGTCCAACCATTTGTATATTTCAGAGTTGTAAAGCAATCCCAAAGGAAGACGTGTGTGGAACTGAAGCTAGTTGGGAGCATGTCTGTTGATTCCCCACCCTCCCACACACTGGGAACCCGTTGGAGAAAGCTTCCCACCAGTCATTTCCTTTCTGAAATGTTTTTTGGTCAATGAGTATACAGAGGTGTCATGATACTCTTCAGGAACCAAGGATGGTGGTTAAGCCTGAGGTTCCATCGGCCCAAATCCACTGCTTACTTTAGGTAGAGGCAGAGAGGTTAGGGAGGAAGAGAAACCACAGGACTGTAGCTTTAGAGCAGGAAAGGTCCTTAAAGATTATTCAGTCTGAACCTCTCATTTTAGAGATGAGGAAGCTGAGGTCCAGTGAATTAAATGACTTTCCCAGGGTCACACAGATATTCAGTTCAGTCATTTTTCAGTCATGACCCCATTTGGGGTTTTCTGGGCAAAGATATTGAAGTGGTTTGCCATTTCCTTCTCCAGCTAATTTTACAGATGAGGAAACTGAGGCAAAAGGGTTAAGTGACTTACCCAAGGTCACACAGCTAATAGGTGTCTGATGCTGGATTTGAACTCATAAGAATGAGTCTTTCTGACTGCAGACCCAGTGCTCTATCCATTTTATCACCTAGCTGCCCTAATTAGTGACACTCTTTTTAAAACTCCTACATTCTTTGATGCCAGAAACAGCAAGCATTCTTTCCACACTACCATACAACTTACCCAATCCATGAAAGCTAGGATTTGGGGAACTGACAGTCAACACCCTCAAAATCTTGACTAGAAATGGGAAGAGGGATATTAGAACCTGGGGTGACAAGTAAGGAAGATTTAGTTTAAAAAAAAATGTTGATGCTGTCCAGACCTCTAGCCCTTATATCTGACTGTCCTAGGTAAACAAACCTTATCAGCCACCCCCACCCTGCAACTGAAACCCCTCCTTTCCCCTCCCCACTTTGCCCAGACAAGGCTCTGGAATGTAAATCATACCACCTATGCGTGTGATCCTAATTTGCACTTAATCAAAGTCAATTAGAGCTACATTATTTACACAAAGCCCATGCATCTCAATTATACCACCTAGTCTAGGAACGGTTTAGAATTCAGGTCTTAATTCTGCCTAACTAGATAAGGAAACATTTGCACTGAGCCAATTTTTTTCTTGGGGGGGGTAACCGTAACCAAACAGCCAAACATTCAGCTTAAGAGCCATGAAAATTATACCTGACACCTGTTGGAATTAGTAGTAAAGAAAAATGGCACTGCAGGAGAAGGCTGTTTCAATTTAACTCCTAAAAGGAGCCTTTTAAGATGGAGACAATTCAGGTCTACTATGTCTGCCCAGACTGGGAAGCCCTTTGGGATAGAGAAGGTCCATTTTTTTCTCTCCTATTAGGTATTAAGGTGGTCTGTGTTGGTTAAAAGCGCTACATTCTTAGGTTGGTCGTGTGTGTGTGTGTGTGTGTGTGTGTGTGTGTGTGTATGTATACACACCATATGAACAAACTGAGATTTCAGAGACTGACATCATGATAGATGTTCTACTAGTGTTGGGGAAGGGTCCTGGCCCCAGAAGCACAAACAATTCACTTGAGGGCTGGAAGTGTCAAAGAGACTAACAGAAATGATCACTACCTTGGGGGAAATAGAGCAACAAGTTATTCCTTGTACTAAAGAATGGTACCCAGTGGTGGAAAAAGCTCTGGGCTTTTAGTCACATAAGACCTGGGAGAGACTGTCAGCTTTACTACTTACTCCTAACCTATGTATTCTAGGCAAGGACATTTTACCTCTTTGGGCCTCAGTTACCTCATCAGTAAAATGCTTGACCTAGATGATCTCTGAGGTGCCTTCCAGTTCTGACTTTCTATAATTAAATAAGTCTCATTTCATATTGTGAAGCTAATCAGTATTAAGGTTTGCACAGAATCTCTTGAAGAGAAACTAAGTTGAATAAGAAAAAAATTAAATGGTTAAGTTGTGCACATCTAGAGCTATTTACAAGCAAGTCCAGCTACTCTTGTATTTCTGGAGCCCCAGAGCAGGCTAAAGATAATAGTGAGGACTCATAATTGCATACAAAGGTCCCTTTAGGACTGCTAGGTCAGTTAATTCACTTTCCAGTCATTGGTAAACAAGTTTGCTTTCTGTAACTCCAGCACCCTTGGTATAAATCTTTCCAGTGCCACTTGACTGGCCCCCTTTTTCCTTTATCTCTCCTAGGTGGTGGTTCTCCAGTTGGAATTCAGAGATGATGGAGAATACAAACACAATCTAAAAATGACTAAAGAAAGAATGCATCAACTGAGAAAAAAAAAAACAAAACACATCCACCAGTTCTTTCCCAGCTTGATCATGGGACTTATACTGTCACTTATATGTTAAAAATAAAATAATAAGACAACAGGATCAATGCAATTACCAATTGGTACCACAGTTCTAGCAGACCAATAATACTAAAGCATGCTGTTTACCTTCTGAGTGATGAACTCAGACTACAGACTGAGACATACATTTAAACATACACTTTTTTGGACATGGCCAATTCAGGAATTTCTTTTGGCCGTGTATGTTTGGTATAGGACTTCTCTCCACCCCCTCCTCCCCTACCTCTCTCTCTCTCTCTCTCTCTGAATTTGTGAGGAGAGGAAGATAAAATAGATTTCTGCTCATTGAAAAAGATATAAAAATAAGTTTTGAAAAAGATAATGGAATAGACCCTCAGTGGTACATAGAGGATAATCTGGAAAATCCTGTTAATGCCAAGTTCCTCAAGCATTGAAAAGATGTTAAATGAAAGAGAAATTTGATTTATTCGACTTGATCCTGGAGTAGAGAATAGGAGAAAGGGGTGGAAGTAGTTTGGAGGGAAATTTAGGTTAGATATCAAGAAACCTCTTAATTAGAGCTATGTGAAATTGGAATAGGCTGCACCAGGGTGGGGTGGCTTCCCCCTCACTAAAGGTTTTTCAAGCAAAGATTGAATGACCATCTGCTGGATATATCACAGAGGATATACTTTTTAGGCAGGGATTAGACTATATGTCTACTGAGGTCCCATCTAACTCTTGAGATTATGCCATTATTTTGATTTTGTGCAATTAAAAATGCCATCAAAAAGGTAAGCATATTGATTGATGAGTCCAGTGGCCAAGATATGCTCTCATGAATGATCTCACTATTACTTTGCCACATCCAAGTAGTATGTAAGATCCCTGGGCATTTGCTGTTAACTTTAGAGAGCAGGAAAAACTAAAGCAAAAGAGCTATCTATGATGATTTGAACTTCACATCAGACTTAGGAAGATGAAAACCCAGTCGTCATATTCAGGTCTTCCAGAGTGGAGTTGTATGAACTTCTGGTTGGAGCTGGCTGGCCCCTTGTTTTACACTTTGAGGAAGGCTGATCCATATGTTCTTCCTTTGTTAACACTTATCAATCCTGTGGATCATTTTCCAAAATAAGACAGTGTGGGAGAGCCAGGAGAGTGCTCAGATTTTCTAGGCTTATAAAATTGTAGATCAAGAGTTGAAAGGGACCTTCATAGGTTACCTAGTCCAACCCTCTGATGCTACAGATGAGTACATTGAGGCATCAAGAGTTTAAATGACTTCCCAATGTCACATAGGTCTCCGAGGTGAGATTTGAACCAAGGTCTTTCAAATCCAACATTAGTGTCGTTTTTTTATTCCACTTACAACCTGTGGGACAGTGGCATTTAATTTCTTTTGGTCTAACTTTCCTTGTCTATAAAGTAAGGACCAGGGAGGTGGAGTAGATACCCTTGGAAATTTCTTACAGAATCTATTCTCCTGATCTTAGATATTCAAAAAGGCCTAGAGCCTTCAAGGGCAACAAGGTAGTATAGTGGATAAAGTGTCAGGTTAGGAGTTAAGAACTGTGTTAAAATCCAGCCTAAGATCCTTATTAGCTGTGTGACCCTGGCCAAGTCAATTAACCCTGTTTGCCCTGGTTTCCTCAAGTGTAAAATGAACTATAGAAGAACAAACCACTGCAGTATCTTTGCCAAGAAAACCCTAAATAGGGTCATGAGGAGTCAGACATAACTGAGAAACAAATGAACAACAGAAGCCTTCAAGGTGGAGAATTCTCCCTCTCAGGAATAGGAAATCACATCTGTCTAGGAATAAACTAACTACCCCAATGATTTGCCCTTTGAACAGTTTTGGTGCAACAAAAAAAGAACTGTTGGAGCATCAGTTTCCTCGTTGTAAAATGGGAAGATTAGATTAAAGGATCTCTAAGATCTCTTCCAACTCTAAATCTATGACTTGGGTTCATATCCTATCTCTGTAAGTTTGAACAGATCAGTCTTTCA
Source organism: Potorous gilbertii (assembly GCA_028658325.1). NCBI lineage: Eukaryota > Metazoa > Chordata > Mammalia > Diprotodontia > Potoroidae > Potorous > Potorous gilbertii. Next base: position 157,328 of record JAQQSK010003053.1, on the reverse strand, counting down.
AGCTCCAATTTCCTTCTCAGTATAATGAAGGAGTTGGCCTAGATTTCTTCTCAAATCCTTTCCAGCTTTAGACATGGGATCCTCTGAACTATTTCCTCAAGCTAGTCCAAGGTGAACCACCTACCAATCTAATTTCTCAAAAGTTATTAGATTGACAACATGGGGAGCAGAAATCCCACCAATCCAACTCAACAAACTTGTGTGCAAGCCCAGGGCTACATATTGAGGACAGGAAGAAAAAAAAAAGTCTCTGCCCTGAAAGAACTTATGGTCTGTGGTGGGGGAGGGTGAGAAGGGCTTGTGATGGATGCACCCTGTGTATAAATGAGTGAATTGAAAGTATTTCAAGAGAGAAAGTGCAAATTTTCACCATGCTTTTGATTTTCATTGATGGAAGATTTTTTTTAGTGACCACAAATTGGCACCTCAGGCAAAGATACAAGATCACAAAGCACAAAAAGAGGAGAGAGTGACATAGGCAAGGCCTCAGAGACAGAGGGGAGAAGCTCACTTGAGTTGGGGATAGGAGGGGAGGGAGAACAAAGAGGAAAGGAACGTTTGGTAACTACACTTTAACTAGTATTCTTGTTAATTAAGAGATAAACTTGGTTATCTCTCCTTGCTGAAGGGGTACTCTTAAGTTCTGGGGCCCTGGGTCAAAGCTTCATTCCCCCTACCCTAGTTCAGCAAGTTACTGAATCTGTTTTTTTGCATCCGCCCAAACACAGTAAAGAAACAATAACATTTAAAGAGTGTTCTTTTTTTTTTTCCTAGGGATGTATTTTATTTTAAATCTGAGACCAGTTAGGCAGAGGGAAAAAAAGGTAAGAGAATGATTGTAAATGCACTCATTGGGATCCTTTCAAAACCTTCTCCAATCAGCAGAAATGTATCTGTCAGGGTACACTAGAAGAAAAGACAGTTGCCCTTTGGTGGTTTCCCTTCTTAAGAGAGTAATATCAATGAAAATGCATGAGAATGAGGATGGTGCCAGGTGCCCTCTAACCTATGAAATGCAACTACAACCCATTCCAGCAGCAATCCCAACTGTGAGCAATAGACTTTAAGTGGAAAAAGCAATCAGCTGGTAAACAATGTTTCTTAAGCAGAGAAAAGTAATAAAGGAAAAGGAGAAAAGAAGTGCCTTTGGTTGTTAATAGTATCCAGAAAACCCAACTGTCCTATCCCAAGTTTTTTTTTTTAATTTTTAAATTTTTTTCCAAAGTAAACCTGGGTTGGGGAAAGGGAGAAGGAACAAGTCAAGTCAACCAACCATCCCAGTTCAGAGACAAGTGTCGAGAAGGATGTAGGCTAAGGAATCAATAAGTTGATAGGAAGAGTATATCAACTCCAAAGAAAGGAAAAATAATGAAGTCATAGCTCAAAAGCTGAGAGAGTAAAAATCTGAAGGCTCATCTAGTCCAATGCTCTCATTTTACAGATGAGGAGACTAAGGTCCTGAGAAATCACATTATGTTTCCAGGAACACATATGCAAGTAGAAGAACCCAGATTCAAATACCTGAATCTAGATCCAATGTTCCTATCATTCTGCTCCCCCTTCCCACCCTGCCATCTTTGTTTAAATTTTAACCACAGTATTACTGAATCACAGATTTAAAGCTCATAAAGCCCTTCCCATAAATCCCACATATAGGAACTACCTACCTTTCCCTTCATGTCAAAAATAAGTAAAATTTTGAAGAAGGGCAGGCAATGTGTCTCATTCAAGTGACTTTCCCCTCCTAGTAACTTGCACTCTCAATCATCAGAATATATGCATTGGGAATATCACACAATTCCTTGTCAGTAAATATGGCTACTGAAATGAATGGATTTCAGTTGTAAGGTGCCATGTCACATTAGGCATGTCATTACCAAAGAAAATTTAGGAATCACTGTTTCCAAAGACATGTGCAGACCACTTACTCCCCTTCCCAAGGCAGTTCATATTACCAGAAAACACATGACCAGAAAAAAGAGAGATGAACTAGTCACATAGAGAGGATGAAGGACAATCAATAGATACCTGTGCACTCCATTACTATCCACACAGTGCCAACAGGGGACCACTTCAACATTAGGTGGACTTTCTGTGTCAGATTTATGGAAGAACATGGATGAAATCCACACAAAACAGGCAAGAATGGATGAGTATGAAAAGGGATGAACTGGGGCTAGCTAGAATCAACTCAGGGAAGCCAAGAGCTAAGTTTTCACTGTGAAATTGGAAATTGGCAAATACTACAAATCAGGGATTTTACTGATTACCAAGACTTTAAAAAGTGATGGATAAAATGGTAATAATGCTAATTAGAGCCAGTTGTTAAACATTTACCAGCACAGGTTAGAATCTTCATCACTGGAAAAGTCACAGTGATGAAATTACAGATTTACTGGAGTACTGAAGAATTAGAAAGCATTTCCATGGACTCACTAGTGCCTATCATCTCACTGGGATGAAGAGATTCATATCTACAATGGAAGGGGAAGAGTCCATCTCCCTCACCTTATGACAGACCTCATTCATCCCCTTATTTAGATCTATCACATGTTCCACTGCAAGTTCCAGAAATCCACCACAAGAACAGCTACTTAGGTTCCACTGAGGATGAGTGGAGACAGGGCTATCACAGCTCAGAAGATGAATGTTTAGCTGAGGAAAAGTCATAGTGCCAATTGCAACTCGAGTCAAAGGATAGAAAGAGAGAGAGAGACAGAAAGGATAAGAGAGAGGGAGAAAGAGAAAAAGGAAATGCAAAGCCAGCACCATTGTGATCAACCAGGCTGCCAAGAGTAAACCAAATCCCTGGCTTGTGGTTACCTGCTCTACTCTTTGTTAGATACCAAAGCTTCCAGGCCCTCCTCTCCATGGAGGGACCGTGGGTTAGCCATTGATTCCAAACATGTTCTGTAGCCCACACAAAGCTGGACTGGACAACCAACACTACACTTTAAGAGCGCCATGCCAGAACATAGACACATTGCCTTCCAAAATGTCATTAATGTGGACAAGTGGATAGATTCTTGACCACACCATGACTTGTCACGAAGCTTCTTCCAAAATAGCTTCTGCAAGAGCCTCTGGAAGCATTTTCTGAAACACAAATAGCCTCTCGTGTCTCTACCCTTTGCCACATTCTATTGAAAAGAAGCCCCTTTCTCTAAAGCTTCTATGCAAAGTCATGGCACTGCTCTTTCTCCACTTTTCTGTCTGTCCCTCTCCTGGAACATTGCTAGACTTGGGGCAGCAGAGGGAGTTATCAAAAAGACTAGATTTTTCAGAAAGTTTTAGTGCTAGAACCTCCCAGTATATGACCTTGAGAAAAACATTTAGCATCTGATCATGAAACTATCCATTTTGTGGTGTATGAATGATATGGGAAATGGTGGATTGCCAGTATGATCCCCACTTACAAGAAGGATAGAGTGCTGGGCCTCAGGTCAGGAAGACCTAAATTCAAATGTGGTCTGAGGCACATACCAGCTACAACTTGGGTATGTCACTTTACCTCTCTTTGCTTCAATTTCTTCATTTGTAAAATGGGGATAATAACAGCTTCTACCTTGCAAGGTTGCTGTAAGCATCAAATGAGATAAAATTTGTAAAGGGCTTAGCACAGTAAGTTCTATATAAATGCTATTATTATAGTTCAAAAGGAACCATGGTCCTAGGGACCAGACTTCTTCATTTGTCTACCTAGAAAGACAGTAGAATCTATAATAAAAGATAAGCTCAATGAACCCAAGAAAAAAATGGTCTAGGGAAAGAAATATAAAGGTTTCTGCAAGGGGAAACTGCTTGAATTCTCTTTTGGAGTTTTTGAGAGGTTGTATGTGAATGTGGACAAAAGGAAAGCAGTGTGCATAATAGATTTATTTGGACTTTATAAAAGTTTATCATGTTCCACATTGAATAGTTATTTAAAAAACAGATTCAACACAGGATCTAGGGGAGGACATTCCAAAAATCCCAGAATATTAACATGAAAAGGGACCATACAGATCATTGAGTCTAGAATTTTTTAAATTTGTCCTAGGTCACCTAGATGCCAAGTAGAAGAATAAGAATGCTATCTCAGGTCTTCTAACTTTTTTCAGAGCATGACTGATTTAGAGCTGGAAGGGAAATTTATCTCCTCTTCACTTTACATCAAGGAAACTGAGGTTTAGAGAAGTTAGGCGACTTACCCAAAGCCACTAAGTTAAAGAGGATTGGATAGTATTTGAATCCAAATGCCCCCACTCCAAGTCCAGGCCTTTGTTTCACTATCCCACAGTTTTATCAATGATAAGGAAATGGCTTAAGTATCTCCCCATTTCAATTCAGCCTAGAACTCCAGAATTCAAAACATCCTGCCAAGTGATGGAACATCAATTATCAGGTAAGATTCCCCAAAGGGAGCGGAAATCAGAGGTAGGAAGGCCTCATTCCCTGAAATTTGGCATTAAGGAAGTGGACTGAAAAAAAAAGAGCAAAGATTCCTTTTTCCGTCTGGTACAAAACTGTGATGCATAAGCACCCAGACTACTTCCTAAATAGTTCATATGGGTCACTACATCCCAAGGAAGAGAGGAACTGAAGAAAGACCAGAAAAAATCAAATAAATGAATTATGGAGGATTGGAATGCAGGGATTGAGGCTGCCCAAACAAACTAAGGAACTTTCAAACTCCTCTCTGGTGAGATGAAGGTGGAAGGAGATGAGAGGAAGAGGAAATATGGTTAAACACGACAATGTCACATATGATGTGGTGAGTCTGGTGAACAGAAATTTCTTCCTAACCTTAGGACTCTAGAACAAGGTGGAAGTGGGAGAATACCCCTTGAAGTAATCCAGTTTGGTTGGGGCATAAAATTTGAGGAAGAGATCAGTATGACATAATTCAGGAAAGGTATAGTGGCAACACATTGTGGAGACCAGGCTTGACTAAATTTGACCTAAAAAATAATAGGGAGCCACCAAAATGGAATGACACAATCAGAGAGATTTATTCATAAAGAAAATCTAACAACAGAGTGAAAGATGGGTAGGGTGGGGTGCAAGTAAAGAGTGGAGACAAGAAGATGTGTTGAAAGAGACTAGTGGTAATGAGAGCCTGAATTATAGTGGTGGTAGTGAAACAATTTTCTTTCCCCACAGATACCTCAATCCATCTCCTAGAGATGGAATTGCAAGTGGGGCAATTTTTACATTCTCATGCAAAATAAGTCTAATCTTGCAAATGTGTTCAAGCTTTTATAGACTAAGAGGATATGCATTCAAGGATAGCCCAGAAGGATTGTAGTATCATAGAATTTAGAGATGGAAGAGAGGTCAGAGATCTTCTAGTCTAATGTCTTTATCTCAGCAAAAGGGTTCCCCTAATACCTGACTCTTTAGAAATGTTGCATTTCCCACTGGATTCAGGATTTCAGGGTACCAACTGGGACTGGAACCCAACTGGTGAATCTTAGTGTAGAACCAAAGTATCTGGAAAGGGAAGTGATTGTTGCAACATCAAGTAGCAATCATAAGTGACTTTCCCATGGCCATTCAGTTGTCCAAGGAAGACTCTGGCTTAGATACTCCTTTCTGTCCTATTTATACAACGTATGACATTCACTATCTGCAACTTACACCCCATGGCTTGGCTCCAAATATAGTATTCACTGGGCATGATTTACTACTGTCTCTTTTTTCCTTTTCCTTTTCCTTTTCCTAATTTCATTAAATGTTCCCTCAGCTCATGATGTGGAAAGAACTTTGTTATTGTCCCCCATTCTCAAACTAACTGGAAATCAATCTAGTGGGACTTGCATAGTTGCCACAAAGGCCAGTAGCCCTCATAGCTGGCTGATGGCTGTTCACCCAGGACATCCTTGGTGCCTTGCCAAAAAATCCCAGAAATATTCCATTTCAAAAACAACCCATGGGCCACTTGAAGAGACGCCTGGACAGATTCAGTTTACCATAATTTGGACAAAACAAACCATAAGTAGCCAGCTGGTCATAGTAGACACTTAAAAAAAAATGTTTGCTGACTGACTGAACTGGCTGATGTTCCTTTTGCCCTAAGAAACAGTGATAGAAAATGCTGCTTATGGCCACTCAGTGCTTAATTTTCCTGGATCTAATGTTCAATAACAGGGGTAGGTCTAGGGTAAACCACCTAGAATGCAATAAGCAGGAAATTTTGGTTGTAATGAAGTAATAAAAAATTCATATTGATTTTTTTATAGAAATATACATGTATTCAGGGACAGAAGATTATTGCCACAGATGTATATATGTGTATATATTCTTTTTGGTTATATTTTGTCTTTATATCACACTCATTTCTAGGAAGGAGTTCTCGCCTCCCTACCTCTACCCCCAGACTGAACCGTCCCCTTGTGGTAAAGAAAAACAATTAAGCAAAAACATCTGATACAATGAGCCCATCTGAAAACATCATGCAACGTTCTATCCTGGTAGTTCCTGGTCTTTCTGCTGGGGGGAGTAAGATTTCCTTTTGCATTCTCTAGGAACTTCATTGGCTTTTCAATTATTCCGAATACAAACTTCTCTTAGTGTTTTTTTTTGCCCTCCTTTATGATGTTATAGTTACTGGAGAGTGCTTTTTCTTTTGGTTCTGTTTATTTCACTTTGCATCAGATCATACAGATCTCATGTTTCTCTACATTCCTAATGTTCACAATTTCTTAGAACATAAAACTATTCTTTTATATTCACATAGCTTTTTTAGTCATTCCCCAGTTGATAGGTACCCACTTAGAGGTATTTAGTTGATCAGTCAAGCCATAGATGTCGCAATAAATGCCCAAGACAGTTAAATGGCCCAGGGAATAGGTGCAGGGCTTCAAGTCAGGAAGACGAGTTCAAATCTAACCCCTGACACATAATAGCTGTGTGACCCTGGGCAAGTCACTTAACCTCAATTTGTCTCAGTTTCCCCATCTGTAAAATGGGGATAATATCAGCTTCACAGGGTTGTTGTGAGGATCAATGAGATAATATTTGTAAACATTCTTAGAACAGTGCCTAAGCACTTACATAAATGTTTATTCCCTTTCCCTCCTCCATCTAGTAAACTAACATAGAGTACAATTCTTAAACATTGCCTGAAGTGCTCAAATACCATGGCCTAACTTCTCTAGAGAAGAAAGTTATCATCATTCCACCTAAGAAGTAAGTGAATATGAGAAAGCACATTCATCTAGAAAAGTTAGGGAGATGCTATGAGGATACACTATGCTATAAAGGCTAGAGAGGCTGGATGCATAGTGGTTGTGAGGAGAAGAGGGGGTTCAGGGCCAAGATGGAAGGTGGAGTATTAAGGATAGAAAACTAGATTTAGATACAGGAAGACCTGAGTTTATATTCAACCTCAGACACTTAGTAACTACATGACTTAAGTAAGTCATATAACCTCTCTGAGACTCATTCCTCATTGGTAAAATAGGGATGATAATCTACTTCCCAGGGTTGTAGTGGGAATCAATTAGATAATGCATGTAAAGCACTTTAGAAACCTAAGAGTGCTACATAAACATGAATGATTATTGCTACCATCAATATCATAGAGGGACTGGGTGGTATGGGTTTGTCTGGGGGACTGAGAAGACAACATAGACATGTGGGATGTGTATGGGAATGTGTGTTTCCCAGCTTTGCCATCTTAGGCTCTCTCTTGGCCTTAGCATGACCAGCTCTAAGAGTTGATCTAGATGACTGATGAGATCCCTTTGAGTTCTAACATTTTATAGCTACATTTTAAAGTTCAAACTGTTTCTCTTTTAATAAGGGCCAGGCAAATATTACACGGACTGGGACTTAATAAAGGAAAACATATTCAAATAATGTTTTATCATTAGCATCTCCAGTTAAATATGTATAATCAAATATTGTTGCCAATAGATTCTAAGGAAGACCATCCACAGGAGCTGATACTTTGTCCAGGTCCAATTCCTCTGAAGTACAGATTCCTAATTTATCTAAAGTTGTTCTAAGTTCCTGGATAATATATGAATAGATTTATTTATGTGCTCCTGCTTTGTCTTTTACAACCTTTAGTATTTGAACTACACTAACAAAATCATCTAATCATCTGCATGGCTTCAAAACAGAACGGATGATTTTAGTTTCTGGAAAGAGGTCATAGCCAAATAGTGTATTCATTCCTTTTCATAATTCCTAAGCACCAAGATCTGGCTTGCTAAAGTATGTCACCGAAAGAGTATTGAATTCCTCATCATGTGACTCATAGAAATAAAGCAAACTGATTAGGTATCTGTAGTGAGGTAGGGTGAAGAAGGAAAAGAGGGGAGGGGAATCAGAAAGAGGAAAAATAGGAAGAGGAAACTACCTGGGTTTGAGTCCTGTCGCAACAAAGGCAGAACAGCAGTGGAGAGTGGTGGTCAGTACAGTTATGATGGAGAGAGGCTGACTGACAGACAGACGAATAGAACAACTGATCAGTCAAGACAAAGGTTGAGGAGAGGGAGCATATGGGTTATGGCTACTTATGACTAAGCATGAGAGATCATTCCAACAGAAAATTCACAAATGGCTACTACTCCCGATACTATTAGTGATACGAAATCCTCACAGAGTTGAACTCTTAGGACAATGTTTCTACGGTCTGAGACACTGGTAGGAAGTATATCCATAATATGAAATCTCTCTTAAGATTCCATATGTGCTTTGAGCATGCCTACATAAACTTATGGGGCTTGGTTGCTGAGCATATTGGAAAGTAAGGTAAAGAGGGGCATATTTCCTTGGAGGACACACTTTAGTGGGAAGGAAGAAGAGAAGCCAGAAAAGGAGTTGGAGGAACGGACAGAGAGGTAAGAGTAGAACCATGTAGTGATAAATCATGAGAACCGATAAAAAACTTCCTTGATTCTCCTAATTAATAATGACCTATTTCAGATCTCATTGTCATTCAGTCAAAAAGCATTTATTAAATGCTTATTCTGTACCAGGCACTATAGAACTGTGCTTTGTTCCTCTCTAATGGGAGTGAGGAATAATCACCTTCAAAAGCTGGAAAGACACTAGTAAGATAAATTAAGGAGAGGACAGAGAGATATGAAGAGAAAACAGAAGAGTATAGAAACAGGTGATAGTGTCCAAAAGGAATGGATGGACAACTGTATACAATGCTGCAGATAACTTTGGTAGTATTGAGGAGAACAGAGATTGGATGATACTTGAAGTAGTAAACTCAAGGGAACTTTTTTATAAGGTCTTGTAGCTTGAAAATTAGGAGCCAGCAGAAGGGAGAAATCAAAGATGAATGAAAAAGTAAATGACTGATGAAACAAAGTCATAGGGGAGATGGGAAGATCAAGATCACATTTGAAGGGTTAATCTTAGAAAGGAGAACTTCATTTTTCTATAATACTTGAGAGGAGAAGGGAACTAGTGACAAGAAAATGGTGTTGAGGAAGGGAACTGAAGGAAACTCAGATTGGATGGCCTCAATTGTTCTCAATAAAGTAGTAGATGAAGTTCAGGAGCAGCAAGATGGCAAAGTAGTAGACTTGGATTCTGGAAGACCTGAGTTCAAATCCTGCCTCAGACATTCACTAGTTGGCCTGGGCCAAGTAAGTTAACTTCTCAGACTCACATTTCCTCACTTAAAAAATGGAAATAATAGCAACAGTTACATCACAGGGCAACGACCAACGACAATTTCAGAGAGGACTCATGAAGAACCAGACTATCTGCTTCCTGACAGAGAAGTGATGGACTCATAATGTAGATTGAGAGATACAGATTATGAGGACTAAATACAATAATATTTATAAAGTGTTTGTAAACCTTAAAGTAGTATATAAATATAAGTTTTTCAAAATTTTTGCTGAAAGTGAAGAGGGAGAAATACAGCTGAGAAATTGAAGAAAGTTTGGAAGAATTATTGTAAGGAACATGATAGTTAATAAATAAATAAACGATGAAAGGATTATTGTATAACATTGAGAGTCCAGTTGAGAAGAGTTACCAGGCATTTTCAGTAGATCCAGCCATTAGAGTTTCATGACTTACCTTTTAGGGTTCATGTGTTCAGGGAAAAGGGTGAAGAAGGTAGATGGAGAAAGTTAGGCAGAACTGTAGGTGAGCTGGGCAGAAAACAAATGAAGATCAAGGGAACAAGAGATTTAAGGGTGGAAGAGAGAGGGCACTGCCAATATGGCCTACAATGGGTGAAGACTGTTTAGAGATGGAAGTGAGGAGCAGTACTCTCAGGGATTGGGGGGAGGGGGTGTTGGTAAAGAGTAATTAGGAGACCCTTGGTCAAGATGAGGGTAGCATTACAAATTTAGTAGGAGTAAAGGATTGGAAGAGGTGCAAAGGCAGGACACTAAAATTTGAAAGTTGAAGATTTGGAAGGTCAAAAACAGTTTTTAGTAATGGTGAAATTTAAGGTGTGAACACCCCAGTGAGAAGGTGATAAGAACTGAGACATTCAAGCAAATGTGAAGACAATTTGTTAATGGATACTGTTATTTTCATGATAATGGAAGACATGAATAGGAAGACTGTCAGCCAGGGATCAAAGCCATTGATATGTCCTAGAGGTCAACAGACAACAATGGCGAGGTTTAGGAGAGGATGGCATAGTTAGATAGTACACATTTCAAAGAAGGACAGGCTGTTGAGTGATGGTGGCAAAGCACAGGTCTAGAAATGGCAAGAGCAAGCAAGGAGTATTCTAAGTACCTTATACACAGCCGTGGTTTCTTTCCCTGGCTTCACTCAAGAAGTGGAGCTAAAGCTGAAACAATGAGGAGATCTCTTCATGACACAGGTCTCCATGATAACAGCTGGCTGACCTGTTTAGTTTGCTGTGGTAACATCTCATTTAGTAAGGGGCCAGAAACAAAAGGGAGGCCCTTAAAGGCACCAGGGTCTATTTTCAAAGCAGCAACTAAGAGGTGATCAACAAAGACCAAGGCTTAAGATAAAAATGTGCAAAATTACTCATGACAGTTTTTTCTTGGGGTACAAAGAATTAGAAACTGAGGGAGTACCCATCAATTGGGAAATGGATATGGTATATGAATTACTAGAATACTATTCTGGTATAAAAAATTATAAAAAGGATAGTTTTAGAGAAACCTTGGAAGACTTATATGAACTGATGCAGAATGAAGTTAATGAGACAAGGAGAACACAATATAATCACAACAATATTGTAAAGACAAACACCTTTGAAAAAACTCAGGAACTCTGGTCAATACAATGACCAGAGGGCTCACAATGAACACACTACCTAACTCCTGACAAAGAGGCAATAGACTCATAATGCACACTGAAACATATTTTATTTGGACATGGCTAATGTGGGTATTTGTTTTGCTTGAACATACATGTTTGTTACAAGAGTTTTGTTGTGGTTGTTTTTTTAACTTTCTCAGTGGTGGTAGGTGGTGGTGTGGAAAGGGGGAGAGGTAGGAGAGAGAGAAAATTTTCACTGATTGAAAGGAATAAAATTAAATTTTAAAATAAGATGAAGTACAGATCACTATTGAGAGAGCAGCAGGAAACATGGTCTAAGATTAGGTGAGAGTTTAAGCAACCTGACATCTAAGTTTACTCATACAAGCAAATAAGTTTACAATTTGACTTGCTCCACTGGATCACTATACCAGTGTCCATTTGGCGCTAACCCAATACCCCACCTTTCCTTCAGAATTGGTTTCAGCTGTGGACAGCTCCCTCTCCTAGGCTTCCTGGCATGGGAAACAGCTATGTTTGTGCAACAATGAAGACACTAAGCCCTGTGAGATAAGGGGAGAAAAAAGGAGCAGTCAGTCAAGAGATGTCCAAAGGTATGGAGTTCACAAAGGAAAGCCAGGTTTTAGTTAATTAAATAAAGTAAATGGAGTCTAAAAGAAAGAGATATAGTCCAGAATAACCAAACTGTCAAGGTCTGAGAGACCCCATGATGCCATCATCATTTATTAACAGGGATACTCTCTAGGCAATATGGTAACATCCAGTAGGAGGCCTGAGTATCTCTCACATGTCAATCATCTCTTCTACTGAATGCACTACATAACTGGATGCCCCAGTTATGTATTGTATGTTATTAATCACAGATGCTTCTTTTACCCCCATTTCCTGATGGAATAAGACTCTGAAGCATTGCCATTGGAACCCTGGGTCTATCTGCCGGAATAAGCAAAATGTCATGGGAGGTTCCTTTCATATTTGTCTCCAGGCTTTCCTTGGTTGATCTCTGACTACAGAGGACTGTGTGCGTGAGGACACTGTTTATTAAAGCCTTTGTGCAATTTACAAATTGAAACAAATAATGGTGGAGACATTTGCAACTATGGAAAAAGCATGTTTACAAAGTGGAAGAAAACAGACTAAATAGGTTTAGATTACAGCAAATTTTTAACACGGCATGAAATGAACTCCACAGAAGAACAGAAGGAGCAAATGGGTTGTTGAGTCATATTTGTTGCAGCAATTAGATCTTTTACACGGATCACCCACTCAGTGTGCCAGTCTTGGAAAATTGCATCTGCATGCAAGGCCTTCCAGGACACTCCTGAGAATCCTAGACAGGGAAAAACTTTTCCTAGGCTTCTGGTTTCACCTCTCAGGCCCACAGATAGCTTCTCCAGGGTCCCATCATCTTAGTTCAGTGTTAAATCATTCAAACCCCAGGTGCTTCCCACACGTTCCTTTGGAAACTGTTCCCTGTCTCAAACCTTTTACCATGAGGATATAGGCAGCTTGAGTTACCCTGAAAGGAGGCCATGAGAAACTCCAGTGTCTTATTAAAAGTTCTGTATCCAGAAACAGAAGAACAATATATACAAAGCCTAAAACAATAAAAGTGAAAAGAGCACTAGAAAGGAGCCAAATTCTGAGTAACTGAAAAACCAATAATGGTCTTGGAGAAGGGATAATGAAATATACCTTCCAGAAGCAGAGAGGTGGGTGACTCCACGGGCAGGGTTTTCATACATTGTCAGACCCAGTCCCTGTATTTATTGGTTGTTTTCAGATGAGTTGTTTTCCTTTGTTACATATTTCCCTATTTCTATTCCAGGGTCGTGTGTGTGTCACACATGCGTGCACCTATGTGTGGCGTGTGTTTGGAGATACCCAGAAATAACTGTGATAAAACAATAAAAAGCTTCAATACAACTTATTTAGGGAAACAAACAAAAAATAAAAGCCCTGTGTCAACTTTCAAATCTTCCACAAATAAGGATAGGATGACTCTCAGTGTTGGAAGCTGAGTTTGCCTGATGTAGATAAGCTTACTTTTAAATCTTTGGGGTTCAGGGGAGGGGGAGAATGTATTTTAGTCATTCACATTCCCTCACTGTTGACTCCCATCTCTAGCACTAAAATTGTAGCAAACTATCTTAATGCCTGAGGCAACAATGAATCTGCAATCCACACCAAAATTCACTGTTACTAACAAAGGTTACTTTCCTGTCCCCTCCCTTGTGCTCTCTCTTCCTCAACAAACACAGGACTTAAATATCTATATATGCCTTGCATTTACTTATCTATGTTTTCTGTTGTCCAATAGAAGGTAAGCTCCTTTAAGTCTGGATTTTTTTGTTTCTCTCTTTATATTCCCAGCACCTAGCACAGTGCTTTGCCCATAGCAGGCATTTAATAAAGCCTTGTAAGGACTTTCTCTTTAAACAACCACACCATTATACTGTTAGCGAATAGGAGATCTGGCCTAGAACAGACACAGGCTTAGTGAACACCAACGTAGTCTTTGTTTCTATAGTTCCAACTGGCTTTTATACAAGAGCAATGCTTGAATGGACAGTCCCTCCATCAAGATACATCATAACCCCACTATGCTTTCTAATCCTATGCAATTCCTGCACATGTCTTTCCATAAGTTCTCCACAGAGCATCCACCCAGTGCTCATGACGACCTCCTAGTTTTTTTTTAAACAGGTCATAGAAACGACCGTTACCCATTAGCCATCAATTTTTCCTTCACTCTTGCTACCTGACCAATTTACCTCCTTTTCTGGTTTATGTTCTCAAAAGTCTTTTATGGTACTTATTAAACACAAGTCAATAACCAATGGAAAAACATATCAGACAGTGACTCCTATGAGAGATAAATACCAATAATAATATCGTAAGTAACATCTTAAATTGTTTTGGGTTTTTTTTTTGCTAATTAAATTCAATTTCATTCAACAAGGGTTTATTAAGCACCAACTATGTGCTAGGCACTACATGCTGTTGATAACAGACATGAAAAGGTCCCTGTCTTCAAAGATCTTATATTCTATTGAGGGACACAATACATAAATAGACAAGTAAATACAAAGTAATTCCAAAGAGGAGAGAGCCCACAGATAGCAATTGAAGGCAAAGTTAAGTTTTACCTGGATCAACTATGGAAGCATATCTTATCATCACAGTAGAAGAGACTAGGTTTTATTTTTTTTTTAAATTGCTAAGAAAATAAAAATAAATTTTTTTTGTTTTCTATTTTTTATACATTTCCTAGTTTATCCCTCTCTCCCAATGAGAGAACTGTCACTTATATCAAAGAATAGGAGAGAAAAAAAGCTCAGCAAAACTAACCAACTCATGAAAATGTCTGACATAATCTACAGTGTTCCACATTCATAGCCCTGACCTCTGCAAAGAAAAGGAGATAGCATATTTTTGTATGTCTTTTTTGGGGCCAAGTTTGGTCCTTAAAGAGACCTTTAATAAGTCTACAAGAATAGGAGAGTCGCAAACATATGGGATATCATCCTAAGTCATATACATAATAACCTCCAATATATCCAGCACAGCATCAAATACACTTGGCAGTTTTTACTTGATGGAAGGAAATCTTGATGAATTTCTACGGCAGGAGTTTGAAGTTTATTCCTATATTAAATGAGCTTGTTTTCACTAACCACAAAGTTTGGGCATGAATTGGCAATCCTTACTTAAAGTCAACATAAATTGTGGCCAAGGAGGCACAGTAGAAACCAGGCCTGCAGAAGCAGGATTTTGATCTCAAATATCATCCAAGGAAAATTATCTTCATCTTTTTTTTTTCTCATAAGAATACTGATCCTCAAAGGAAAAAAAAATCACCAAATCACAGGACTAAAGCCTCTATGGGGCAAAAATTAATTTCCCTGCCTCAGGAAGGCCACACATAAACAATCTAATTTGACAACTGTCTAGTGTATTCCAAGAGAAAAAGAAGAAAGAGGTTTTAAAATGGCTCCCGGTAACATGCAAGTGTGTAGTGGAACAAGGAATGTTCTTGAAGTCAGAAGACCTGGATGCAAGTGCTAGATGTACCACTTATAAGCCACATGAACTTGGGTAAGTCACTTAATTACTGTTTCTTCATTTGTAAAATGGAGAGGACCATACCATACTTGTACAACCTCCCTCATGGAGTCAGTGGAAGGGATGAATTTTGCAAACTGTAAAGCAATATATAATTGTGAGTTACTACTCCAGGCTCATTGCTCCCACAGTCAGGGAGCTCCTGCTGTGGCAATTTAAGTGCATTAGCTCTCTTCATGGAAGGACAACTGCTTCTAACATAAAAGCTAGTATATTGGAAGCCTGATCTTAAACATTCTTTCAGCTTTCTCTTTGCCAGCATAAATAACCTCAATTCCTTAAGCTATTCCTCCTGGATTTTATTTGCCAAGTCTTTAAAAAACAACAACAACAACAACAAAAAAAAAACCTAGTGCTACTCACAATTTACATGATTTGAAAGCCGCATTTGCAATCAACATTAACGAAAAGAACCACGTGACGATAGCATGCTCTATATAATAACAACCAACATTTATATCCTGCCAGAAGGTTTACAGAGTACTTTGTATTTATGGTCTCACTTGAGCCTTACTATTCACCCGCTGAGTTAGGTGTTGTGAGGCTCATTTTACGCATGAAGAAATTGAATATCAGAGGTGTTAAGTTACTTGCCCAGGGTCTTACAGTTATTACTTCACAGGCAGGATTTGAATTCAGGTCTCTCTCAACTCCAGGTCCAGAACTCTATCCACTACTCCATACTGTCTTTCTGCAAAGAGAGTCTAGTATGAGGTAATAATCTAACACCAAAATGAGAGATGCTGAAAAGCCACAGACTGCCCATGACAAAGTGCGATGTGGTCTGAGAGTCTCGCTTTGAGTATCACTACTCCGAGTAAGGAGCTGTGAGCAACAATGAAATCCCTCCACTAGGAAGAGAGCCACTTCCCTGTTTCAGAGTAAAATCATTTGATTTAGTAGAGGATTTTGAGACCTTAAAAGAGAAAACAAAAACCTTTGCAGAATAGAAATAAACAACTCTCTTTCCTTAAAAAAAAAAAAACAACAAAAAACGAAAAACCCGAATGTAATAACAGAAGAGTAATGAGGTTAGAAAACAGATGTGGACAAAAGAAAAGCTAAAGCTTCAGTGTGGCCCACACAATCTGGGGAGGAATGATAAAAAACTTTACAAGCTGTTTGGAGTCTTGAATAAAAAGAGTAATCAAGCAAGGCTGACTTATAAAGGGTCAGGGCACAGCATCCTGGAGCAGAGACTAAGCAGAACCCAACTTCCATAACTGCACCCTGGGATTCATGGCTATTGGTGGTGCTTGGGGGGCAGGGAAGGGATTTTCCTGGGTAACAGTTCCTCCCAGTTCATTCTTGATTCAACCTTCAATAATCCCCATTGTCCCCCACCCCCGCTGGCCATTCACTAATGGGTTGGCCTCCCTTAGTCTGGTTTCAGTCCTTGGCCCTTTTTATTCTCTGACTGAGGCATTTCAGTCTCTTTCTGGGACTCAGAGGCAACATGTGTCAAATTGGATAAATGTGTTCAGTTCTGGTTTAGGAGAGTTGTCAGCCCCCAAATGATTCCTCCCTGCCCCCTTTCCACCTTTTTTTTCCTCCTGTGGACAACTGGAATCCATGTCGGAAAAGGAGTGCTAAGTGGGGTCTTTAATCCTTCCAAATAGAGCTTATTTGGCTTAAAACTGTCACAAAGCAGTCACACAAATCCAAGAGGAGAAATATTCAGAAATATGAACAGGGCCCATCTCCACAAAGATGATTTTTCTCCATCCCTGTGGGCATTCTTTATGTTGATGATTTATGACACTCATGTCAGGCACCCATCAGTTTACCATACCAAGCTACTCTACACAAGTAGATCCCAAAGCGGGCCTGTGAGAAAGCAGTTTGCTGCAGTTGTTTGACTTAGCTTCTGAAAGCTTTCAAAAACTCCACCACTGAAGTGGGGCCAGCAGCTAATTTTATCCGTGAGTTCCAGGAGAGAGTAAAGCTGGTGGGAAGATTACAGAGTTCCTTGAAGCTCTGACAACAGGAAGAGAGTTGTCAGCCTTCTTGTCTCTCGCCCTAAATCCCAAGGGAAACAACAGTGGCAGGGCGTTTTATAACACATTCCCACTGTAAAAATTTCAGAAAACATGAGGCCAGCTCACTCGTTTTCCATAGACTTCTGTGTCAGTGAAAACAGATGACCTTAAATTTATATTTTTAGCTAGACCTTTCAATTCCAGTTTCCTATAGTCTAGGAGTCTCCCAGGCTTTTTCTCGAAAACCGTAGAGAGACTTGTGTTCAAAAACACAAGGCTTTGCTATATATTCTAGCGTGTTCTGTGAATTATTTGGAGGGGGAAAACCCATGCTGATTCCAAAGGCCCTTGGTAGCAAGGAGATTTCTATAAGTAGGAGACCAGTCCAAAGTTACACAAAAAACTACAATAACATCTGGTCCCTGATATTTACCTCAATGTCCCTAATAAACTCATACAACCTAAAGGAGACAGCCCTAGAAGCCCTGGGGCACAAAAGATTACCCAAAGAGAGAGAAAGTACATGGGATTCATGGAGAATTCAATCCAACTGAACCAGTATTTAACTAAGTACGTTTGTCAGGTGTTGGGGACACAAAAAGAAAAATAGAATAGATCCTGCCCTCTGGTAGCTTGTGTTTACAACCTGTAAACAAATAAACAAATACATGCTAATTTAGAGAGGAGGAAAGAGAGAATACTAACAGCTAAGAGGATCCAGTGTGTCCAGGTCAGCAAATGGACAGCTGCCAAGTCTAAGGATGGTGCCTGAGAAGAGAATCCAAGTTTTTTCCTGTGAGGGGACTATAAAAGATGGGAGGAAAAAGGGAGATTGCTCCCACGGCTGGAGAACTAAAATGGTTTACTTAACATTCTTTTGCTGATGGACTTGCTTTCTTGAGAGGCCAGTTCCTACAGTAGCCAGTCAGTAACTTAAGAAAAGCCTATGATTGAATTAGGGAACCTCAGTTTCTCCACTATTTAAATAGATCCCCCAAACTTCTCAATTCCTAGGGACAGGAGCTGGCAGCCAAAGTGCTATTAAAGTCAGAGTTGGAGTCTAAGAAGAGAGAACAAAGCACAAAATATACGGGAACATTGACCATAACTCTGGGTCATTAAGCTGGCTGAATTTCAGGGCTCTCAGATATCGTCAGTGCTTTTAAGAGGAAGACAGTATTGTGGGTTGGATCTGTAGGAATCTGTCCATTCTTTTGTTCATACAATTTCTTAAGATGGTGAACTTAAATAACTGAAATGTTCATTAGATTCTTTACTGGTGGAAACTCTTATTTACAATCCTCAAAGATTTATTTAGACCTTGGTGAACTTTCTACATTTTTACACTGTTATGTCTTATTTTATCTGTGAACCCCTAGAGCTGAGCATGGTACCTTATACATAGTAATGCATTTTATCAATACTTTGTTGAAGTTAATTACATTAGGTGAAGTTTTATGGTCTACTTTAAAACAACCACCACCACCACCACCACCACCACCACCACTCAGAGTTACTTCAATTCAATTTAAAAAGCATTGATTAAACATCTTCTATATGTTTCAGGTACTGGTAGGGACATAAAGACAAAAACAGAAGCCTCTGACTTCAAGGAGTTTATATTCTACTGGTCAGATACAATACACGTGCTGATAATTAAATACAAAATATACATAAAGTAATATAAATCAGTGTCAAGAGGGAGAGAGTATAAATCATACCATTATGTATTATTTCTTAAAAATTTTACTGTCAATATACAAAGTCCACAGGCTTTATTTTTTTTAAGGGCAAATTTCCCATAGTTTGTCCCTTGTAGTGAGACATTTGTTCCCCAGTCTCTTCTGAAATATGAAATGGGTGCAAGAAGTTGGGATGGATTTTAGGCCTTTGATGCCCCTTTCCAGAAGCTACAGAAATCCTACAGAACACTGGCATTAAAGCAAGTAGTTTAGGAGGGAATGGCTTTGGTTATACAGTGCCTTTGGGTTTAAGACAAAAAAAAACTCATCCTTTAATCAGAAACCAAATGAGAATCCCTAGAAGCTCAAGGCATCTTGAGCTCAGCATCTGTCAGTCTAGAACAGATTCATAAATTAAAATGGAGAGGTATGGAATAGTCCCATTTTAGGGCATTATACCTACAAAATCACATGTTAAGGTCATGCGAGACATACAAGTATCTATTTAGAGATGGATGGAGTGGTTTTTCCACATAAAAACATTAGGACTTACACTCAGCTTCCCAAATTTCATAGCTAGTGGCAGTACAATTCACATTTCTCTTCATACTCCTAAGTTTGACATTCTACCAGGTGATTCCAAGGCAATTACAATGATTTTTTTTATTTAAGCAATTATCGCCTGCAAGTGAAGTATCACCTGGGCTTTAGGCTCTTTCTTCATCCATCCACCCTCCTATTCTTTCAACAAAGATTTATTGAGAAAGTATTAGATATTAGGAATCATACCAGGCATTGCGATGGATGCATAAATGTGTAAGACACACTCCCTTCATTCCAGGGGTTTAGCATTTAATAGGTAAGTAGGTAATAGGTAGTAGTTAACAAAACAACATGGTATAGACTATATGTCATATGAATAGTACTGTTTATAAACTCTCCAAGTGGGGGAAATCAGAAAAAAAAATCATATAGAAGATACCCAATCCATGTTAAGTCATTTAGCTTCTCAGTTTCCTCATCTGTAAGATGAGGATAACAGTATTTCCACTGTCTACTTCATAGATCCTGGAAAAGACCTTGGATGCTATCTATTGCTTGTTTGTGAACAAGGAAGGCCTCAGGCAGCCAGATACTACTCTGGAAGAGAGGGTCAAAGTGGGTCATTTCTCATCACCCAAATGAAGGACCAAATCAATATCAAAAAGTCTTGGCAGGGAGACAAAACCAGGCCTCCAACTTGGTTATTATCGTGGCACAGACTCCCCATTTGTATGTTTATAAGGTGCTGGTTATTGAATGTTTGGAAAGTAAGCTCCTGCTCTGAATGGCCCAGAGAAAGGCCACAAAAAGACCCTTCCCATTAGCAGCTACCTCCGTGATTCCACATTCCCAAGTCCTGCACACAGTGTACTTACCAGTACCTTCAAGTGAAAGAGTGCATGGGAGAACAGGGAGTTCTGTGGTGAATACTATCTCACTCTAACCAGCTATAGCACTTGGGCCAAGCATATTAGAGGGACATAGAATCCAGCTCCTCTCAGATTACAGCACTCACACGCACACTGTGAGGGCCAGGATGTGTCCACCGTGGTGACAGGGAAGGATAATGAGACCCATGGATTCTGGGAATATTCCACAAGCCTCTGAGCACCAACTTTTTGACAAAGGTTCACCTGATGTTTTCCAAGCTCAGCATGCCCATGAAAAATGAAGCAGAGAAGGTCTAAACTACAGGAGCCCCAAACTGTGGTGGCCAAAAATGAATTCAAAAATTAAAGAAGGAGGGGTGAAGAGGTCTCCTTGAAGGTTAGAAGAAACTCTAGTTTCTCCAGGTTCTGTTTTGGATTTGCTAGGGGACCTGATGGCAGGCCTTGACTATTTAGCTTCACTTCTGCTGTCTGTTCAATTAAGATTAGATTTCTTATGGTAAAGAGTATCAATGAAGGGAAAAAATCAGATCCTTTTATAAGACGTAGAGGTAGAGATGGGAATAGGAATCTGTATCCCAACCATTCTTAGCTCTAGGCTTTAAATATCAATAAGATATTGGGCTTTCTTTCTGAGACAAATCCAAGTTGTTTGGAAATTTGTGATGTTGCCTTTATAACTTAATAGATGACCGAAACCAGAGTGACCCCAAGAAAACAGGAAGGTACTGAAAAAAAGGAAGCAGAATGTTGGGACTTGAGTGACTGCTGTTGGTTTTAAAGGAATATATCGAAGTTCATAATTTTAAAATGAGAGAAATAAAAAATGCTTTCAATAACCTATTCTGGCTTGGGAGAAATACAGATTTGATTTCTACTTGTAAAAAATGGATTAAAAATATAACCTAACATGAAAGATTTCTCCAGCAACCAGATATTGGACTTACCTGCTAGTTAAAGCAGTATAGTAAAAAAAAAAAAATCCTAATCTTAGAGATTACTTGATCAAACATGTCAGAAAGACAGGAAAATGGATTTGCCACAGGGGAAAGGGACATAAAGACCTCAAACAAGAGAGAAATGGAGACACTGGCTAAGAAAAAGCTTTCCTAAACTAACATTGATTTATATTAAACAGTGATACATGCTAGTCACGTGACCTCAAGTAACTTGAAATGCCATAAAAAAATTTAAGTTGTTCTGGTACAGAGTGGAAGTACTGTGGGAGGCTTCAAAGGGCACTGTTCTGGGTTATGGGGCAGCAACACGATAGGGTTAAATCTCTCCGGTTTCCCTCCCCAGACGGTCTTTAAGTAAAAACACTAAATTTTTATGGGGTAAGTACTCTCCAATACCTAAGAGAGGGGAGATTGGCTCTCTTGAGATTTTTCTCCAGGGTTGTTGGTATGCTGGCTGGGGATGCTCAGGACCCCCAACTGGGGTTTTAAAGAATGCCATGCCACGTCTGCTAAACAAGAAAAGTCCAAAGTTCTGGGCTTTGCATATGTCATCTAAAAGATTTTCCTCCTTTTCCCTACCTACTTCTGAATGATCAAATCACATACACAAGAAGGTTATCTTCTCTGAAGAAATTTGATGGTGGGGTTCTATGGTCGTACTGGCTAAAGGTTCGGGTGCCTCAACCCATCCCTTTTTCCAATCTTTCTTCAATGCTAGGTCTGACCAGTCAGTCTCACCAGCCTAATGTTATCATTTTCTCTTTTACAACAAACTCCAGAGAGACTCCAATGTAGCAAAGAAATCTAAACTGTTCTAGAATTGGCACATTCAGGGACTTCATTTCTATCTGCTTTCCACAGTGCAGAATGTCCCCCAATAAAGGCCACATTAGGGTTGCCTGAGAGGGGGAAGACAAGTGCTCTGGTTTCACAGGAAGAAAGAAGCTCATGGAAAAACGGAAAGAATATTAGATGGGGATGGAAAAGAATCAAGTTCTAATCCCAGCTCCATCCCTAATTCTCCCTATGACTTTAAACAATCTTCTTGGGGTCTCATCTTCCTCCTCTCTCCAACAAGAGGGTTCATAGGATAATAGATTTAGATTTAGAAGGAATCTTTAGAAGTTACCCAATCCCCTCATTATACCCATGAGGCCCCGGGGGTGGGCGAGGGAGAGGAGGGAAGCCATGTGACTTGCCCAAAGTTACACAGCAAGCATCTGAGGTGGGATTTGACCTCAGGTCTTCTGGACCTCTATCCACTATACTATATTAGCGGGACCGTATGGTTTTTAAGTCTCTTTTGGCTCTTATTTTCTGAAGTTCTACCAAGGCAAATGGACTCCACAAATGTTTGATTCCCAGGCTTTTTATTTTTTTTTTAGTTCTTCATTTCTATTTTAAAAAATTCGCATGTTCCCGTGGCCCCAGAATGCCTGCCTCCAGCCCTCTGGAGCCCTGGGTTATGTGAAAACGGCTGTGCCAAGCTGGCTGGTGGGCGGGGCTCCAGCCTTCAGGCTGACTTGTGACATGTTCCTGACGTACTGTGTGGTCAAGGAGCCGGGACTGGGGGGGCTGAACTCGGGCCAAGCCTTGCACTTCAGTTTCCTGACCTGGCAGCCATTCAGAGAGACCCTGCTAAGTGCTATTTCCTAAATACACTCGCTTTTCATAACAATCTTACCACATTGCTTTCCTTTACAAGCGCTCTTAAAAAGGGAACTGGCCTCCTTCTGGTTAATCTACCCAGACTGCATTTGGAAGCCATCAGAAACTGAACTCTAAACAAAACGTTAATAATGTGTTGTAATCTGCCCTCGACGTTGCAGATGAAAAGAAAATGTTTTATAGTTTTGGAGCATACGTTTTAATTGCCTTTTAAGACTGCGTATACTTTTAAGACTTGCTGTTATAAACCTGCAGTATCTGTTTCGTGATAACTGTTGAGTGATCTCAGCTATTTTTATTAGTTTCTTCTCCCCCTCTTATTCTTCTCTCCTTTCTCTTAAAATGCCACCCTTATAAGGCTCCTTCAGATCATGCCTGATATAAGGCTCCCAGGCTCAGGGTCTTCAATATAAACAGTTTCTTTACAACCTTCACCTCACTATAAAACACTTGTTTCTGAAAATGAGTTCTATAAACAAAGATGGAGTGGGTGGCTTTGTCTGACAACCCAATGGGACTGAGAACTTGGCAGTAAAGCTTTTTTTTTTTTTCAAAGTAAGGCTGGATGACCTCAGGAAACCTGAGGTTCTTGCTACCTTTCTCAACTGTAGATATATTAGCCATCATTCCAAAGGTCCCAGAGAGCAGAGTCTCAGACACACTAGAATTCAGGTCCTGTTCAGCAAATCCATTAGCTTTGGGCCTTGTGCTAGCAGTGGGGTTGGACTATCTCAACCAACAGATTGAACCAGTCCCTGGAATGCCAAGTCAGTCAGCATAGCAACTATGGACTGAGGAACTACTCTTATTTCTGCCTTTTACCTCTCCAAATGGGATGTAATACTGATCCTCTTTGACCTGCGCAAGTGACAAAAAGGAAGCAATCTGATGGTCTCCAAACTTTTTTGACATTGTAAGCTTATGGATAAAATTTGAGAATATACTTTTAGTATTTTTTTTATTTATAAATCACATAGCATGTGACTCTGGGCAAATCACTTAGCTTCTCTAGGCATTTCTCTAAGACCTTGAGTTACTGGGAAGATGCCAGAATACATATGCATTAGTAGGAGAAATTTCCTCACCCAGGGAGTTTTCTATATCAACAAAATCACAAGTTCAGCTTCTATGTACATTATAAAACTTAGAAAAAAATATAAGATAAAGATGAAATAATATTTGAGAATATTTCATATATGAAAGGTGGAGAGAACCTATTAACTATTTTTAATGCTACTTTTAGTGACATTAAAATTACTGAATATGTTTCATGAATTTTGATCTCAGTTTAAAACACTGTGATACAGGTCTGGGCCTAAGCTTATTACTTGGTTGGAAAGGCCATCTTGATAAAATATCTCCCAAACAAAGGTCTATCAAATGGAAGAATTTCATCATTGGCTATGCTTACTAAATCATGATAATAACTTTTTCAATCCCATCCACAAACTATAAAATTACTGTTGCAATTCAGTTAATAAGTTTCTATCTTTCTTGATGTCAATCAATTCTTCTTGCAAAATGGGGAAGTGCTGAATTTTTGCATTTATAACAAGTTACACTGGCTCTTCATTTGTAAGATTTTTAAAGAGGTTAGCTAGCAATTTATGTTTTCAAGTTCCCAAAGTGCAGATAAGAGAGTTTTTGTAGGCAACACATTTACATGGTTTTTAGCAACTCAGAGAAAGGAAAGTAAGTGCTCAGAAAAAGAAGTAGTGAGTAGTGTTAAATGCTATAGAGGTCAACATGGATGAGGATTGAGATGAGGCAATTAAGAGCTCATTGATAACTGTGCAGGGCAGGCACAGGGATTAAAGAAGTAGACCCCAAACCAGGAAACCTGGGTTCAAGTCCTGTTTCTGACACATACTGGCTGTGTGATCCTGGACAACTCCCTTAATCTTTTCAGTGCTCTAGGAAACACTGAGTCCTAGTTGCAGAGAAGTCCATAACCTACGGTAATAAAGGGAGTTCCCTGGTCTAGAAGTTCTTCAGTCTCTGTCTATATCTTAGTGACTTCAAAAAGAATCATTTCAGTTGAGTGATGAGTAAAAGATAACAAAGAGGCTAGGAATGTGGGGGGGTCGGAAGGATGGTGGCTTACTATACAGTAACAGTTAAGTTCAGAAGAAGGGTAGGTTTTGATGCACATCACACCTCATCCCTGTCTGCTCATTCAGTGCTTCTCATTCTTTAGCACCGAGCCCTGGAGAAGAGAGCCCGTCCACTGACTGGAGGCAGCCAGTGAGTGACCTGAGAGACAAAGGGAGGAGGCTGGGGAGTTTTGCCTTCACAGTTGCTGTGAGTGGGTGGGTTTCAGGTTACAACCATGGAATAGTGAGGCAGAGCAGAGGTAGAATGGACGAAGGAAGAAGAAAGTTTATGTTGAAAACAAGTCCATAATCTCAGCCAATCTTCCCACTCTCCAATTGTCTAAAGACCTATTTCCTGAGACTGGGCTTTGGTCTCCACTTTGGAGACAATGTTATGGGTAGCCAAGTTCAATTCATCCACCAAGCTCCAACTATATGCTAGGCATTGTGCCAGGGCATACAAAGACCAAAAAAAAAAAACAAAACCAGATCTCTCTTTTAAAAAGCTTACATTCAACTGGGGAGATACAATACAGAAGAATAGAGCCAGAAGGGACCAGAGGTTAACATCTTCATTTTACAGATGATGAAACTGAGGTCAATATAAGTTAGGTGGCCTGTACAAGATTACAGAGGTAGGATTTCAATCCAGGTTCTCTGGCACTAGAATCAATGCTTCTTCCACGGTACACTATTGACTCAGAAGAAAGGCCTCATAATAATAACAGCTAACATTTATATAGCACTTACTACATATGAGGCATTGTGCTAAGCCCTTTACAAATATCTCGTTTGATTCTCACGACAACTCTGGGAGGTAGGTGCTACTATTACCCCTATTTTACAGTTGAGGAAACTGGGGCAGTTGGAGGTTAAATGACTTGTCCAGGGTCGCACAGCTAGTAAGCATCTACAGTTAGATTCGAACTCCTGACTCCAGTCCTGATCTATCTACCATTTCACCTAGCTTACCTAACTCTTCTAGGAGGTGGCACTTGAACTGTATTTTATAAAATGCTTTTCATTGTTATAAGAAAGTAGTTCTGGGGGAGGTGGTGTTAATATAGATTCGTAAATAGTAAGAAAACCTTAGAGTCCATGTGGTGATTTACTGGGTCATAAGGTGATCTACTCATTTTACTTGTTTATTGTTCCCATTGGTATCTAGAATCCCAAAGGACCAGACAAAGAAGTAGTTCCCTATTATGGGAAAACTTCTATTTAGCCAAAGAATGACTTCCATATTCATTTCTATAGCAATGTCAGGGAAACACTGGTG
The DNA here is from genome assembly GCA_028658325.1 of Potorous gilbertii. Classification (NCBI taxonomy): domain Eukaryota; kingdom Metazoa; phylum Chordata; class Mammalia; order Diprotodontia; family Potoroidae; genus Potorous; species Potorous gilbertii. Next base: position 130,884 of record JAQQSK010003053.1, on the reverse strand, counting down.
GTGTATCATTGGGAAAAGAAAAAGATAGGCATACTCCACATGTATTATCACAACTAATGTCATTTTGCAATAGTGTCTTTAATATGTTGTAACTCATCCCCCCGCCACCCTCATCCCTACATCCTAATAGAATTTACTATGACAGAAATCCTATGTAAGACTGGCCCCATCATATGAAAATTGGTGGGGAATGGTCTTAGGATCCTTTAATTCTCAGGACAATCAGTACAGAGGGGAATAATAGTTTACATTTTAAAAACTTTGTGGTTTACAAAGCATCACACAACTCTGGGAGATAGGTAGTACAAGTATTATATTTTAGTGCTTTTTACAAATGAGGAAACTGAGGTCACAAAGGTGAAGGGTTTTGTGCAGGGCAATTTGTATAATTAGCTATCCAACAGTCTTGAACCTAAATCATTCCATTGTGAATGGTTCTCTCTGCTACATCACACTGTTAATAACAGGGCAGTGCCTGCTTAATGCTTTTTACCATTCTCCCTTTCCTCCTGCCTTGTACAGGCTCTTCCAGGTTCAATTCTGGTGCGAAGAGAACTTAAGTAAGTAGATATCTTTTCCTTTCAGGGAAAAAGAACAAAGTTGTGAGGATATGAAAAGACTGCAAGTGGATCTGGCAGAGTCCTACCTAATACCCCCAGTAGAGAAAACTGAGGCAGCATACATGGGATATATACACACCTTTGTCCCATAGTACAGGTGAGAAACTGCTTATTATGGAAGGGGTCAGGGGAAGAGAGGGTTGGTAGAATCACTGGAGCTAGAGTTCAAAGGGACCTTAGGCCATCTAGCTGAGTCTCCTCATTTTATAGATGAGGAAAGTGCCCTAAAGTCACAAAGAGAGCAAACAACAGAGTGGGGATTTGGACCCAGATCTACTGACTCCAATTCGAGTGCTCTTTTCAGAACACTGTGTTGCTTCCCTATTGCCCTTATAAAGATTTTATAACCTCCAGTCTTTGAAATAATCTATTTTAGGTTTTATTATTAGTTCGAATTTTGACCACCCAGAAACATAGCTTCCTACAATAGAACGAGAAGCCCCTTGTATTGCTGTTTCACCTCATGTGTATCACATGGAGCTAATTCATGATGTTTGGCAAGATATCCTTATACTCTTCAATCTTACAAACTGGGAGGCACTGTTCTTTGAATTTTGGCTTCTTCTTAGAGATAATTATTTTTCTTACCCCAGCCATTAATTAAACTGTTTCCTCTGATGTCTCTGGCACCTCCCTAATACTTTCATGTCTTGCTGGACATTACAGCTTGATACAGTGCAGAACTGTCTTCAGTTAAAACTAGAGTTTTTGATGGAATTTTTCATGAAGAGCAGACACTTCAATTCTACCCCCATTATGCATTTAGAAAATGTCCCACAGCAAGTTTCTTATGGGGTCTCAGAATTCATACAAAGTAAGGGAGCTGTAACATATGCATCCTTTTTGTCTTCAGAATAATCAGGGCTTGTACTTTAAAACAAGATTTCTCTCTCAGCCATGTATCCCCAACTTTACCCACTAATCTCATAGCTTAATAGGTTTTCACACCATACATGTGATAGGAAAGATAAATGGACTGGAAAAACTGAGCTCCTACATTATTTGAACTTAGTAAGATAACCAGGAAGCAAAAATTTTCCATCAATTCAAGGATGCAGACTTCACTGAAGTCTTGCCCCTACTCAAGGAAAATACTCGTGTCCTGGGATTTTCTAATGCAAAGCTAAGTAGCGGTTTTATAAGCTTTCTTTGAGTCCTACACTTGTGACTGTCATTTGCCTCATTCACATCTGGGATAGAATGCAGCAGCTTGGCATCTTTGTGTTGGTGGACAGATCACCATGTTTTCCTCATGAAATCTATTTTTCAAATGCCTTTATTTCATCTTCACACTACCACATTCTATGATAGGTTCCAAAAGACACAGGCACTCTGGTTCTGGGCAAAATAAAGATTTATTTTGGGTGGGGGAATGACTGCCCTAAAAATGTCATGCATTAAACATATTTACTCCCTGGGGACCACAGGCAGGTTAGTGACATACAAAATGGCAGTAGAAACTCCAAGGTTTTGCAACCACTTCTTTTTATGGGGTACATTTAGAGAATTCTGAAATAAAGACAAAATTCTTTATATAACTAGGCAAAACTTCCAATCCAGGTGTTCTTAAACTGTTCACAAAATTGTATCTTTGGAAGATGGCCCTACATGGGGACTCATGGTATGCCTTTTTGCTACTGAAATTTTCCCTTTAAAAATTTTAGTGACATGTATTTATTGGGTGTATTTCCTGACCTTTTGTACTAGTGACTTAGTCTGTAGGGGACTGAGGCTAATTTTTCTCATCCTAATTTATGGAGGATTCAATTCTGGGGCACTGACATGAGGAGTCCTAAACTAAAAGCATGGCTTAGGTCAAATTAACTTTAAAAAAGATATTCTGTGTAGATTTCTTTTTAGTGATCTCATTTCAGTCTCTTCTGTTGAGGAAGGTAATCTAGATAATAACAAAATGGACTATCACTGATAAGCCATGTATTCTTCTAAGACAACACTTTAAAAATGGGTTGTACAGACCATTACGAACCATGAGATGATTAAGTGAGTTTGGAGTCTCCATAGATGAAGCAATCAAGGTCTATCACAGAGAAGGCTGGATAAATCTGGATAAATGCCTGTGATTCCATTGTCTAGCAGAAAGAGCATTCAGGTACTTAAGCCACTGACCAGTCATTAGGTTTCCATATCAAATCTAAGTCTCAGTTTCTTAATCTGCAAAAATGAAGGGGTTGTATTAGGTCATAGCTAAGGTCTTTCTCAGACCTAAATCCTATAATTCACTACTCTCTTTATAAAACCTGTTACCTTGATAGGCCTTCCCTTCTTCAGAGGAGTCCGAACCTGTAGATTTCTATTTAAAAAGAGGAACAACCTGGTCCTCTACATGGATTGGGAAGCAGAAACAAAGGGAAAATGATTGTAATCTAGCTGAAAGGAAGCAGACATAACAATAAAGACTACAGTAGGGACAGCTGAGGGGAGAAATTCTCTGAACTTAATATCCTTTGATTCATGGGTCCAGAGACCTCATTCAGAGGAATTCATAGACTTTCAATTCCCATCAGACTCTGGCAGCAGGGTGGTTGTGTTCTTAGGCATGGACTCTCAATGAGACAAGAGTCTGAGAACCAGAGGATTTAGAAAACAGAAAGAACAGAACAAGGGTGTGTCAGCATAAGAGGAAGTAATGAGCTAGGGGCTGCAGCTGGCACAAGTGAGTGAGAGGACAAAAGAGACTGCTTTGGTGACTCTAAACCCCAGCAAAACCCCAGCAAATGTCTACAGTGCAGGTTTCTGCAAACTCTCATATCAACTGACAGGAGTAGAAAAAGATATGGAGAAATGATACCAAGACAATAAGTTTTCTACTTGCTACACAAGCCAGATGCCACCGGTCTAAACTCTTTCCCACCAGTATATGAATCTATAGGCGACTGCGGTCATTTGTAATGGGTGACAGAAAGATTTCCTTTTTACTCACTTTGCAAATTTATCTCAATGAAATACTTTGCTATATGATTTATGGTTCCTGTCTGGTCTGTAAGTACAGCAGCCACTGGATAGCTGAACCTGAGATTCCATAGAGGTGTCTATGCTGTTCTGTGATGGGGGCTAGATCTGTATTGGGATAATTAAGATTAATCCAAATATTCTATACAGAACCCAAGTAATGTGTGATTAGAGTTGAGTAGAATATAATACAGTACCATTACCACCACCACCACCATCATCATTCTCACAGCTGAACTTATGACACTAATGTTTGTGAAGTGCTTTACATAACCTTGCCTCACTGAAGTCTCACAACAACTCTACTTGGCATGTATTACAGGTATATCATCACTATTTTACAAGTGAGGAGATGAAGGCTTGTAGAGATGAAATGCCTATGGTTCCAGAGCTCACAGTATGGGAAGCAGGAGTTAAAGCCTGGCTTTCCTAACACCAAGTTCACAATGTTCTTTTTACCATACTATGCTGCCTCTCAATCATCCTCAAATTTGATATATTTTTGGTTAAGCACAAGGTTATGGGATTGGGAGAAAGACTTCTGGTAGCCTTTCTGGGGGAGAGTTTTCAACTTATACTCAGAAGACAAACCCACCTTAACATTTCTAGATCAAAGAGGGCCAGAAAAATCCCATATCCTAGCTAAACTTTGGAAGGGTTAGCCATTTTTCCCCTTGCTAACTATCACCTGGTAGAAAAAGAGGCATTACAAAGTGACATTCTTTTCTATTCTGAAATATGTGAATAGTATATTGCAAATGCGCACAAAGTATAGTTAATTTTCCAATGCCATTTTCCTTGGGAAAATCAAATGGGTGAATTATGAAATCAGATTAAAGTGTACTTCTGTTTCCAGATGCTGAGGTCTGAAACATGAAATCTACAGGATGCAAAGAAGATACCTCATAGTGGAGACTATGAGAAAAATGGCCTTATTGTTCAACATATCTAAGATAATGCACCACTCCTCAGGTGAAGAACCTGGAGTTCTTGAGGTTGAACTACTCAATAAAGTTTTACTGGTTAGACCCCAAAGGAGAAACATCTGCTCTAGTCAAGAACAGCTGTAGTCATGCAACAAAGCAATTGGCACATGGTTAGTTTTGCATTCATTGGTAGGTAGTATTGTGGTCACCAGTAATTACCCTGGAGAATTTCATGGGAGTCAAGGATAATAGACAGAACAAAGAACATTCTATTTCATGGCCAATTCTTTATCGCATAAGAGTAAATCATAACATGTTAAGCAAAACTCAGAAGTCCAACACCATCCTTTTTACTCATGGCTGATATTTCTGACTTAAAGACAAGTATTTCAAACAATATCTGCCTGAAAAGAGATTTCTCCACTTATTAATTGCGATTGAACAGTTAGTTTTTAAGTGTTGCCTACAGCAAGACAGAAAGATTACAGAGCAATGTGGAAGAGAAAATCTGAAAATCATGCTTAGCAAATCAATGAATGGCAGAAGGTAAATTACTATCCAGGGATATGCTGCAGTCAGCTTGAACTAGCTTGGTAGAGTTAACTGCTGAATTTTCAGTGTTAGTATTTGTTGCTGTTGTTTGGTCATTTCAGTTGTATCTGACTCTCCATGATCCCATTTGGGGTTTTCTTGGCAAAGACACCGGAGAATGGCTTTCTATTTCCTTCTCTGACTCATTTTACAAGTAAGGAAACTGAGGCAAACAGGATTAAGTGACTTTCCCAAGGAACCACAGTAAGTATCTGAGGCCGGATTTGAACTCAGGAAGATGAGTCTTCCTCACTCCAGGCCCAGAACTCTACCCACTGTGCTACCTAGCTACCCAAGTGTGAGCATTTACACTTCAGAAATAGCAAATGAAGCAAATCAGGGCTGGGTTTATTGTTTTGTTGATTGTCTAGCTTGAGAAAGTGATGGAGGAAATATTAGTAATTAAAATTAAACTGAAAAATGTGTCATTTTTTTTTCTAAGAAAGCCGACTGTTAAAACATTTACCAGTACACCACTGACTACAAACCTCATCTTTATCAAATTTGCATATTATTTTAGAAGCTAACTAATGCTGCAATGACTGGAGACTAGAGCACAAAGACAAACCAGTTCCATATATTCAGCTGTGCTCACTTTTCATGGAGTGATGAATGTCAGAAAGTAGCAGTTAAATTAAAATATACTGTACTTAAAAAATTAAACACTTGGGAAATAACCTCTTGAGCCACTGGAAAATGACAAAGTCTAAGGCATTTCAATCAAGTTAATTTCAGTACCAAAGCAATGCATTTTTTCCCCACCAGAAACCATATGAGAAAACAAATTAAACAAAATGGGCCATGGAATGAATGGGCACAAATCGAGCTTTCTGATTACCTGTCAATTAGGTCAGTCTACAAAACAAAGTCTAAGACAGTCAGGTTCATTTTAAAATAGGAGTCCATGGTGGAATGGTTGATATTTATATTGAAATGAAAGCACAAAACTAGATTGCAAACAAATAAGTAACTTCATCCTCATATGAATCAAAAGATTGAAGATGGCAGGGTGTGGTAAAAGGATTACTGAATTTGGAATCAGGAAACCTAGATTCTAATCTCAACTCTGCCACTAAAGAGATATGTGATGTTGGTTACTTTCTCTTTCAGGATCTGTATAAATGGAATCATTTCTGTCTCTAATAATCTATGATTTCATAAAGGCTAGGGCTTTGAACTCTACAGAGATATCTCTACAGTCTAATGGCATCTGTACCAGGCAGTAGAAAGTGCCTAATTTATACTTTTCTTTTAGTGATAACAATGAAAAAGAAGCACCAGAAGTTAAACCAAAAAAGCTGGGAACCTCCTTTCCTCTCAAGGCAGTGGCTTAGAACACATCACCCAAAGATTGTGAATGTCATGAGACCTTCAGTGACCCAGATTTTGGGATACACAATTTGAAACCAAAAATCAAATTCAATTGATGCCAGATTGTTTGAAGTGATTTTTATGTACTCCAAATAAGCAGTTTTATAGTGATAAAATATCCACTAAAAATCAAACAAAATTAAACACAGTCAAAAATCTCTGTTTATTACATGGCATCTGGAAGTATTAACATTGAGACCTGAAACTATTAATGCAGGATCTGTACACTGTTCTCTTAAAATACCCCAAACTATCTTTAAACAGTATGGGTCAAATGAGGCTGGTGGTGAACATGGGCATTGTGGGTAGCATAAGTTTTAACAATAAAAATTAAAAAAAAACTTTCCTAATTTTATCTAAATTGCTCTTGCATAATGATATTTCTCTACTTTGTTAGGGCTTTTAATAATACTGAAATATAATTTTTTCACATTGACATCAACATTTTTATCCTACAAGCATGCAACTTAAAATTCATATAGCATTCTGATTTAAAGACAATTCATCACCAACCCACCCCACCCCCACTGCCCCAAGTCTCTAGCAGTCTTCTCCCAAATAGGCTTATTTCTAGCTGGAGGGTGGGTTGGTGATAAACTTACATACATGAAAATAAAAAGGTCAATGTGCGTCAGTTTACACATGAGGAAACGAAGACTCAAAGAGATTTACTTTGGGGAGGGATAACATTTTTAGGCTGTTTTCAAGTACTACTTTAATGGTGATTAATAGACAGCAAATTTCACCTCCTTAGAAAGTATAATAGTGAGATAGATTATTGCTTTATATCTTAAGTATTTGTTAGGAGATTTTTGTTTGGTTTTGTTTTAAGGCCCTGGGTAAGTCAAATGAAAGAAGCATGACTGAAAGGAATAGGAAAACATTGTAAGACAGTTAGCCTACTCCACAATTTCGTCCAGGGACAGCAATGACTTAATGGAGTATTCCTATTCTGCAAAGGGAAATCTTGGTGATATATTTTAGGGGACTCTGGAGACTAACAGGCTGATTATGGTGAACAGAAAAATGCAAACAGTTCTTGTCCCTGCAGAACAGAAAGGAATTGTTCCTTCTAAAGTCGAGTAAACATCTACTACCCACTGATCTTTCTGATTGGACTGCCCATTCCATCCAGCCATCTACCCTGGCCATCTTGCTCTGCTTTTTTCAACTTGGAACAGCACCTTCTGGGTGAGACTTTCAGAAATCATGTCCTAGACATATTAATCAATTCAGCTTTAGAACTCCTGCCCTTGGAGTTTAGCTATTTTGATGGGTAAAAGCAAACTCACCTAGGCTACTGTATCTATCTAGCTCTCCTCATTCCATTCAGTCTTCCACCCTAGCCATCTTGCCATTAGAATTGCCTGATTCCTCCTCTCACATCTTGCTTGGTGCACAGTAATCCAATCAATAATATCATTGCTCCTGGCAATGGCATATCAACCATCAAGTTATCATTTCTGTAACTCCCCCAACCAAAACTCCTTTCCTGGCTACCATTCCCCATATGTCTTGCTCCTATCAAATGAAGTGTAAACTGCTGGAGGACAGAAACTATCTCACGTCTGTGTTTTTATCCCTAGGGTTAAGAGCAGTTTCTGGCACAAAGTAAGCACTGAATAAATGCATTTTCATGCATTCATTCACATTGTTATGAAACAAATCTTCACCTGTGGCTGAAGGGAAAACAAATATAAAAATTTCAAGTCAATGGTTTGGTGAGTGTCATCATATGTGATTTAATCAGATCTAGAATTTAGGGGTGTCTGAATCTGGGTCTAGCTTTAGTCCTCAAAGCTTAATGGCCCTTTGCAGGAGGGTACTTTCTTTCATATCCAGTGGCATTAGAAAGACATTCGGTACCATCCTACAACATTCAATCTGGAGTGGGAAAAAATAATATTGGGATGTCATAAACTTCACAGTGAAATGTTGGATGAATGGCTATAACCTGTAGGTAGGTCAAAGACCCTTCCTTTGTGGAAGAGGTCTGAGAGAGCATCATTATTGGAGTGATCACTGGTGAGTACAGCAGGGCAGATACTTGTATCACTCATCAACTCTCTGGAGGTGTAGGGGTGTAGTGAGTGATATAACCTCACTAATGAATTAGGTGAGTAAAAACTGGAAGAATAGGAGCCAAGGGTTCATTTGGGAGCCTTCTGGGAGGAAGTGACTCTGGGTTTGGGAGACTCTTTTCCTTTATAGCATCATAGGATTAAAAGATGGAATAGATCTTAGAGATCTAGTTCAACCAATCCCCCTCCCCTACCTACTGTATAGATAAGGAAACTGAAGTCCAGAAGTTGCTAAAAGACTTGTACAAATTCACACAGGGAGTAAAGTAGCAGAACCAGGCTTTGGATCTTCTGACTACAAATCCAGTAGTCTTTCCATTGCTCCAAACTCAATGAATATGGTTTGCTGGGCTACTGAATTCATCGTGGTGGATAAGCTTCAACTACAATACCCAAATATATTTGGGAGAAAATGAGTTTGCATTAGCAGGTCTAACAGTGGCCAATTCTATGGGTGAAATAATTTATGAGTATTTTGAATTTTTGTGTGCCTTATTATAAATGGTATAAACTTTAACTTTTCTTTTGTAAATAAAATCACTAGCTAAACTCAGTTGTGGGTTAAGGGTTAAAAAGAGAAAGAGGGGTGGGTGTCCACAGATTTAGGTATTTAGGATAACAGTGAAAATCTTTCAGGGGAAAACATGTTAATATGTATCCACATTTCAAGCTCTAGAACTGATCACATTAATAGAACAAAAGAAAAAAGGAATGTAATACCAGTTAGCTTATTAGGCACTCCCTAGAGTAGAATTCAGTCCTTGTCACAAATCAATCGCTCATCTATTAAATGCTTACTATATGTTAGATATTATGCTAGATGTTGAAGATACAAAGGTAAAAGTGAAAGTTTCTGTCCTCACAAAGCTTATTTTTCTAAATAATTTTTAAAATTAATTTTGCTCACATGTCACCTAAATTTCTCCTTGTATCCTTCCTACTCACCCACTACATGGTCCATATAACAAAGATTTTTTTGAAAGAACAAAAGGAAGAGAGAAAAAATGAGAAAAACTGATCAACACTCTAAAATGCAATGTCTGAGCTTACATTCTAATGGAGGAAGCAATACACAAGTGAACATATGTAATATGTACAAAATATAGCCAAGGAAGTTTGAGGTAGAGGGAAGGAGGGGTAAGGAAAGATTCTGAGTAAAAATTAGTAATCTAGCTGAGCCTGAAAGGAAACTAGGGATTCTACTGTAAGTGAGAAGAGGATTGCCAGTGAAAAGGTAGGAAGAATGTTACATGTACTAAACTAGATTGAAGTAGGAATGGGTCAGGTGGTAAATGGCTTTAAATGACAAATGGAGGTATTTGTATTTGATCGTAGAGGTACTAGGGAGCCAGTGAAGTCCACTGAGTAGGGAAGTGACATGGTCACACCTGTGATTTAGGAAAATAAATTGTATGAAGGTTGTACTGGAATAGAGAGAATCTTGAGGTAGGGATATAAGAAAGGAAGCAATAATTTAGGTGAAAGGTCAGAAGGCCTTGAATGGGGGTGATAACTGAGTGGTGAGGAAGGCACGTATGCAAGAGATATGGAGATATAAACAGCAAGATTTGGCATATGATTTGATAGGCTGGGTGACAGTGAGGAATCAAGGATGAGACTGAGGTGACAAAACAGGATGATTCATCCTTCTGCAGGGAGTCTGTACTCTGGGAGTATAACTGAAGAGAGCTTCATAGCTAATGACAGAGAAGCCTACTTGTCCTTTCACTGGCCAGATTCATGGCACAGGGCCAGGTGGTTTCTAGAGTTGGACCCATGACATTCTCCTAAGGAAAAAAACTGTCCCAGAATACAAAGATTTAATGTGACTGGAAAACAAATGTAAAATTGAACAGATTTTGAATTTTTAAAAAACTGGTCTGAATGTTTTTCTATTGCATGAAAAGGTCTCTTAAAAAAAATTGTTCCTCTGGCTTTATTCTTTTTTTTAAATAGATTTTTTTGTTGATATTTTTTTGTCTTAACATCAACCAGATTTCCCCCTATGTCCTTTTTCCTCCCTTAAAATGGGTATTTCTAAGAAGGTGATACATTTACATGTAAATGTATGTCTAATGCTTCCCATTTTGGTTCTCATTCGAAGGTATTTTAGGAGTTGTTGTTACAGTTATTTTTTTTTAACAATGTGTCTCATCTTTTTCATGCTTTCATGAAAATGCAAATCTGTATTGTCAATGCCCCCCTTAAAAAAGTTATGTTGTTGCGTTGTTTTCCCATCACAATCACTTCCAAATATACAATCGCTCTTGAACATTTCATTCTTTCTTGTGTCAAAGAAAAACAGTTAAACAAAACAAAACACAGTGGCCACACCAGTGTATACAATATTCCACATCCAGAGATCCTACCTCACTACAGAGAAGGACATTTCATCATCTGTTCTTGGATACCAAGATTGGTCACTACAATTATACAGAGCTCTGCTTCCTCTTGGTGTGGTGTTCTTTTTCAGTTGCTATCCTATAATTATCATGTATATAGTTCCCTTTATTCTCCCTACTTCATTCTGCATCATCTCATACAGAATTGCTCTAAATTCCACATATTCATCGTCTCTTACAGCGCAACAGCTGATTCCATTATATTCATGTGATACCATTTCATGGTCACTCTTCCAATTTCTTAGTCATAACAAAAAAAATAGTACTATCTTTCTTTTTGGGGGGTGAGTGGAATGGGGAGTGAGGGTCATATGCATGGAGGTCCAAAATTAAGATGTCAGTCCATTAACTAGTTAATAAAATATTTCAGTTCTGTCATTTTTTCAGTCATATCCAACTCTTTGTGACCCCTTTTTGGGGATTTTCTTGGTAAACATACTGCAGTGGTTTTCACCAGCTCATTTTATAGATGAGGAAGCTAAGATAGGCTTGATTTGTCCAGTGTCAGATAACTAGTAAGTGTTTGAGGCCACATTTGAGCTCAGGTCTTCCTGACTTGAGGTCTGGCACTCAATTCACTGTTCCACCTAGCTGCCCATAGTGTTGCCTTAATTCTCTATTTCTGGCAGCATAATACAGAGGTACAGAGCCTGACCTCAGAGCCAGGAAGCCCTCTTTTCAAGTCCTGTCTCTAACACATACTGGCTCTGTGACCCTGGGCAAGTCATTTAACCTCTAAGTGCTCCAGGCAAGTCCCTAAGAGTGTAAGTTGCAGAGAAGGTATCAACTTGCATGGATAGAGTTTCCTCATCTTGGAGATCCTTGTATCAATGGAATCACAAGTGTACTTCCTATTTCTTTCCCTCTGTCTTTACTGGGATAACAGGGGAGCTATTAATAACAGGAAACTGGAGCTCAGCAGTGCCTTGTGGCTTGATTCTCACCCACCTGTATTTTTCAAATGAAAGATTTTTAGTGCTGAATTGATACAAGATGCTATTACCTTCCCCTCAAAACTGATGCTATCTCATCATCTCCCCAAATATCTGATCAGCAGAAGAATTAAACTGTCTAGAGTGTGATGCTGAAAATCTCCACCAGAACATTTCCTTTGCTGATAGAATATTCAAGATCCCAATAAAAGACTCCTAAGGTCCTAATCTTTCACCAAGAAATAATTCTGGTCCCACATACCTTAGTGCTTTTTTTAAAAAAAATATTCACATTCAAAAGGTCAAGTTGTAAAGTGATTTGATTAAAATAGTACTAAAAAAGTAAACATTAACTCACAATTTTTCCTTAGGACTTTCTTTGTCCAAGTGGGAATCATTTTGCTTTCGAAATAAGTTGCACCTTAAGAAGTTGCAAGATTATCTTGATTAAAAATCTTTAACTTCTTAATTTTAAATAGGAAAAAAGCCATAATTTCCTTCCAATTAAAAAAACCAATTTTAATACTTTTAGTATTATCTTGAATTTAACATCTACATGTTATCCCGAGCTACTCTAGAAACATTAACACATTTAAATGAGATGACCTGTCAGAGTAAATGAAATTTTTTTCTCCTCATACTCATCACAGAAACACTACTTAAATGCAGCCAATTAATTCAATACAATTCAACAAACTTTTATTAGGAATCAGATATTTGTGGGACACTATAGTAGGTGAGATATAAAGTTTAAAAATGAAATATCCAACTGCCCTCAAAAAGTTTATATTCCACTATGGGGTATTAATAGAAAGAAGGGAGAACTGCTAAGCACTTAGTGCTTAACTACTAATTGCAAAGCATTCTCTTTAACCTGTACAGATCATAGATAATACAAATGGAAAGAGCCTTAGAGGTCATCTAGTTCAATCCCTTTGTTTTACAGAGAAGGAAACTGAGGCTCTGGAGTGGCAAGTGACTTTCCCAGAACAGAGCTGGAATCTGAACCCAGATCTTTTGATACCCAATTCCAGATGCTTCCCTCTGCTCCACGCTGCCCTCCAGGACGATGGGTGAGAGAACAGCTTTTTATCTAAACAATGTTGTTTGTTATGCCAGAGACTTGGAAGGAACTGAGGATTGTGTCCTCTTGTCTAGGGAGTTGAAGCAATACAGAATACTTCAAAGATCATGGGATTCTTCCATTTCAGTACCTGACCACTCTGGATATGTTTCCTCCTTTTCCCACCAGGGCCTATTCTCTGATCCCTCCTTTCCTAGCTTGGCAAGGAAATGCAAAAACCTTCTGACTACAACTCAGCTCCCCCACACATAATAACTCATGCTTGTTATAGTGTTTAAGGTTTACAAAAATAGTTTCTTTACCATATACTATGAGACAGATGTTAGCATCATGTTGATACTTTTTAGCTTGGTTTGAGCTTCCAAAAATTGATCCTTTCATTGAAGTGCTTACCAGCACTCCCAACTGAACATACAGAAAATCAGATGAGGAATTAAAACTGAAAATCCCTCATTTGGATAGAAATGTTAGCTAATAATGAAAACAAGTCTGGCAGGTACCCAGATATCAAGACATCTTATTTGTTAGGCTGGACTCTTTGTCAGACTCTTTTCAGCTTTTTTCTACCTTTAGCTATGGAGCAATAGTCGAAGCTGACTTGAAAGGAAGCAGGTCTCCAATCTAATCTCCACCCTCCACCTCTGGAAGATGCATTTGAGAGCTTAATGTCTGACTGACCCTGCCAATCATCCCTCCCAGTAGCCACAAACCTGGACTGCAATAACAGAGCATATCAAGAGGGAGGACAGGAAGGAAAACAAACCATTGGCAGGCCCAGCACTGGGTAAGGATAGAGTGAAGATGACCTGTGGAAAATGAGAGATGGAGGGAGACAGGCCAATCGTATTTAATGAGTTTCTTGAAAGAGGCAATATCATCTACAAGTGACCTTATCTCCCAAGTCTTCTCTATAACCCTATAAAATTCACTATTTACTTCAGGCCAGAAGTCTGTATGCCAGAAACTCGGGAAATAGTCTGACTTACAGAGTCTTTGTGAATCCTACATTTGGGGTTGAGCTCAGAGATTAAACGGTGATCACAGAAAGCTAACGAACCTGAGCCGACAGTGTGTTTATTTCGGTGCCAAGGTCATCTGAATGAAGCAACTCATCAGTTATCCATATTGTCATCACTATTCAATCATCATTTTCAGCATTCATTTAATTCTTGGTCTGAAATGGTCCTCCAGAATTCAACAAGTCCATCACCAGATGACTCCTAACCCAATAACAAAGAAGGCAATTTTATAAGAAGAAAAAGTGGCAGTGCTTTTTTTCCTTTGCTAAAAAATTTAAACATCAGTAAATTTTTAAAAATGGAAAAAGTATCCTTATTAGAAATTTAAGAATCTAGGGAAGTAGGAGCATGTTCCAGCAATCACAGAGACCCTTTGTTGTCAAAAGTGAGGGTATTTATGGAAAATAACTATCATAGGCTAAAGAATCTAACTCATAGAACCTGTCTAGAAGAATGAATTTTCTTTCTCCATTAAACAGGATTTTAGTCGCAGAGAGGAAGCAGGAGGATGTGAACATCTTCCATTTTGGTTCAGGGACAACACCCAAAAAAAGAACTCAGTGTCTGGTCCAGGACACTGGTCATCCACCCCATGTAAGTGAAAGCCAGGGATCACGGATCAAGCCTATCTCTACCCACTTCCTTCAAAGGTGCTTCATAAAATCAACGGAGGAAACTCAGCTCTGGAAGGCTCTAGCAAGGTAGAGGCTTCCCTGAGTCCCTGCTGTGAGATTTGGCACGTTTATCTTTGCATCCAAGGAGTTAAGCTGAGGTGGAGTGGCAGGGGAGAGAGATAAAAATCTCTGGTTTTCTTGTTTAGTGAGGCTGCCTGACAAATGAGGATCCAGCTGTAATTGTAACATTCCAGGCTCATAAGGCGCCAAGTTTTACTAACTATAATTTAACTGGTCCGGTTGCAGCAGTTCCAATTCTTGTTTGGATAATCAGCCTTTGTTTAAATATGTACCAAAAAAGCACAGGCCAGCATTAGCCTCTGGGTCTGTCATGTGAGCTTATTACCCTCTAGCTTGCAGTAGCAGAAACCCATACACAAGAGGGGGATTATCTTCCTAGTATTACTGTGACGGTAACATATAATCAGTCCTTTTCCCCCCAGCCTCCACATCTCCTCCCCACACACCCCATACCACCCCCCTTTTCCAATTCACAAGTCTTCTTTCCAAGTTCAAACAAAGTTTAAAGGTGAAAGGGTCATGAAAGTTTCATGGCTGCGGCTGTTGGGAAAGGGGGTAGGAATAACTGGGGTCTCCAGCTCGGCATCTCCTAAAGACTCAAGAATCTCATATTTCACTGCACTTATGCAGAGTGGTGCCTCTTTGACACAAGATGTTTGGAATGAAATTAAACCCTTGTTAATAATATTTAATGTAATATAATAATTGTAGCACCACACGTCAAAACAGTCTTGCGTGCTACGTAAGTGAACCAAGTGGTTTGCTGGTCTGCTGAAGCCCTGAGTTCTCAATCTTCTCCTTCCTTTTAATTGGGGGACCATGGTGTAAGAACAAGCCAGCTTGTCTGCCTGGAGTGATTCACCAATTAGAGCCTTGGCTGAGCTGGCTTGGAGAGCCCTTCTTGGAGGGAATCCTGACCAGAAGAAGCCTGCAGCTCTCACAGTTAGCAGGTGAAGATCTGAGTGTGCAAAGGGAGGCAACAGTGACCTTGGGAAGGCCAAATGCAGCTCCCACCAGCATAGGCACAAGTTGCTGGATGTTGGGAGATGGTGCAGAGACGTGGAGCCACAGGTACATGTGGTACCTGCGTGGGGTGGGAAGTAGGAGTTCAGCAAAGGGAAAGGAAACTCTTTTCCTCCAAGATGGCTGTTTGTTTTACAGTTAACAACAGGAAAGGTGAGGCACTTTTCTAGACATTTTTCTTTGCTTGAGGGCTGAGGATACAGTCCTATACAAATGCTCGGAATTGAATCCACAAGAAAATATGGCAGTCAGACAACTCTAGACTCAGGCCTCGTCAGAAGGGGAACCCAGAGATTCTAGAAAATCACACGGAAAGTGACAAAGGAGTAGCTGCCTTTATGCCCAAACCCCAAATACTCGAACTGTATAAGGAACCTAGGATCTAGGAGAGAAGTGGGAGAAAGAGAAAGATAAGGAGAATGCATGAGGAACTTCATATTAAAGCCCAAAGGGAAATGTCAAAGAAAGTGAGGCATACACAATGAAAAGAGTACCACCTCTAAAGTCAGTGGACCTTAGTTCAAATTCAATCTCAAAGGAATGCTCCCTGTGTGACTATAGACAGGTCACTTAACCACCCTGGGCCTAATTTTTACTTGGAAAATAAGGAGGCCAGACCAGTCTTTGAGGTTCCTTTCAGCTCAAGATCTATGATTCTATAATTATTCATCTTTTAAATCTGGCCTACAGTTATATGACCCAGGAGAAATGGAATGAATAATGGAGGTTTTCTCCTGGTCACCAATGACGAGGACAGTGAAAAGTAACATCTGAGAACTGGGGACAGGCTTCATGATGCACTCTTCTATTTGGCATTTAAAAGACCTTCGAGACGGATTTCCAGAATACCTTTTCAAGTTTGTTACCCATGACTCCTCTCCTTCCTCCATTCTACACTCTGTCCAAACTGGCCACCTTGCTGCTCACATATAACGTTCCATCTCCAGCCTCTGTGCTTCTGTACAAGCCCCGGGGAAGCCTCAGCTTCCTCCAAAGATCAGCTCACATACCACCTCCTACACGAAGTCTTTCCTGACTGCTCCCCACCCCCAACTTCAGCTATTATTGCCTTCTCCTTCCATTACATTGGATTTACTCTGTATTTGTTTTGCACATGCTCATACATGCATATGCTGTCTCCCCAGACAGATGATAAGCTCTCTAAGAAAAAAAGGCTTTTCATTTTTGTTTTTCTATCTCTGGTGCCTAGCACAAAGAAGGGGCTTCATATATGTTTGCTGGTTGATTTTGATTTTACTGGAGATGAAACTAAGACATAAGAATAGAGTGAGGCTCAGAGAAGGCTGGACGATTTGCCCAAGTCTACCTAGTGAATTAGCGCCAGGGCCAGGATTAGCATCCAGGTCTCCTGATTCCCAAGTCAGGGTCCTTTCCACACAACAAACTGCTCTCCATGTCAGTTTCTAGCCAGAAGAACACTGAAATGCCAAAGAAAGGGTTCTAAAAATACTTAACTAGCTCAATGAGGAAAGTTAAATGGAAGCTCTTCGAGGGCAGGTGCCATTTCAATTTTGTTTTCATCCTCTGGCACAGAGCACAGACAAACAAATAGCAGAAGCTTATAAAGGTTTATTGAATTGAAATGAATGGATGTTAATATTCATCTGGGGGTGGGGACAAAGCTGAATGCTGAAATAAGAATATTGCTGAGGGCCACCTACAATAGGAAAATCACTTCTGCAAAACCCATTAGTTACAAAATGTCCGAAACCTCTCCGTTTTTACAGTGAAACCTGTAAAAGTTCAGGGTCAGAGCCTTGACTCCTCCTCCCCTGCCCCTGGGGATAAGGAGATGCCAAAGGCTGAGAAACTGAACCAATACATCTGAACCTTCAGACCCATTCACAAAGAATGTCCTCTCCCTCATCTCTTTAACAGCCTTTCCAGATAACACCAAAATATGGAAACAGGAACCCTCTTGCTAAGTGGCAACGAAGTTGACTACACTGTCACCTAAATCAGTCTCTGCTCATTCTGCAAGGAAGAAGATGGCCCGGATGCAGATCAGAGGAGAAGAATTACTTTTTAGGGTGTCAAGGGTAAAAAACAAATCCTCAGGGAGCACAGTCAGCCCTGGGAAGGCAAGCACATAGATCCATCTGGAAAGACTGTCAAATGAGAACAAATTCCATGAAATTCCCCACTGATAGCGGAAACATCATTTTGTATCCTGCATTATGCTGCACCACTAGATTGGACTGGCCACAATGGTCACTGAAGAGACTCCCAGTGAAATAAAAACCAAAGGAAAACAAAAAACCCCAACAACATTTATATTACTCTGACATCACAAAGACAAAGAGTGCCAGGTAAGCAGCACAGGAAGAGGAGGAAGATTAAGACTAAAATGGGATTTATCCAGAATTTCCCACCCTTTTGATTTCTTCCCCTCAAGAAAAAGAACATTCATCCTAAACTTTCAGGATGAAATCTAATGAGAAAAGAAACAAAATAATTTTAGCACAGCACCTGGCATTTAGCTAGATCAGTAACTAAAAAATATTTCATTTAAGGTGGAAATAGAGGTGTGAGGGGGAAGCCCAGTGGAAAAATATTAAGTGTCAACACCCTTCCTTGCCCTTCCCAAACAGGTCCATTCTACCTCAAGAAAGAAGTCTTCTCTAGATATTAGAACCTTGGGACAAAACCTACTGGCACCATCCTCTGTTCTGTCCATGGACTGACTATGTGGTATAGTCAAGAAGATCTGAGTTTGAATTCTGTCTCAATTATTTATTAGCTGTGCCACCAGGGCAAATCATTTAACCATTCTCAGTCTCAGTTTTCTTCTCTGTGAAATGGGAATAATGACAGTAACTACATCATGGAATTGTTTGAAGGATCAGCACAGGCACAAAGTTGGACTATGCCCTCTAAGACTTCTTCCAGATTTGTCATTCTATGTCCCTATGGAGATATTGTTAGTGAGAATAGTAACAACACAGGAAAACATCTCATGAGATAAGAGAGAAAACTAAAACAGCATTTCCAACCTATTAATATGAAGCATCTCCTGAATACAGAAAAGCAAAGATGTAGTTCCCTGATTTAGACTAGGTCTGCCCAGCAGAGAGATCATAGGATTACAGGATTTAGAGCTGAAAGAGCCCTTAGAAATCATCTAAAACCTTCACTGTGCAGATAAGGAAACCAAGTACCTGCCAAGGCCACAAAGGTGGCAAATGGCAAATTTTCTGACTCCAAACCACCGAGTTCTCTCTCTCCTCTATCATGCTGCCTCCAGATGGAGAAAACTAGACTATAACTTAAAGGCTATAGTGGAGGTTCATTCCTTTTTATAGTATTCAATGATGTGAGAAGATACTGTGCCCATTGGACACATTACTTTATTCTTTCCAAATCTCTTTAAAATATACTTTAAATCATGGTTTCCTGTTCAGACAACTGCTTTGGTTGAAGATAACAATGTATCTACTTAAGAGCTTCCCTGGTAATTTCTCAAGAAGATTAAGTCATAGAGGAATTTCACAGCAAAACAACTAGGGATGCTCCTGATCTCTAGTTTTGGGGGTGGGGAAGAAGTAGGTACAATTAAAGGGGCGGGGGGGGCGGAGTTAGATGCTAGGGTGCAGACCCCAAAGATAGGTATTACGTCCATACTGCATATCTAGGAGAGGTCTGAACACTGGCCTTGGCCACATGTCTCAAGATCTCAATATATTAATAATCTAATAGGATTACTGATCTTACATTTAGCTTCCTCTGTGTACGTGTCATATTTTAATGTGTCACCTGTGAGAAGCAGCAGCCTGTAGTAGATGAAGGTCTGGTCTGGGACTCAGGAAGATCTGGGATCAATTTATGCTTCTGACTAGCTGTGTGTATTATCTTTTCAATGCCCCAAGCAATTCTCTAAGATAATCACATTCCATTTATAAATGTCATTAATTGATATGCATCATTCCATAACAATAAACTGGACAAGACATAGGTAGAGAATTATCTCAAAGTGTCAAGTTCTATTGGAATTCATGGAATAAGGCTGGTGGTAGGTTGGAAATTCAGTGGAATTTTGCTATCCAAGGTCCTAGGAATGACTCTTACTTAAGATAAGCAGGATTCTTTCTTCTGGACTCCTTGTCTCCAGTGTATTCCTACTCCATTCCTCCCCCCCTAATGCTGCCAAAATGAATTTCCTTAAGTGGAGATCTGATCATGTCATCCCTCTCACTCAATCAGCTTTAGTGACTCTCAATTTCCTTTTGGATATAAACATAAACTCCTCAGTTTAGCCTTAAAAGCTTGGTTCCAACCTATCTTTGCATTCTCACAGGATAATATTCCTCCTCCCACAACCTGGGATCTAACCAAATTAGCCTTCTCTCTCTTTCTTATAGATTCCATCTTTCAACTTTGTGTCTTTGAGTTAGCTATCTCCTGTGTCTGAAATATATTACCTCCTCCCCTTTGCCAAACCTAATCTTTATTTTTCTTTAAGATGCAGCTTAGGTAGCATTGTTTACCTTAAGATATTCTCTCCCAACTGCTAGGAACCTCCCTGCTAAAAAAACTAGCTTATATTTATGTATTAATTCTCATTATGTTTATTCCATTTGCATTTATATATGTATTTGTCTCTCCTATTAAATTATAAGAAGGAGGGTTTGTTTCATTCTTTGTATTTGCATCCCTAGTGTCTACAAGAGTGCCTGGCACATAGTAGGCACTAAAAAAATGCTTGTTGATTGATGCTGTCTTTTAGAGTAATGAAATCATGGACTTTTTAGAGCTGAAAAGAGACATTAGAGATGACTGCTCAATTTGACCTCCACATTTTAGAGATAAAGAAACTGAGGCTCAGAGTAGTTTAGTGCTTTTTTGAAAGTCATAAAATTCACTAGTCAGGGATGACACTAGATTAAGGCAGCAATAAATCCCATGCACATCCATCACATCAGGGCATACCCCGACTGCCTTGTCCAATGATGTCCACTATGACTCTAGACTCATGATATTTACAGTCAAGGTTTGGATAAGTTTCACAGTTAATACCACAGAAGTCCAGTCCTCACACTGGAATTAAGTCTCAGGTGCTCATGATGAATCCCTCAGATAACTAGCACAATTCATTAAAGCAAATGGCCCCTGCTTCAGCATTATCTCTGGAGGGGCCCCCATCAGTTAAGGTAAGAAAGACCTGAAAAGATCCATCTTCAGAGGCTTGACTAATATGCAAAACTGGTCCCTTGCCCCAGATACCATCTAATTCCACCAACAACTGCTTTTTTATATGACAAAGATATAGTAAAGCCTTTTTGATGTTGTTCAGTCAGGTCCAACTCTTCATCACCCTGTGAACCAAGGCACACCAATGTTGTCCATAGTATTCCTTGGCAAAAATACCAGAGAGGTTTACCATTTCCTTCTCCAAGTAAAGCCTTTGTCTCATTTCAAAAGGTTACATGGTGTACAGGATAGAAAGCTAGATTTGGAGTAGAAAAGAGCGTTCAAATGCCATCTTAGACATTCACAATTCAGCTGTATGGGCAAGTCGTTTAACCTCTCAAAATTAGTTTCTCCACCTATAAAAGGGGGATAATAACACCTGCACTAGTGTAGTGTAGTGTGAGGTGTGAGGAAAACTTTTCTAGCCTTAAAATGCTATATAAATTTGAGCTATTTTTAATTAAGGCATAGCTCCCAGTTTCTTCAAGAAAATCAATACATGGAATTCCCAGGCCAACTCACTGCTAATGATACTCAAGTATGATACACACTCTGTAATGGTAATCCTCTACATATAAAGATGATGCTCTTAAATCTAATATTAACAAAGAAGATATTAATTTCTCAATTCACTAAATACTATGAATTTTTTCCTAGTAGCAAGAATGTATATTTCCTAAGCCATCTGAGTTCTATATGTAATGCATTTTTAAGATAGTGGGTAGGAATAAAATCTTAAAACACAAAATAGTGCAAAATTAACTGGTTCACTTGACTACAACTAGAAGGAATACTGGAGGCCATTGAGTTTACCACCATTCCCATTTTGAAGATGAGGAAACTGAAGGACAAATAATTAAGTGAATTAGGATCAAAAAACTCGTAAGTTTCTGAGGTGAGATTTGAATTTGCTATCTGCTAAGCCACATTCTAACCAACAAAACTATCCAGTCCCAGGCAGGCTTTAAAAAAACCACTAGTGTCTCATATATGTGATAATTTCAACTATCTAGAACCTTGCCAAGAACCAGAGAATAAACACAAATGTTCTCTCAACAACCACATTCTTCTCATGGAAAAGTTCCTCAGGCTGCAAATGTTCAGAAGCATTTACTCTTAGTCTACATACCACCTAACTTATTTTGTGTAGAAGCACAGGATGTGCATGAAAGATGGCAAGCAGGTCATTGTGGCTGACATACAGTGTGCAAAGAGAGCAGAAAAGTATGAAATAAAGCTGTAAAGGGAGGGAGAGGCTGGGACGCCAGGCTAAGGAGTGTGGGTTGGATCTTTTGGGCACCTGGGAGGTTCTGAGCAGATGAGCAAAATGATCAGATCTGTGCATAAGAAGCTTAATCTGATCGCTGGGGTAAGAAGCTCAGAGGCACTCGGAATTTAGAGCTGCAAGGGATCCTAGGAATCATTTAGTTTAACCCCCTCCTCTTTTTCACATGAAGAAACTGAGGCCTAGAGAAGTCAATTTCACAGCGGCATGAGGGCTGGATTTAAAGGAGAGGGGGGTGGCAGCAAGGAGACAATTTAAGGAGAGCTGGTACTAGAGTGGTGGTGGTGTTGAGAAAATTAATTCAGAACAGAAGGAAAGTGTAATCTGCTTAAGAAAGACTGTCATCTAGAACAATTAAAATCTTTAAAGAAAGTTTTGGTGCCTACCCACTGGTAAGCTTCAGGTACCTAGAACATGGAACTAGATCCAACAGCTCCTTCCTGGATGGCTCTAGATAAATGAGATGCCTCTCTGTACTACATTATATCCATTTAAAAAATGGAAGAAATTATTCATGGTAAAATTTATTTAGATTAAAAACATTCCAGACCATACTAGAGATAGTACCCCAGAGAAGGTTCCATCCATCCTAACCTTCACACATAGTGGTCCAGCCAAATATCATCCTCTATCATAAGCCTCTGTGAGCTCTGTGATGTTTACAAACATTAGGAAACTTTTTAAGCTGGCTTTGTTGTTGTTGGGTAGTTTCAGTCATTTCCAATTCTTTGTTACCTTGTTTGGGGTTTTCTTGGCTAAGATACCGGGAGTGGCCTGCCACTTCCTTCTCCAGCTCATTTTACAGATGAGGAAACTCAGGCAAATGAAGTTAAGTGACTTGTCCAGGGTCACCCAGTTAGTTAAGTGTCTGAGGTCACATTTGAACTCAGGTCTTCCTGACTCCAGGTCTGCTACTCTACTGTGCCACCTACCTGACAGGCTCTGTGCTAGGTATGAAGGAACACTATCATGTTATCTGCATTTTCTGAATTCTCTCCAAGTTCTGTAAATGCCACAAAAAAGGTGAAACATTTGATCCTAGGTGACACACATCTTGGGTCACTCAGCGCTTTCTGGAAAGCACTCTGCTTGCTGAGCTTGCTCTTTAGCCACACACCCCCTTCCCTTCAGTTCAAGGAACAGAAAAACCATAGAGCCTGACCCAAAGAGAAGGGGACTTGGATTTCCAGAAAGTTCAATCATTCTCTGCAGCTGAAAAACAGCCACATTTTCCACACAAAAAAGAGATGCAATGATAATAGATCCTTTTAACATTCACTAATAATTAACTTTTCCCCTTTCATTTGGTTGTACTAGTTTACAGACCCAAGAACAGGAATAAACATCCCCTTCACTGGTATATTAGATCATACACCAAGAGACTGAAGGTTTCAGATGAAGAAAGAAGTTGAAAGTAAACTGATTACACATGCATCAAGTAGAGCAGACACTAAGCATTTTTGGATTGCCAGGGATAAGATACTCCCTGTGCTTATTACTGCTTCTTGATCCAAAGAGATTTAAGCAACTGGTTTCAATTAGACGTTTTAAGCTAGTAAAACTACATGCATAAAGACATATTTATAGAACAACTTAAAACTGGAAAAATTAAGATGATGACGAAACTGATGAATACCATTCATTTCCCTCCCTACCCCCTAAATCATTTGCTGACCATTTGCAAGGGGGGCGGTGTAGGGGTGGGAAGAAAAACCTTGTGATTGCATGAATTAACCAACAGCAACAGAGTTAATAAAATACACTGGTGGAATCCTTACCAACTGAGAATTCATGCCATCTGTCTTTGTAGGAACTTGGAGGATTTGTGGGGACAAATTCATGACGTCTGGACAAATGGATAAACTGTTGATACCAACAAGTATATAAAGAGTAGTGGACACATTCCAAAAATAATCTATTTCTATGCTAAGACAGTGGATGGATGGGTACTAAATGCAGCAGGGCAAATGCTTCATGTAATATATCACCAAATCTTACACCTTGAGGCAATGATGAAAACATATGGAAGGGATGCATGCAGGTTTCCAACCCCCCAGAAGGATCATTTTCTGCCCTCTGTATTGGCTGACAAAACTCTGGTGGCCAAGTAAACCCCAGCTCTGGTTTAGATAGGTTTCTCAGGGGTAGCTGATGAGATGCTTTCTAAAATCTACAGCATTTGATGACTATGGACATCAGCCCTACTGCTTTCTTTAGTTCATTATTAACAAATCCTTCAATTTTAACCTTCAGGAAGGGCCCAATGTTTCTGCTTGTATCCATGCAAACAGAGGCAGATGAAGGCTGGGTTCAAGATGCCCAAGAAGTTCATTATTTCATGTCTGTTGGAGACAGAAAATATCCACCTATGTGGATTTGGAGCTGAAAAAGGTTGGGGGTGGTGCATATTGTGGAACAGAAAAAAGAAATTACTCCTAAGCTTTCACCACTATTATTCATTTGTTCAACAAGCATCTATTATGTATAAAGCATTTTACCAGGGACTGGGAATGCAAGAACAACATAAAAAAGGGTCCCTTAACCAGGGAGCATATATTCTACTGGAGTAGTGGTCAACAACATCAAAATGAGGAACAAATATAATGCCATCAGTTCTGCTATAATGTTTGTTTTGAAAACACTAATTTATTCCAATCTGATTAACATATTAGAAGATAATTTGAGCATAATATGAATTCTGTATTTGCTTATGTGTGACTTCATTCATAAGAAACAACAAGAATACAGAAAACTGTACTCAACTGAATCAAGTACACATGTACATACACTGAGAACATCTACCAGTTACCTCCATTCACTACGTGCTATTCTACAAGGTTGTGTTTTGCTATTTCACATTTGTGAACTTTTCTATATTAAATAAACAACCAACAAAAAAACTTACTCAACATCCCAAGCTGAATGAATCCCAGAGGTGCAGTCTACCACGGAAATTGCCCTCTTTGCCAACTTTGTCAACCAGGGCACAAGCCAAGCAGAAGCACAAAGTAGCAAATTCTGTAACTATTCATTGCAGCATTTATATATTTTTTAAAACCATTGTAATATATGTACAACTGTGGTATGGTTTTTGTTAGGTCCTGATCTTTTCTTATCTATCACTGATGAGGCTTTTTGAGAATTTTCCCCTCCCCCCTCCCCCCCAATAGGTCCTACGGTCTTTGTTATGAGATTGTGTATAATGTGGTGATTTTTAGGAACATGTGTGTCCCATTATAACAGAACTGACTATATAATTTTAGGGGAGAGAGGGAGAGAACACTTAAAACTAAGGTAAGTAAAGGTTTCCTGAAGGAGGATGTAGCATCTGCATAATAAATAATAACAAAAATAATTCATATTTCTATAGCTTGTTATGGTTTATAAAGCACTTTCTTCACAAAAATTCTGGGAGGTAGGTAGTATATAATAGTATTATTATTACTTTGCCGATGAGGGTCATTGATTTCGCTGAAAACAAAAACTTGGGTTTAGAAAATAAAGTTTAGATACAGTATCTTTCCTCAAGGTAGGAACTTGGCCCTTTCCTGGAAGGTACTCCCTTCCCATCTCTTCTCAGGACCTTGTCTTCCTCTAAGGCTCAGGTCAGGTGTGACCTCCTCCTTGAAGATTTCTCTGATCTCCCAGTTAGTGCTTTCTCTGCTTCCTTAAATTCCTTGATGTTATGCCTATACATACAGTGTCTTGCAGGAGAATATAAGCTCCTAAAAGGCAGTCTGTTTGTCTTTTTTTTTTTTTGTATTTGTATTCAAAGTATCTTATCAATATGAGGGGGAAAGGGAAAAAAGGATCAGGTTTGAATCTGCAATTTTATTGGTGTGAGGAAACTCCCATTACTAATGCAGATGGGCATCTTTTCTGAAATATATGAATCTTAAAAGAGTTGCCAGGGGCCATTGAAAGGTTAAATCATGTGTACAGAATCACAACACTAGGATGTGTCAGAAGCAAAATTTAGATCTTACTGAATTAAAAATCAACTCTCAATCAATTAATGCAACACTTTCTGTCTCCTTGTACACAACAGGCTAAATAAATTTTTATTGAATTGAAGCTTACAACAAAATACAGGAAGTCAAACTGCTGACAATCATACACAGATAACACAGGAACAGTCTGTGTACAGACCGTGTATTATTCACCTCAATAATGGAAGAAGAGAATTCTTAAAGGCTTCTGTGTCTCAAGAATGACAGAAAGCCCCTCTCCCCTTCACCTACCTCTTTCAATCCTGCCCAAAGCTCATTAGATGCATAACGTATTCTTCAGATATTAGCCCTTATCTGGGATGAAGCTCTCAGTGTCAAGCCTCCACAAATGAAGAGGTTCAATTCGAGATCATTTTGTTGATTTCCAAATAAAGTTAGTCATTCTTTTTCTCCCATATACTTTAAATGTCAGTTGTGGGGGTGGGAGGGGATGGTAAGATTTAGATTTTTCCTTAAGTCTAATGTCTTGTTAAAGAGGAGAAGAGATAAATTATTGTTTAACAGTAATTTTAACCTTTATGTTGAAAGAATTTACATCTATTTAAATTCCATATATTTAAGAAATCCTCTGGTTTTCTCTTTTAAAGTGTTGCAGATAACATGTAAAACACTGCAAGCAAAAATAATAATAGCTGCAATAATCCATTAGAGCTCTAAAGTTTGCACCTACTGGATCCTCCAAACAATTCTGTGAGGAAGGTTCTATTGATGTTAAAGAAGGGGAAACTGAGACTCAGAACAATTCAATGCTACATTTCTTTTATGAGGCTACATGGTAGACTGGACAGAATACTGAATGTGGAGTCAGAAGACCTTGGATTGAATCCCAGAAGTGATATTTAACTTGTATGGCTGTGGATGAGTCATTTAGTGCCTCTGAATTAAACTTTTCCCATCAATAAGTATTTTAGGTAAATAAGTTATTATTACCGTATTTTAAAACTATTCAAATATGACTGTGGTCAAAAGTGAAACTAATTCTCAACTGAAATCCATATCACAATGATCAGTTAAAATGAGTGGCAAATGAGAACAAGAGAAGCTTTGCAAAGGCAACCACTGATGATGTAGAAATCTGGGGGAAATGTTAAATGGCTAGAAGTAGAGGTATCCAACTCTGGATCTGGGAGGCTGCCAGTGGAGAAATATTGTTCCGAAGGAAGGCAGCGTTTGGTCTACTACAAAAATGAAAGGCTCAAGTCTAGAGAATGGGGCTGACATGAAAGTAGAGGAAATCACAAAAATAATGGAGCAGCAAATCACTTTGCCCAAGGCAATTGCCCCAGCAGACCAGGACTTCAAAGCAAAAGGCAAAGGTAACCACCACCATGCATAAGAATCAGTCTGGTGCAATCAAATCCTTCTAGACCAGTTCCAACGGTCAAGGACCAAAGATCAAAGCCACTGTAAATCACCAATGATTAGGTGAGTGAATCACAAGATCGAGATGCAGATCACCAATCAGCAATGAAATAGGAAGTACCAATCATGGAACCTTACCAGAACAGGTATGGGTCAGACCTGAGCCAGTGAATAGATAGGGTTCCTAGGGAGCCACAAAGAATACTTTTAATGACCTGCAGTTCATATGTAGAACTACAGAATGTAACAGGGAGGGAAGGGAGCTTGCTCATCCAATGTCTTCATTTTACAGAGGGAGAAAGTGAGGCCTGGAGGGGAGAACTAACTTTCTGACAGGCAGGCATCTAAAGAGTGGCAAAGAGGCCAAGACAGGAGTCGAACCAAGACTCTCACTGTTTCCTTTTTAGTTATACTCGCCTGCCCTACAACACAGCCTTTTGATAAGAGTACAGGTTTTTTTTGCTCCCGACTCTTTCAGTTAGATCTTTGCCAGAACAGTGTCAGCTACATAGTTTTCTAGAGATCACTGCATCCAAACATGGGCTTCATCTTTCTTTTCCTCAATGCTCTAATCTGTAAAGAAGAGAAGGCAGGTAGAGGGAACAGACATTTCATGTCTGGATTATGACCACATGGATCTAGGTAAAATGGATGACTTAAGGTTCCAAAGGTTCTTAATTAGCCCCTTCATGCCTAATTCCCAAAGGAAAACAAAACGATCCTCATTTTGTCAGGGCATTTGTGAGCACAAGAAAATAGAATCATTTTTTACCAGCCCTGCCCCAGAACAAGGGATAACTTCACTTCTCTCTGACTAGACTAAACCTTGAATTACTACAGTGATTTTCCACTAAATTCCATCTCACTGGTGCCTTCAATCTTGTCCCACAGGTCTAACAAGTAATCAGCCTACATGAGATGGGCATACACCCACTGTCCATTTATGATTTAGCTCAATGTTTTATTGTCAAACAGCCAATATATGCCCAGCACAATGTGGATCCATGGTCTATACAGGTACCCATAGTAATTTTTGTCTGCCTTTGACTGTAAGCTCCTAGAAAGTAGATGCCAAACCTATAGTTTGTGTGTGTATGTATGTGTATGCGTGCGTGCGTGCGTGTGTGTGTGTGTGTGTGTGTGTGTGTGTGTGTTCAATCAATGCCTATCTAAGGGCCACAAATATCAAAGTTTATCCAGGAAAAAGTTTTCTGGATAATAATGGCAATACTGAGATCAACAAAGGGAAAGGGACTCAAAACTTAAGGAAGCAAAGAGGATCCAACTTAGAAAGTTAAGAATTCCCAAAGGTAAACTGGCTCTTCTCCCAACCCTGACTATCAGCTTTATCTTTAATAGCTAAAGTCATGCTTCCGTTGGTGACAAGAAGTTAAGGATCTGAAATCTCAGAAGGGCACATAATAACGCAGCACGGTCGATTGGGTTGGTGAACAGAAAGTTGTGAAATGACTTTAAGTGTCTCATAGGAGATTTTTCTGAGGCAACCAGAGCTATGAGGAGAAAGCTGATAGAGATGTAGGCAGATTCCAAGGAGGTAGATTTGTGAAAAGCATGTCTCTTTTCTAAAACTGGAAGGATTCTTTAGTGTTCTTTCAGGAATCTACAGAAGAGGACATAACATTGAATTTTTGTATCTAGGCACCTCCACCATTCTTAGTGCCATAACTGATCTTCTTTTCCTTCCACTACTAGTTACCAACAGGCTTTAGATATCAATGAAATCAACAAGAGACTCATTCCTTCCTCCAAGAACCATTTTTTTTTAAAGAGAGTATTCCAGGAAAGATTCCCTCCTCCAGCCTTCATTTTAGGGATTTGGGCTTTTGAACAGCTGGCTGGGAATTAATAAAAACACCACTGAAGCCAGTGGCTTCACTGCATTTGAAATAGAAATCATAGGACCAAAGCAGATGGAGATGCCCTAATTC
Organism: Potorous gilbertii; assembly: GCA_028658325.1. NCBI lineage: Eukaryota > Metazoa > Chordata > Mammalia > Diprotodontia > Potoroidae > Potorous > Potorous gilbertii. Next base: position 101,356 of record JAQQSK010003053.1, on the reverse strand, counting down.
AGTGGTGTTTTGACTTTCTCAAGAAATTGGATGTGAACAGAAAAAAAATCGCAGGATATGGAGATACAGTCAAGCATTAAACAGATATATAGGCTGACTTTTCCTTTCTACCTTTTACTCAATTCTCAATTCGCTGCTAGAAAAGATAGACAAGTCATACTCTTATGAGTATGAAACCATTTGTGTCAGATTCTTTCTCTGACCCCTGGTTTCAGAGACCACCAACAGACTATCTAACTTCCCAGACTCTATTTTTTCCAATGGAAGCACAAAGCCCAGTGACATGCCATTTCTGGATAAAAAGGAGTGGGAATGGTAACATCCTACTACCAGTTGTCTCCCTCCCACTCAAGCTCCAAGGAATAAGGCATGTTTTTGCCTATGTTAGGGTCAGGGAACCTGAGGCTTTCAGGCCATATGTACCCCTCTAAGTCTCCAAGTGTGCCCCTTTGACCGAATCCAAACTTCATAGAACAAATCCCCTTTATTCTGTAAAATTTGAACTCAATCAAAAGACTGTACACAAGGACCTAGAAGACCACATGTCACCTTGAGGCCATAGGTACCCTACTTCTGGACCAGCTTATCTCTGAATTTCATGTCCAGCACTGCCTAGGCCAAAGATGAAGTAATGGTCACCTGTAAGGAGGCCATCTTGCTCAGGAGTGGCTGGATGAAGAAAAGGAGGGCATGTCAGATCAGAGTAGCAAGAGAGGGGTTCTCACGGTAGCTCTTTGCAACCCTCCAAGGAGCTACAGAGCCTGCCCATTAAAACCCTGTTAAAACACTTCTGATGTTGTCAGCAGTGGAGAGCTGGGAGAGCAGAGTGATCACTGAGATGCTATCTGCCTCCAGCAGTTCCGTAGTACTGTCAATACTATGAGCAAGAAGGTACAAGATAAGTAACAATCTAATTTCTCCATCAAAATTTCATAAACTCCCTGAGCTTGCAGCATTGCTAATGTGGGCACAAGGAGACCAAGCCAACAGGCCATCCAGAGGGCAAAAAAGACCTCTGGGCTGGGGTTTGTTCCAAGACTCTTGAACAACCTTCATGCTGTGGTTTTGGATGGTCAAACCTCTGTTTGTAGGAAAAATGCCCAAGGAGGAGTTAGAGGAGAGTTCCTCTCTGGGGGGCCTCTCTGGGCATCCTCCAAGGCTCAGGATTTCTGGGTAAAGTTCTCTTAGATATCACATATTTAATCATAATAATAGTTAACATTTATATAACACTTACTATGTGCCAAGTACTATGTTAAATGCTTTACAAACATCTCATTTGATCCTTACCACAACCCTGCAACATAGGTGCTATTACTATCTCCATTTGCTGATGGAGAAATCAAGGCAAACAGAGGCAAAGTGACTTGTCCAAGGCCACACAGCCAGTAAGTGTCTGAGGCTGGATTTGAACCTCCTTTTTCCTAACTCTAGACCTGGCACTCCACCCACTGCACCATCTGGTTGCCCCTTAAAACATTTTGCTGCAGGATCTCCCCCTCTTCCAACAGGGAAGCTTTATTTTAATTCAAATTAACAACAGACAAGTCAACAAGCATTTATTAAGTATTTGCTATATATAAAGCACTTTCCTAAGTGCTAAGGGTGCAAAGATGAAAATGATGCCGCCCCTGACCTCAAGGAGCTTACATTCCAAAGAGGGAGACAACATGTATACATATATAAGACAGACATAAAATGAATACAAGGTGGTTATGGGAAGGAGGGTACTAATGGCTAGGAGGGAACAAGAAGGGCTTCATATCCAAAATAGTCCTTGAGCTTTGTCCTAAAGAAAATGGGGGATTCCAAGAGGCTGAGACATGGATGGAGAGCGTTCCTTCCAGCTATGGGGGAGTGCAAATGTAAAGGCATGGGGATGAGGAGTTTGGGGGCAGAAAAGCCAGTAGCACAGCATGGTCAGACCAGTGAGTATGTGAACATAAGCAACAGGGAAGAAGATTGGACATGCAGAAAAGGTCTAGGTTGGGAAGAGCTTTAAATGCCAAACAGAGGAGTGGCTACAGGAAGCACTGAGTAGGGAGGGGTCGGGAATGAAAGGAAGGAGAGTGTAACACAATCAGACCTGTCTTTTAGCAGCATGGAATGGAGTGGGGAGAGGCTTAAGGTACGGAGAACAGATGGAAGGCTACTGCAAATAGACACAGGGTGAGATGATGAGTGCCCGAATTAGCATAGGAGTTATGTGAGTAGAGAGGAGGGTATACATGTGAGACATGTTGTGGAGAGAGCAGTGATGAAATCTGGTAATGGAGTGACTATGTGAGAAGAGTCAGGAGCTGAGGATGATCTCAAGATTTCAAATGCACTTGACAGGAAAGAAAGGAGTACCTATAAATAGTAAGAGGGAGGTTTGGAAAGAGGTAGATTTGGGAGAAGAGATGGGTTCTGCTTTGGACATGCTGAATTCAAGATACTTTGGAGAGATCCAGTTTGAATGTCCAACAGGCAGTTGGCAATGCAGGATTGGTGCATAGGAGAAACGTCTAGGCTGGATAGACAGACTTGGGTGCCATCTTCAAAGAGATGGTCATTGAATCTAAAGGAGCTAATTGATGAGATCACCACATGAGAGTGTAGAGTAAGAGTTCCCAATCTGAGGTCCCTGAACTTGAACTGTTTCAGTTTTCTCTGTAACCCTCTGTATTTTATATTTTGCTTTTAAAAATCTAATTCTGAGAAGGTACATATGCTTCCCCAGACTGTCAGAGGTCTATAACATAAATAAGGATTAAGAACCCCTGGTGGAGAAACAATACAGAAGAAGGCCCAGGACACAGTCATGTGGCCCTGAGTGAGATGAATGAGGAATCAGCAAAAGAAGAGGCAACAGGTACTGTAGGAGGAGAAGGATCAGGGGAAAACAATCCCAAGAAAAGCCACAGAAGAGGAAGTAAGTATCCAAGAGGAGAACTGAACTCAAGAAGAAAACTTGGTCAATGACATCAAAAACGGCGGAGTGGGCAAGGCCATGATAAAGAAAGAGGTCCTGAGATCTGGAAATCAAGAGATTGCTGGTGACTCTGGAAAGATCCGCCTCAGTTGGGGGGTAGGGTCATCACCCAGATTAGAAGACTGTGAGGAAAAGAAGAGAAGGCACCAAGTAGAGAAAGCTTTTTCTTTTTCTAAAGTGGTGGGTTAACAAAAACTTGAAATCAAGGGGATGTCCATCAATTGTGGTATATGAATGTAATGGAACACTATTGTGCTATAAGAAATGATGAACAGGGAGACTTCAGAGAGGCCTGGAAGGACTTATATGAACTGATGCTGAGCAAAAGGAGCAGAACCAGGAGAACTTTGTACACAGCAACAATCACAGTGTGCAAGGAATTTTTCTGGTAGACTTAGAACTTCATTCCAATGCAAGGACTTAAAAAATTCCCAATGGTCTCTTAAGGCAAAATGCCTTCCACATACAGAGAAAGAACTGTGGAATTTGATCACAGAATGAAGTAGAATATTTTCTATTGTATTATGTTTTGTTTTATGATTTCTCCCATTCATTTTAATTCTTCTATGCAACATGATTAAGGTGAAAATGTACTTAATAGGAATGTATGTGTAGAACCTATATAAAACTGTATGCCATCTCAGGGAGGGAGTAGGGAGGTAGGGGGGAAGGAGGGGGAGGGAAGGGAAAAAAAAAACTAAGATATATGGAAGTGATTGTAGAACACTGAAAGCAAATAAAATAAAATAAAAAACTTAAAGAGTTTGGCTAAAACAGGAGGAAAGTGTCTGCTATATGCAAGGCATAGTGCTAGAAATCAGGGCTACAAAGACAAAAAAATGAAAACAGTTAATGCCTTCAAAGAGCTGACATTCTACTGGGAAGATACATGTGCACAGATGAGCAAATACATGGCAATTTCAGAAGGCAAAGAGGACTGCCAACTGGGAAGGGGAAAGGAGGAATCAGGAAAGAGAAAAGTGGCCTCCAAGCTGGTCATGGAAGGAAGCTAAAGATTCTAAGGGGTGGCTTTGCTAAGGGAGTGCAAATTCAGGTATGGGTACCAATCTGTTAAAAAAAAACAAACAAAACCATGGAGACTGGAGAGGGAAGGCCTGGTTTGTGAAATAGCCAGTAGGCCAATGTGGCAAGGCACTTAAGAGTCTCTGGCTCTCAGTTTCCTCAGCAGTAAAAGAAGGGGGAGTTGAATCAGATAGCCTCTGAGATCCCTTCTACCTCTAGGTTGAAGATCCTATAATTAATTAACAAATATTTATGAAGCACCTACTATGTGCAAGATACAGTGCTACAAAGACAAAACCAAAACAATCCCTGCCTCCCTACAGTCTACATTTGGGAAGCAGGGAGATACAACACATATACAGGTAAGTACAAAATGATAAAAACTTATTTTAGGAGGAAGAAAACAGTGGTGGGTAGGAAGAAGGGGCCAAAGGCCCCATGCTCAGGTATTACCTAACTTGTGCTCTGAAGGAAGTTAGGGTTTTGTAAAGCAGAGATGAGAGAAGAATATATTCTAAACATGGGGACCACTTGTGCAAAGGCACGGATGGAGTGAGAGATGTGATTATAGAATGGGAATAACTAACATTCCAGGTGGACTGGAACAGAGATTGTATGTGGGGGAGTAACTCTGAGAAGTCTCCTGTTGTTATGGGAGAAAAGAGAAAAACTCAATATACTAAATGGAAGATGTGAGAGACACCTCAGAGACTTAGGCAATCTAACTCCCCTTGGCCCCCTCCTTTTTTTTTTTGAAACAGATAAGCAAACTGAGGCCCAGAGAGGTAAGGAAACCTACCTAAGGTTGTTTAGCATCTCAGCTAATTAGTGTGTGGTGAGCAGAGGAGTGAGGATGACAAGAAGCCAAGAACAGAGATTCCCAGACAGGAGAAATGCTATACCAACCCTGCATACAAGATGTGAGAGAGTCCTCTGGCCTAAGTGACACTGTTAGTGTTGAAAACATGCCAAATAAGTTGGCCCAAATGGGTTACTTTGAAGCTTTTCATAAACTTTGCCATCGGTAACATGAAGTGTACATCATTTAATAGCTCCTTCTTCCAAATATCCTGTGACCCACATGGGATGACAAATCCTAGTTCTTCCCATAGTAAACTAAGACCCAGAGAACTTATGTAGCAATGAATCAGTAGTGGCTGCTACTCCATAATGTGAAGTCTCAGGATAAAATGGAAAAATCTGATCCATCATCTGGATGTGTGGTCTACAGGAGAGCAAACATTAGGGCATGGAAACCATTGACTAAAGCTTTCAGTTTTCTTCTGGGAAGTATAGATAAACCTATCTCTGATTCCCAGAGTGTCTGTCTTCTTGGCTTTCCTTCGCTCAAATGGGCAGTCTTCTGGCAGCAGAAGAGAAAAGACAGAGGGTGAAAGGAGTGGATATAATCCCACCTGCCTATTAGTTTCTTTATTTGGGGGCCTTGGCAACAGATATCTAAGTCAACTAGCATAATGTTTCCAAAGGAATTTAACTCAAACCAAAAGAACACACTGGGCTCAGGGTCTCCCTGTGACTCAAATAGGCAGTCAGTCTGGAGCAGTGGTTATTTTCCATTTTGACAGGCAAGGAGAAATCAAAGTTCAGACAGACACCTGTGAGGAGGGTTCAGCCTTTGGTCACTCAGCTAAGGTAAGAATCATTATCTTCCTTATTTTTACAGTTCCTGATCACCTGGGAGTAGGAGCTCATAATGGCAGGGAGAGGGCTTGAAGCAGAGAGGAGGGAAGAGAAGCTAAAGGAAAGGAGAAAACAAGTTCTGTGTAAGCTAAGCCAACCGGGAGAGGGGGCACTATTTCCTCCTCCCCAGAACCCATATATTACATTCTTTCCCTTATCCATCTTGGCTCTCCCTGCTGTCCGGGATCAAGATTGTGACACTACCTAATGAGGCTGGGGAGCAATGAGATCAGGACATTTTAAAAGGAGAGAGACTTCTCCAGGATCAGATAACCTCAGCAATCCAGACAGTAATGAGCCTGTCCAAATTACCAGTGGCAAATAATAGACGTGCTAATTCGAAAGCACGCATGCCTCTCTGGAAAGGGGGAAGCCTGGCTGCCAGCCTACTGCTTTAGAAGACTTGGACGCTGCTTTGATATGGACAATGTATATGCTACCAGAAGGCAAAGAGCGAGATTTTGGAGGCTGGGGCAAGAATGTGACACAGCATCACTATGAAAAATAACTCAGAAGCAAATCACCAAGTAGGAAATCTCCATCCTGCTATCAGGTCTGTAAAATATAACATTGGGCCAAAAATGCCAAATGCCAAAATGGGGTATGGGTCCTGGGAATCTGCCCTCTATCTATCTACCCATGTCTTCAGTTCCTTCAAATATCCACCACAAGGGAAAAGGAAATTTCTTCTCCTGGAGGTTTTTTTTATTTATTTGTTTATTTATTATAAAGGAGCTGCCTAGTCATCCACAACACTGGGGCATGCCAACAACAATGAATTCTGGGCCACATGTGCAGTTACAAACTCTTAGTGCTTTGAAAATTCTTTCTAAAAAGGAAAGTGTAGGTGGATGCACTAGTAGGAAAGCCTGCTATTTTTGAAAAAAAGCTGAGACACTTGTGGGCCAAGAGAATCCAGTGTCTGGTGGACAAGACTTAATAGCACCAGCATGTTGTGTTTGGTGAAGCACTTTGTACTTCTGAAACAAAGGTTACTCCTGCTCTATGTTAACTGAATCTCAACAACAAAAAAAAAAAACAAAAACAAAAAACCTATATGATATGTTAGGTCACATACTGTCTCCATTTTACATATGGGAAGACTAAGACTCAGTTATTCTTTTCAGGGTAACAGGGCCTTAATCCAAGACCAATGTTCTTTCTATTCTACCTGACCAGTTTTAAATTATGGCCTTACCTGAAGCAGGCAAATGGATAGTGTAATTCTGCAAGGACAGAGGTGTAGAACTAAAGATCACAATGCCAGGTAAGTAGAAAAAAGTTAATTAGTAATTCAAGATCCCAAACAATTAGTTCAGTGGTTTACCTGCTTAACCATGAAAATGACTAGTCATATAATGTAATTTTCTTCTTTCCTTGGAATTCCTGGATCACAGGATTATAAATGGGAAGATACTACCTCAAGGCTCTACCTTCTCATTTTGCAGACAAAGAAATTGAGGCCCAAAGAAAATAAATAACTTGTTTAATGTCACATAGCTAATTGTCTGTCCTAAGTTTTATCTCCTTTAAAAGAATAGCTGTAAATATTTGAAGACAAAATGACAGGAAATAAGCTGTGAGTATGTACTGTGATACAGAATTAATTAGGAATAAAATTATTTTTTATCAATGGAAAACTGGAAATTGGCATGCAAAAAATGAATGTATATCCCTAGGTCATACTCTATACCACAATGAACTCCAAAAGAATCAATGTTCTAAATATTTTTTAAAAATTATTAAATAATGGAAAAAACAAAATAAATTTCCTTGATTACAGAGAAAATAAATTTTTTATACATAAAATGGAAATTATTTGATAAAATTTATAGAACAAAAAGCACTATGTTCAAAAGCAAAATAATAGATTAAAAATGTGTGTACTCCATATATTTGACATAAGGTTGACATTAAAAATCTGTGACTGATACAATATTAGAAGAGAAATGATAAAGGTCAAAGGCCAATTTTAAATGAAAGAAACATAAACCTTTGAAAAGCAATTGAAAAGTTGTTCGAACATGCTAATAATGAGGGCGATACAAATTAAAATAACTTTAAGTGGCCACATCACACCGAAGATTGGCAAAAACAAAACAAAACAAAACAAAAAAACCTCAACATGACAAAGCTCTATGTTGGCAGGAATATGGGAAAATAGGCACTCTATTATATGGCTGATGAGACCACAAATTAGTGCCAGCTTCCTAGAGAACAACCTGGACTTAGATACAAAATTCATCATATCCTTTAACCTGAAAACACTTCTGAGACTGTAACCTAAGAACACTAGTAAGAAAAAAAGAAAACTATTCTTAGCTGCCTTATTTGTAATAGTGAAAAACTGAAAACAGAATACTGTCTGGTGACTGTGGAATGAATGAATAAATTATAGCATATCAATGTAATGTAATATTGTGTGATTAAAAATAACAAATAGGAAAAACAGACTCCAATAGGAAAAGACAAGATGCGATGCAAAGTGAGGACAAAAAAATTAGGACAACCTACACATTACGACAATATAAAAGTAAAAGCAACCAAAATTTAAAAGTGACTGGAAAAGGACAATCATTGCCAGAAAGCAATCTGGAATTATATACAGTCAGAGGTACAAAACTGATACCTTTTGACCCACCAATCCCACAGCTGAGATTATAACTTGAAGAAGTTATTAAAAGGAAAAAAAGGGCTATTGTAAAAAAAAAAATGAATTATTACTCTGATAAAGTTGGTCTCCTGTTACAACTTTTTCACCTTCATCAAAATGAAGATAGTTCAGATTTTATTTAATTTTAGGATGAATTCCATATTCTAGTTACATTTTGAGAGAATGCTATAAACTGCATAATTGATTTTTAAAGAACCGTTTCCTGTCTTCTTTTTCCCACACATTTACATGGAAATTCTAGTGCTTATTTTCACCCAAGAAAATATATTTTGAGAAGTGCAATTAATGCAACTTTTGTCCTTCCAAATAAGGTTACGCCTTGTGATACCGCCTCTGTAAAACCAGATCTATCTTGAAAATGATGGGAAAGTACAAGGGAAGTAGGCACATTACCCTGGAAGCAAAGTCAGCAAAGGTTCAAGACAAAATAAAATGCTTCGTAACCAACAGACAAAAAACACCCCAAAAATAACATTTTTAGACAAGGCAGTACTCATGTGATTCTAAAAAACTTATAGTGAATGCAAAACTCTTTTTCATTTATGTTTTTCAAGAAAAGAATAGCAAGAACCTGAAATATGAATAAAAGAAAAATATGTAAGAAGTTGCCCCATGTTCCCTGTTGGCAGAATAAGTATTTGAATTTATCAACCTTCAGTGCACTGTACTTTCAAGGATCAGCCTTCAAGATGATCCTTTTAAACAAAGATCAGCCAGCAGAAACTGAAACCCTACTGTGCATAGGGCACTGTCATTCACTGATTGGTTTAGGGAGTTCGTTTCATTAAACGTTCTTCTTGAATTGTTTCTGGGCTCCAAACATTTCATCTGGAAGGTAAGTTTTACCCCTGATTTCTGATTCCTCTGTGTTTATCAAAATTTGACCTAACAGTGCTGTCAATACTAAAGTGAAAGTTTTTTTTGCTGCAATTGAACACTTCGTAATGCTACCTTAAATACACTTGAATTCACCTCACTCTCTGCTCACATCCTGGACTTCCCCAGGATGCACTGGGGCAGAATGTCTGCCTGCTGGGATAGAGTTTGTTCACAGGAAATATGAAGGGAAAATTCACGCTTGGCTGTCTAATCCAAACTGATGTTGCTTCTCTGGAGAGAGGAGAACTTGGTATGTCAGGGAAGTTAGTATAAGGTATGCAGATGGTTAATAAAATATTTAACAATGTGCTTTAGTATCACAGATCTAATATTGGGGCAAATGACCCCTATACATACATACATAAATACATATGTATATACCCACACCCATATGTATACATATTAAATATGAAAGGCCAAATTAACCTACTAAACTCCAAAAGCAAGATTGATTCATTATTTGAAGAGAATCACATTTTAAAACATATCACATGTCAAAAAGCCACATCTAATGGAGCTTAATTTTGAAAGTCAGTGTTGTCAGACGGATTGGATTTAGGATTAGGAAGACCTGGGTTCAAATTCTGCTTCTAACACTCACTAGCTATGTGACTCTGGGCAAATTACTTCACCTCAGCATGTCTTAATCCACTGGTGAAGGAAATGTCAAAGCACCAGAAGAAGATCAAGGCCAAGAAGACTCCATGAACCATAGCGTCCATGTGGTTATGAGAGTCAGACACGAACAAACACCTGCACCACAACACACCTTTGGGAGCTTATTTAACCCTGCCCAGCCTTGGTTTCATCATCTGTAGAATGAAGTTACCAATACTTGTACTCACAGCCTAACTCAGGGAAAATTACACTTTGTCAAAAGGCACAGTCAATCTTGGGGGAAGGAATTGGCTTACCTTTGCAAACACCCCCAGGCTACCCCTCTCCTGGTGAAATGACAACCACCTCTTCTGGTTGGACTATCTTCTGTATGACTAGAACAACCTCCCTGGACTGTCTTCGGCATTGCTATCCATCCCCTCACCCCTAACCTACCATCTGTCTAACTTGGTTCCAGGTGAAGAAATTTCTTGCTGCATTGAGCTTTCCCCTAAGCCAAACTATTATATGCCTAATGTGTGCTCTCAAGTTTCAGAACTCAAAGTCTGTGTGCCAAGCCATTTTCTCACATTTCCCAAGTTTCCTTTGCCATTATGATGATACCAGTGGCTGCCCAAACGTTTTACCCGCCTATATGGGCTTCCGAAAAGATTGATGGGGTTAAACACACACACACACACACACACACACATGTCCTTCCATGCTATTCAGGGAAACTAGCTCTCTGCAGTTGAAATAAAGGGAAAATTAAATCAGGCCTCGGAATAGATTGAGGAGAACCAAGGCAGGAGACACAGAAAGTGAATCCTGGTTAGTTACGGCTCCTGTTTATCTCCTCAAACTAACAGAAGAGATTCTGATGAGTTATTTAGATTTTACTGATGTAAGCTGGTGCCCCTGAAATGCTGCCGGCTCTCTCTCATTTTGTGCCTATTAGTATAAAAGAACATACAGCACATTTCCAGAAGAAAACAACTTGAAATTGTTTACACACACACACACACACGCACACACACGCACGCATGCACACATACACACATAGACTCCATCATCTTGTTCTGTGCAGTGGCTAGTTTCCAGTCTTCACCAACCTTTTTCTAGGAAGGCTATTGGCTTATTTTCTTGATTAACTGAGGATCATAGACTCAGAGGAAGAAGAAGCTTCCGAAACCATCTATTCCAATGCCTTCATTTCACAGAGAAAGAAACAAAGGCCTAGAGAGGAAAAGTTAGTTCCCCAACATCACACAGATAATATGCGGCAGAACCGGTATTCAAATACAAGCCCTCTGACTTTCCCTCTCTCTCTAAATCTACCACTCAGATTCATTAGTCCACCAAAATATCCCTTAGGATATCAGCATGATTAGGCTCTGAAAAGGGCAGTTCAAGGGGTCTTGTGGGACCAGGCTGGGTTCTTTAACCCTCTCTGCTAAGCCAAGAAACCACCCGCAGACACTGTCTCTTCTTATCTACTAGAAGAGAGATGGTGAAACTGCAGCTCAGAATTCCTCCTTTACTTTTATACTTGCAGCAGCACACTTGCAATGGGCCTCTCCCCCTTGGCCCCCACCCCTGGCTTTGCTTTTCCCATCACTCTTGTCCACACTGCTGACTGCAGCTCCTCCATCACCACCGCTTTAGACAGCTGGACACTGACACTGTCCAAGTAGAAGGCCCAGTGTCTTGTCACAATTCTCCTTCCCTGCCTCAATCTAACACAGAAATTCACAGTGAAGTTAAACCACATGGTGAAGAATCAAGGCTCCCACAAGGCATGACATTCCCATCAAACCTCAGTTTCCTCCTTTGGGAAATGGGGATGACTAGAAGGAGTGTGCTGAGAGTATATCTACCCTTACATTCAACCAGTTACTATGCTTTTTTGGATCTTTCTATGTCACTCACTAAGTCAGGTCTTTATCACTTTTGGCCTGGACCACTACATTTGCTGTTGAGTTGTTTTTCAGTCCCATCCAAGTCTTTGTGACCCTATTTGACTTTTTTTGGCAAAGACTCTGAAGGAGTTTGTTATTTCCTTCTCCAGCTCATTTTACAAATGAGGAAACAGAGGCAAACAGAGTTAAGTGACTTGTCCAGGGTCACCCTGCTAGTAAGTGTCTGAGGCTGGATTTAAACTCAGGTCCTCCAGACTCCAGGCTGGGCACTTTATCCACTGAACTATCTAGTTGTTCTAAATGATACATATTCCTAAAGCACAGGTCTGACTATGCTACTCTCCTGCTCAGGGAACACCTTATGGTCTTTCAGAGAACATATAAGGTTTTCCTAGGTTTCACCATCTGGCTCCAGACCACCTTTTTAGAATACTAGTCTTCTCCAGGTACTCACCACTGCAATCACACTGACGAGGCTGCTTGCATCCTAATTCCCCACTCTAACCCTTTACAGAGACTATCTGTTATCTATGACTGGAAAACTCCTTCTCCTTATCTTATTACAGATGCCTTTTCTTCTTTAAAAGTGCCATCTCCTATGAAAGCCTCTTGTGATCTCCCCTCTTTCTCCCCAGTGCTCACCTTAAAATTTATGTGTATACATACACACATACATAGATATATGTACATACACACACAGAGTCTGAATTGTTACATACGTTTTCTCTTCAATAGAATGTGAGCTCTTTAAGGGTCAGAAACAGTTTTATTTTTGTCATATCATTAGAAATAAGCACAATGCCTGGCACATAACAAATGCTTAATAAATGTTTATTAAATGAATATGGAAGTTAACAAAATGCACACTTCCTCAATACTCCCTGGCCCTTGGGGTCTTCCATCCCCCTGGTTGGAGAGGTATCAGAGAGCTCCTCCCAGATCTTTTGCTTAAGGAGGGGGCATAGGGCAGCAACCTCATTGTTTCCTACCTGGCTGCTCACCTAGATTTGATCACTGGCTCTAGAAACTCATCTTTCTGCAAAACCACATGAACTCTGATACCCACACCTCAGTACTCTCTGCCCCTTGTGCCAAAGGGTAAGAGGGTAGATAGCAGAGAGCTTCTCACAGATCTCATACTTAAAGAGCGGCCCCAAGGCAGCCACCTCATCATTTCTCACCTAGTTAAGGACTTCATCATCCTTCTCACCCTATGGAATGATCCTCCTTCCCATCTCCCTCTCCCTTTTTCAGTTTCTTCTCCTTTTAGCCAGTAAATTCCTTCAGGGCAGGGATTATCTTCTACTTTTCCTGGTATCCCCAGAGCTTAGCAGAGTACCTAGCACAAAGCAGGTCCTTAAAAAATGTTTACTGATTGGCTAACAGATCTGAATGTTATAGAAAAGTTATCGAATAGGAGTTTCAGATTCCTAGATTTAAGTCTTGGTTCTTCCACTATACCAGGGCTATTTAAACTTTTTCTATTCTGGACCCCTTTTTGCTTTTCTGCAGCGGTTGCATGACCTTAAGGCATACATAGCGCAAAGTGAACATGCTTTGTGTTCAGAACCAAGGCTGCAGTGAAGATTCCCAATGCAACATCCCATACGAGGCTGCAAGCCATAGTTTAAGAAACACTGCACTAGACCACCTGTGTGACCTTGGAAGAGTCAGTTAAGAGCTTCAATTTGGGATCCAGGTACCTGCAATCAGGTCCTGGCTCAGCTATTTGCCTCGTCTTTTCTCTTGGTCTAATTACTCAGCTTTTATGGGCCAAGGTCTACCTATTCTTCATTGTAAACTGAGAGGAGTAGACATACTGAATGGTAAGGTCTTTTTTAACTCTAAATCTATGAGCCCATAATCCCTTCTGTGAAACTATCTGGATCTCAGTTTCTTCATTTGAAAAATTATTAGAATAAGCTAAATGTGCCTGGCACATAGAATTCACTTAAAAATGCTAGATGAAAAAAGAAAGAGACTTTTAAGGCCCTTTCCAAGTCTAAAGTTCCCATGTCCATAAGCAGAAGAAAATGGCCCTTGCCTTTGAGGAAGGAACTAACATATTAGTTGATGAAAAAGAACTAACGTATTAAACAACTGTCCGAGGAGGCAAGACATTAAGTGCTAAATTACATTGCACACATGATTAAATGCAATTGAATTCAGAGAAGTGGGAGACAAAAAAATAACTTGAAAGAATCAGGGGAAAAGATTCATAGATATGGTAAGAGGTGAGCCAGGTCTTGATTGACACATGGAGCCTATGTGAATTTGATCAGGAGAACCTATAGGAGGAACTGGAACAGATTGCTCTTGTCTATAGCGTGCGTGTGTGTGTGTGTGTGTGTGTGTGAGTGTGTATAGGGAAGCATCTGTTAACCAACCACGAGAAATCTACATTGATTGTCACATTATTTCCAAAGGGGATTCGAGAAGAGACTGTAAAGTGGGGAAGGGAAGTGAGTGCCTCCAACAATTGGAATAATAAATGTAAAGCAAATTGTTGCCCCTATGGAAAACGAAAGGACTCTGACTAACCCCACTGAGAGAAAAAAATATTTTTATTGCTTCCCTCTTTCTTTTGCTAATGTTTTTCACTTTTCAGTGAGAAACCAAGGCACAGAGTTTAGGTTTCCAGATGTTTTGTTCAATCCTAATCTAGATCTGAGTTTTCCTTCCATAAGTATTAATTCTTTTGTACAGGTGACAGGATTTTGTTCATGAGGGAACAGAAGATGAGGATATGAATCTGTCAAGTTTGGAATATTTCTCTAGGGTTCTACAAATGACAGGAAACAATGGCAAGCTAGTCTCTTTTGAGAATAGCCTCTTTGTTCCTCATCACGGTCTTACAGAAAAGATTATTTGCAATTCTTCACAGCCTTACAAAATATTCAGATTTTTCAATGAAAAGAGTTTTCCCACATTGTGGATACACCCACACAGCAAGTTTCAGAAGTGAATGAAAAGGGCTACAGAGCTAAAGATGTTGATGATGTCCCCATCTTCCCAAGCTGTAGCTCTGGTGAACAACTTTCCTTCAAAGTCCCTGCCCTGAAGAACCTGCCCAGCCTTGACAGTATCACTCAGTGGCCCTACAGCTAAGCTACAGAGCAGACACATGGGTCAGACGGTCCCATGTCCTCAAGTGGACTGGCAGAGGCACAGCAATGATTCCCTGGTCGAGATGCTAATGGAGTTTTCACATGGAGAAGCTGCTTGGGTGAAGGAAAAAGGTCCTGACTTTAATGTTGTTGATTTTCTACTTAGACAGATGCACATCTGCAAGATCAAGCCCAGGGGGATCCTGCCTCTTTCTGCAGTCACCTCGGATGCTCAGGATGGAGTTCTGTTCAGCCAATACCTTTCACAAGTAGCAACACTCATTTTAAATTAGTCTTGGAACAGCTGCTTATCCAAGAAGAAATCCAATTCAAAAGATCTCCCATTGGGTAGAGCAACAAACTGTAGCAAGACAGATAGAGGAAGATGGCGGCACAAGGACCCAAGAGATATTAGACAACTTCCTCTAGCTTTTTAGGCTCCTGTTTCAAGCCCCACTGAGATATATGAGCAGGGAAAGCTGACAAGTCCAAATCCTCCTCCAATCCATTTTTCAACCATAAAAGATGAGAAGAAAGGAAACTGGAAAATATGGTTTTGGTCTATTTTGTGAACTTATGAAGGGAACATAGTCACTAACTTGTGTTACCAAGCATATTGACAAGTCAAGTGTGGGGAGAGAGGGAGAATGGCATTCCAGCACTTTTACAGAGGGCTTTAATTTCTTTCCATTTCTCTTGAATGAGTGAAAAAAATGCTTCCCACACCTGCCCCCCACAAGCTCTTCCTGCTTGGTCTCCCACGGTGTCTCCTCTTCTCTCCCTCTGTCCTGGGGTGGGAGGCTAGCTCAGGGAAGGCAGTGGGCAGCTAGTGCTCTGGCTCAGCTCCCTCACCTCTGGGGGTGGGGGTCAGGCTGAGTCTGAGAGACGTTGGAGGGAGGGAATAATCTCAGTTCCTTTGTTCTCTTCCAGGGGAAAAAAATATGCCCTGACCAGAGTTCGAGTGTGAATAGGGCTCACATTTCTCTTTGCTCAGATAACCTTCATCTACCTACAAAGTTGGAAATGTCTGAGAAGAATGGGTTAGTCACATCACTCTTGGCACTCCCAGCCAGGAGATGGAACACAGGGTGTACTAGGCAGCTAGGAGCACTAGTTTTTCTGTCTATTTACATGGCATTTTGGTTTTTACAAAGCAATTCATGAACATGTTTACCAGCTGGTAACTATAACTCTCTTTAAGTACATAGATACACACATACATACTTGTACACACATGTATTAGTACTTGGTACTAGGTCATGTAATACACCAATGGAAGGACCAAGAGAAGGGATCAGGGTACTTAAGAGTTCTATTGAGGTGATCTTGCTGTTAGCTCAGGGCAGCTGTCTATGCTTGTAGGCTCCTGAATTCCCATCTTGGTGCTGGACATGCCTCTTCTTTAGGCTCCCTGGGCACAATTCAGTAAATTGTAAAAGCTCACTTTTTTAATGGCGTCTGAAACAAACCCAAAGAGTCAGAATACCTCTGTAATGGGAATCAATGATTTCCTTCTTATTCAGTGGTAGCAAATTGTGTTACTTCCCTTTACTGGACCTTAGCCTACTGCTCTGTTCAATGGGAATGACATTCCTCCTTGCCTTAAAAACTGAATCTCTATTATATTAATAAGCATACAGTGAGTCACTAGGAGTCAGTAATCCTGACAAGGTGTGAAATCTCAGACTAGGAAATCAGTTTTCTCTCCCCTACCACTTTGTACTTCTGTGAAACCTGATTCTATTCTCCCACAACTGATAGAACCCCAATTCCAAAGTGGCAACTTTCATGTCTAATGAATACAATCTCCAGGCCTTGACTGTCTGGGCTGCAGACTGGACCTTAGTCTTCCATGTCCCCATTTCTGCTCAGCCTGTTTAAGAGGTGGTGGTGCTCCCACAAAGCCATCTGGGGAAGCAGCCTGGAAGGGCGGGTGATCTTCATAAACGGACAGGAAATAGAAAAGACGAATGTTGGGCGGATGACAGATCCCTGAATTCAGTTAACGGGGGCCTTCAAGATACGAGCTGTTCTATTAAACATAGGCCCATTATGCTGGCCATCCACTTTAAACCCCAGAGTGATTAAAATGCTGGCAGGAAATGAAAGCTCCCTATTGAAGGGCCTTCCCCGAGGTCCTCATTTCAAACCAAATTTTACAGCACCGCACAGGAACAAAGGCGCCCCAGTCCTCCAAGTCTTCTTTTTGTCACTTTGGACAAAGAAACCCCCTCAAACGCCCTCCCAGAACAATGGCCTCTGTGGAGCCAGAGCCCCGCCAAGAATGGGCACAAACCATACAGAAACACATTTTAAAAATACATTTTACACTGCCCTTGACATTTCAGATAAATAGAGGGCAATGCACTGAAATTCCAAATATTTCATCCTGCCCCCCCTTCCCCATCACAATGAGAATTTTCTTACGTCCCCCAATCTACTTGATCTTTGACATTTTGGCCTCTGCAAAAGGAGGACATAGTAGAGTAGTCAAAGAAATTAATTATGCAGATAATTGCATTTGATTAAAATGATGACTGTAACTGAGAGTGTAATAAGCAAAGGATTGTAGTAGTCTTACCCAGAAAAGACACCAAGGAGATGTCCACAATTCCTTTTTTATTATTCTGTTTTTAAAAATTTAAATTTATATGATCTTTCCTTAATATCAGTATCATTCCTGAATATAATTCTACTCATCTCCCCCTCAACAAACCATCCCTTGTAAAGAAAAATAAAGGGGACAGGGAGGGAAATGGTTTGGCAAAACTAAACAACCCATCAACTGAATCTGACTTGATAAATATCTGAGGTAGAATTTGAACCCATGTCTTCCAGATTTCTAGTCTACCATGCTGTAGAGCCTCTCTTGCTTTATCAATTGAGATTTTTGCAAATTCGTTGGTTTTTTCTTTTTAAGGTGGAGTAATAATAGCTAATATTAATATAGTTATTATATTTATAATATTTATATGGTGCTTTAAGGTTTGCAAAATGTATTATAAATATGATCTCATTTTATCCTCATAACAATGCTATGAGGTGCACTGTTATCCCCATTTTACAGATGGGAAAAATGGGGCAGAGAGGTTAAGTGACTTGTTCAGGGTCATGCTGTGTGTCACACACAGTTACCCTATAGCCTTGTGTATAGGGTAAGATTTGAATTTAAGTCTTACTGATTCCAAGTCCAGTGCTCTATTCACTGGGTCACCTCACTACCTCCCCACATCTTATCTCCAACCCTGAGCCTTCATAGGAAAGAGTGACATAGTTTTTACCGAATCACTCAAGCTTTACTCTTCCCTACTGTGGATGTTTACCTGGATTTGGCAGGCTGGTAACAGCCGGTTGTTTCTTAGTGAATGGAACATGAGACCATATGTTGCAATGTTTAAGCAATTTTGAACCAGAGGTGTAATTCTGAGTGTCCTTTGCAGAAATTGTACATTAAATACCCAAAGGATCTGAGCTGTACAAGACATGCAGCCTTTTTTTAGCACTTTTCCCCCTTAGCAACAAAACCACTCGACAGCACTTCTATCCTATACTTCCACCACAAGTTTACTGAGTGTGCTGGGAAGATGATGATGGCTTCTGTTTTAGGAGAGGCCGTGTTCTAAACAGGAAAGGATGGCTCCTAGGGGATGAAGGAGGCACAGAATGAAGGGCTGGGAAACACCAATACCTCTCCTAAATTGGCATTCTGACATGTTTGTTGTTGTTCAGTCACGTCTGACTCTCCATGATCCCCAATTGAGGCCTTCTTGGCAAAGATACTGGAGGGTATTTGCCATTTCCATCTCCAGCTCATTTTACAAATGAGGAAACTGAGGCAGAGTTAAGTGACTTGCCCAGGGTCACCCAGTTAATACATGTCTGAGGCTGGATTTGAACTTGGGAATACGAAATCCTCCTGATTCCAAACCTGGTACTCTATCCACTGTGCCACCTAACTGGCCCTTTCTGGCCTGGGCTACATGGATATATAAGACAACCTGGGTCTTTCACAATTCTGTGTCCTTTCAGCAGCCCTCCAAGACAAGTTTGCTCAATGATATATAAGTTGAACAAGGGTGTGGAATGAAATGAGCAAAGAAAATCATGAGAGATGTTCAGATCATTCAGAAATATTTTTAGAAGTTTCTCTGGGTTTCACAGTATGACTGTAGTCAAGACAATTCACTCGAGGCCTCAGTATTCTCATTAGCAGAATTAAGATCACATATAGCCCAGTACCTACTTCACACAGAATTTTTGTCAGAAACGAGTGAGAGAATCTCTGAAAAGTACTTTGAAAACCTTAAAGTACCACATGAAGGCCAGTCGTTATCCGTTTCCCTGCTTATTCTCCTCCTGTATTTGTTAATAATGCAGATTTAAATAAGGCAAAAACCCAGGGTCACAGGCTTCCCCTCTCCCTTCCCCCTACTTGCTCCCAGCCCCAGGCCTCAGTTTAATGTGAATCACAGGCTGATGGGACAGATCCACTTTCTCTCTGCCAGGGCCTTGGACAATCTTTTCAATTTCTTAGGAGAGTATTTGAGGGTCCATCTTTAAATAAAGGGGAAAAAATACCTCAGCATAATTCCAAATTGACTCTCAACTTGCTTTTACCCTGGGGTGGGCTGGTAAATGTTTAACAGCCAGCTCTCTGGAAAAAAAAATGTACACAAGACACACTTTTAAGTTTCATCTGCATCATTAACATTTTCTCCATTACTTTCTCAAGCCTAGCCAATCAACAGAACAATAAATCAAGCCCTGATTTGTAGTGTTTGCTGATTTCTGAGGTGTAAATGCTCACGCTGAAAATTTAACAATTGGCTCTAGGGAACTGGTAGGAGCAGGCTCCAGCATAGCACTGATACTGTTCGTAACTCTAATAATAATGTATGTATGAAGGAGTTCTCTTGATTTGTATTTCTTTTTTTGTTAGTGATTTGCAACAAATTTATGTATAATTAATCATTTGCGCTTTTTTAATTGCTTCTTTGTACTCTCTGATTACTTATCTAATGGTAAATGACCTTCATTTATATATATAAATATATATATATTTTACATTTTATATATATATATATATATATATATATATATATATATATATATATCTTACACACACACACACACACACACACATATATATATCTCTTGGATTTCAGACCCTATTAGAGAGATCTCATACAAAGTTCCTCCACTTCCTGATCTTTTTTCCAGTTCATTTACTAGTTGTTTTGATTTTTCTTTATACAAAGCATTTCAATTTCACATAAATTATCTATTTTGTCTTTTGTGATTCCAAGAGTTTGGTTACCAACTCTCCCTCAAGTCAAACCTGTGATAGGTATAAGATCTGGTACCTGTCTATGTTTTTTGTGGCAAGAATGTTAACACATTCAGGTTGTGTGTCCATCCCTGATGAACCAAAGATCCAAATACTTGGCATATGTCCCAAAGAGATCAAAGATAGAAAGGCCCTAAATACACACCAACACTTACAACATCACTCTTTGTAATAAAGAATTGGAATCAATAGATGTGCATGGGTTGGGAAGTAGCCACAGAAGTTTTAGGACATGAATATAATTGAACATTATTATGCTTTAGTAAATAATGGATGTGAAGAGTACAGAGAAGCATGGGAAAATGTATATGATGCTAAGTGAAAGCAGGAGAACCAGGAAAACCACATATATAGTAACTATGAATGGAAAGAACAAACCACAATAAACCCGAGCCTCATGCAATGGTGCTGACCAAGTTTCAACCTGAAGAAGAGAGGAGGAAAGGTGCCTTCTTCCTTTCCTTGCAGAGGCTGGGGTGTGGAATACTTCATATATTGTCAGGATTCTTTGATATGGAGGTTAGTTTTGGTAAACTGTTTTGCTTTTTTCTCTCTTTTTATGAATTGTAATAGGGGATAATTTTCTGGGTGTGAGGAGAGCAATATATTTGGAAATGAAGGTGACAGGAAAACAAAATGAATGAATAGTATTCCTTTTTAAAAGACAATGTGTGAAGAAAAACTGAATTACTGAAGCAGTAATCAAATGTTTTGGAGGAAAACACTCACAATTTATGTGAAATTTTTAATCTTAAAGGCACACTATTGTAATTTTGTTCTAAGTTATTCTCAACAATCATCAGTTCTTTTTCAGAAATTTTTCTGAAATATGAAATGACACTAACATATCAAGTCTGGAAGAGGCAAGAGGGCCCCAGTACTGCCCACTGTACCGTATCTGTGGCATTTCTACCTGGGATTCACACTTGATGGCTACTCCGCTAGCCTCAGCAAGTTAAACCCTAAAACTCTCTCTGAGTTCTGAAGTGTCACTACCTCATTAAGGTTGCCTTCATAGTCTGGTTTCCATTTCTGAAGAGAACTTGATAAACTCTTTTAACAGTTCCTACCCTAATCGGGGCCATCCCTAATACCCTCCATCTTCTCCTTCCACCGTTCTGCTCCAGCAGACCCCCTACTGCTGATAACAATACATGTCCCATTTCAGCACAACAAATCTCTGGAAGAGTTTGGGTTAGAATGAACACCATCCGGCTACACATCACATTTTACACAGCATCCTTTTTCATTCATGCTAATAAAAATGAAAAATCTAAGGAAAAAAACCACAGAAAGATTGAAGAAAAATCCAACAAGAAAAATTCGTTCTTATTTGTTATTCTTTTCCTTGCTTTGTCCCTCCCCCAGATCTTTTCCTTATTTTAGTGTAAGTTTAAATTCTAGGCCTACAAGGCTAAATCTACACTGAATCTTCTGCATCATTGTCCTTTAAAAAACCCTGAGGGGTCCCCCCAATTTGTGGGTCTCCAACCACTTCAAGGGAGTACAGAGAGTACAGGGGGACACTGCTGTATCTGTTTCAGATGATGGGTTAAATTCATTTCCAAACCCTATGGATATCAGAAAACACTGAGACTACTGCAGAGAACGTCAAACTCCTAATTTCATGAGGAAAAAATAGTTTGTGCCTAGAATTTTAAAAGAAAAACTATTTCTATGAACATGACTTTTGGTAAAACTTCCTTAAAGAAGCCTAAACCTAAATACCAGCACTCTACATTCCTGCACTGGTTTAATTATTTAATGGTGAATTTTGTATTTACATTTCAGGCAGGCAGAAGATATAAATTTAAGGAGTATTCTTGCTACCACAGGCACACTGGGAACCTTTATGTGCTACAAACCTACAAAACGGCTATCTCCAATTGAAGAAGTGGCTAGTTTTTCTTCTTAGTAGATAGAGTTCAAATCTAGCCTCAGACACTTACTGTGTGACCCTGGGCAAGTCACTTAACTTTCCTCATCTGTAAAATGAGCAGGAGAAGGAAACGGCAAAACACTCCAGTATTTCTTCCAAGAAAATCCCAGATGGAGGCAGGAAGAGTCAGACTCAACAACAAAAATGCTAAGTCCCAAGCAGGTTATATAATTTGCTCCAGGTCACATACAGGTGGGAAGTCGAATAGATACACTTGGAATAAAGGTATTGCCTCTGAATCCAGGGTTCTATCCCTTAGAACTACCTTGCCTCCACTCTATAACATGATCTCAGGTGCCACAGGCAAATCTTGGCGACTTTAGAGATTTCTAGGCTTACATCAATGGAGGAAGTTTCCACACAAAGAAGATTAAAAAAAAACCCTCATTTTAAAGCCTTGGTATAATCCAAGTCAAACCTGTTTATTTACAGGAAAAGTCAGTCTTATGGAGTAGTAAACAAAACTTTTGTTTCTTTGCCATTCATTACACTATTTACCCTCCCAGAGGTAGTCCCCACACTACCAGTGCCATCACCACCACCACCACAAATTTTTTAATTCCATTTCACCTACACCCTTTCAGTTCAGAACAGTAAGGACCACTACTAACAATGAAATCCAGTGCTCCTAAGAGACCTCTAGCAGATTTTAAAATATTTTCCTCTTGGACTCTGGTCAATCTATGGTATGTTGGATGTGTTAAGCTGTGCAATACTGTCAAATAGATGCATAACTCTTAGCTAAAAGACGAAGTGAATTAGGTAAATTCATAATAAATGGGGGTTCTATTGACAAGGTTAATCATTTGCATGTTTGAAATCGAACTTTAAAAGAGAATAAGGCTCACCTTCTCTGCTATCAGAGAAAAGAATGTATGAATTTCTTAAGTAATTTAAAATTTTCCACATTTTCGGCATTTCACAGCAGAGACTTAAGAACGAATTATCAAGTTCTGACATCCATAAATCAAGGCAGAAAGTCTTTACAAATGATTAACTTGTACAACAGAAGTGAAAACAGAACCATAATTCATGAATTTGCTAACTGCTCTTCCCTGCTGCGACACTGGTCTGTTGAGCCTTTAGCTAGTACCATATACAAATCATTGTCCCTCAGTTAACAGATGAGATGTTACCAAGGGCTGATGACTAACTCTGTGTGTGGCTCAAGAGAAGAAAGGCAATAAACAGTGTCTTCTCAATGGAATGGCCAGAAAGGCTATCCTGGGGGTCATGACTGCCCACGAAACTCGTTATGCTCTGGCTCACAGCCTCACACAAAGCTAGCTCAACAGATGACAGCATGGACAGATGACAGGCCTTTTCTTTCTCCTTTAAAGTCCAGAACACCTCAGGCTAAGGTAACAGCCTACTTTGGACTAAAGATTAGAGTAAGAGAAGGTATGCTGGGGAAGGGTCTTGAGAACAAACATAAAAGTAGCTTATTCTCTTATGAGCAGCCTTTGTGTCCCCTTTAGTCTAGACCAGTGCTGGGGTTAGAAGGCACTGCCAGCATGTGGTAGTAATCACAAAGACCAATTTGTTCTGAGCATGTCAAGGTCAATGACATTATGGTGAAGGAGAGTATCTTGAGCCCTAGGAGTCTGCAGTGGTTCCTGAATGTCATGTGGGATCACTGTGCTCCCCTATGTCTCCAACCCCCTCCCCCTTTTCCTTGTTCCCCTCCCCCACTAGTCTGCCACATCCCTTCCAGCATCTTGTTGGATCAGTTCTCTTTCTGGCAGAAGGAAATGTCTGTAGAAATGGAAACAACCTCATTCTGGTGGTCTTCTGTTGGTCAACAAGTAAACATTAAGGATGCTGACAATGTGGGAGGCCCAAGAGGAAGTCCAGCTGGATTCGTTGAAATGAAACAACCTTTCTGTCCCCAAACACAACATTTTTTATCAGGAAATTGGTGTCTGGCCACATCCAGTTTGTGAGGGATTCTGTCTGTTCTTACTCTAAAAGGCAGGAAAAATGGGAACTCCAGCTTTTCATTCTGAGAAAATCTTCCTTTGGCAGGTGGAAAAAACATAGGATGATTTTCCTGGATAGACTTTCATTCCTTTTTCCCTGAGAAATTTGTTCCAAGGTAAAAGCCATTATTTGTCAAGAAACTCTGTCTCTACAAGAAGGTAGAAGGTGGAGTGAGGAGGAGGGAAAAAAAGGAAAAAAAAAGGTTAAGGAACACTGCAGAGCGGGTAATCAATTAACCCATCAATCTATAAGAATATTTAAGTGTTTTCTCTGTGCTTTTCATCTGCATTTAGCTTTTGATTTCTGGTTGGGGCTATACTTTATTACTTCATCTAGTGACACTTTCAATTTGGTTCCAATTATTTCAGAAGTTTAATAACACTCCTTTGCTTGTGTTTATCTTTGGTCAATGTGATGGCAAAGCAAATGAAGTAATCATCAGATCCAAAAAAATTTAAAAGGGTACCACGCTATCTCATAGGTATTCTTTGGCTGAAAATATTCAATGTTGGAACTCTAAGTTGCAGCTTAGAGTTCCTAATTCTGAGGGAGATTTCAAAGACAGGCAGCAAGAGATTCTGTTATTTTTAACATGAGTATTTTTGTTTTTAAAAGATTCCACTTGATGTTTCAGCTTTTCACATAAGGCTTGGTCACAAATATGGATGTGGGAAAAGCCTTTCAGACAAATTTGAACATGGAATATTATGGAAAAAAAGGGAACTGTATGTAAAGGTCTAATAAAACTTGGTATCTTTAGCTTTCTCTCAACTAGTTCACATGACCTTGGACCTATTTTTAGAAATGCAACAATTCCCATTTGGATATAGAGTGATACCTTGTACAAGAATCTGGTTGAGCACAAATAAACTTGAGGGAAGTATTGACTTAAAAATAAAACACTGGAAGGGGGAGAAAGATATTCCCCCATTTCCCAAACCCTCTGTGAAAATTTCCGGAAAAACTGTAAACAAAGGCAGGTTTGACTCAGGAGCTGAATGACTGGTAAGCTGTGGAGGTTGGGGGA
Organism: Potorous gilbertii; assembly: GCA_028658325.1. NCBI lineage: Eukaryota > Metazoa > Chordata > Mammalia > Diprotodontia > Potoroidae > Potorous > Potorous gilbertii. The sequence continues at coordinate 76,189 of JAQQSK010003053.1, read as the reverse complement.
ATATATCAAACCTCACAGAGTGAGGAAATGTTTGTAAAACAGTTAGTAAATCACAGGCAGCCAGGCTCAGCCCCGAAGAACAGCCTGAGTGACATGCTGACAAAATCACAGCTGGGAGACAGTGGGCCAAGCACCCATTCTGCTTTATACCCCTCTTTGGATGATCCCTGTAGTCCATTCTTTCTATCTCTTCTCTCTACAGAACTTGGACAGAGCTGATGTTAATTAGTTCTATGCCAATGGCCGAACTGGCTGCCACCCATCTAGTGCCAAGGCATGTAAGGGTCAGTTTGGTTATACAAAACACAGGATATGCGGCCTCTAAAAGACTTCTCTGCAGAATGATACTGACTGACGCTTTGGTCCTGGTGACAAAGCTTAAAATTCCAGCTGGGAATTCAAAATCACACTTAGCCTAGAAAAAAAAAGTTTCCAGAGATGAAACCCTGGCATGCACAGATGGGGCAAAATATGCAACTGGAAGCTTCCAATGGATTTGCTAAATGCTCTTCAATCATTACCCTTCCCAACAACTCAACAACACATCTGTATGGCTATTCTGCTCATGATTTTACACGGCAGGAAATGGTGAAACTCCTTTGAACCTTTCAGTTAAAAGCTTCCTTTTGGTTCAGAACTTTTTCCAGAAGACAGAAAAAATTAAAAAAGCAAATTTTCTGAGTATAACAGTGGGGAGCTGTACAATACAGGATTTAAGGAAACATTAGAATCAAAAACTCTCCCTTACTATTGGGACCTACCTTGTTCCCCGCTAATGTTTCCTTAGGGTATGTCTTCCTGTCTTTCCTAAGAATGACAACAACAAAAGCTGATGTTTTCCATAGGACACTTTAAGGTTTGCAAAGTGATTCACATGAATCAGTTCATTTGATCCATATAACAGTTCTGTGAAGTAGGTGTCATTGTTGGTCCCATTTTACAGATGAGGGAACTGAGGCTGAGAAAGAAAGATCAAGTGACTTGCACAGAGTCATGTAGCTAATAAAGTATGATTTGAACTCAGGTCTGGTCCACGATTGCAAGTACACACACACACACACAGACTCACACACATACATACTGCCCTCTCCTATATAAGTTTAAATACAAATTTGCAGAGAATGGTCACTTTGTACTTAATCTAGGGATGTTAGAACCCAAAACCAAATAGTAACTGCTTTTGAAAATATTTTTTAAACCCAGGAAAAACAATTCTATCCTTTTGAATTGAGTAACTATAAACACCAATGGCTGACTTCCTGTAAGCTCCTTGTGGGTAGAGATTATTAGTTCTTGTCTTTGTATCTACGGTCCCTGGCACAGAGTAGAAGGTTAATATATAGTCGGTAAATTTCAATTAATTGAATTCTAGTTACACCTTGACTCTGAAGCAGCTTTCCATTCACTATGTTAAGAGAAGTCTACCCTGTCTACATTCTCCAGCAAGGAAGAACTAGCAGGACCCTTATGAGTATCAGTAAAAGGCCTTCTCCAGAGTCACGATGCCTTCCAACCATCTGAGTGCTCTTTGGTCTCTTTTCATGCTCTTTTGGTAGCCATTACTCAGCGGCAACCAGGGCTGGTACCCTTGGGCTCTCGGAAGTCTCCTAAAGCAACATCTTCATTAAACAAGGTACATGGACTTGGAATCGGACTGATTAATATGAACGTTTTTCACAATGGTAGAAATCAGAGGCTTGGGACCATGACTCAGTGATATTTTTATTGGCCCTTAATTCCCATGGAGAAGAGCTGAGGGACTGAAGTGTCACTGGGAAGTTACTGAGGGTGTGGGAGGAGGAGAGATTATACCATTAAAGCCATTGAAGTCTAACCTATCAAGAAGGTTGTGTTTCCAATACTGCTCTTCAGAGGTGAGTGCTCTCTGCCTTGGCTGGGTACTAGTGTTCACCGTACCCAGTCACTGACGCATCAGGCTTGACTAGGATGTTATTTGTCTTCAAGAATATAACACCAAACTTCATTTTTTCTTCCTCCCATCTACCCTTTACCTTTCCTTTTTTTTCTGAAATTTTAGCTTTCAGTTGAATTATGTTAATGTACTTATTCTAGCAGCTTTCAGCTGAGTTATGTTAACATACTTACTCGAGCAGAATGTTAAGTCTCTAAAAACTTGTACAGGGTTATATTATTTTTGTTCTTGGATCCCTAGTGCCTTACACAGTGCCTGGTACATAACAAGTACTTAATAAATACTTACTGAATTCATTACTTAAGTGAAAAAATAACTCAATTCACTTGGTCCTAACTAGCCCAAAGCAAATTTAACTCTAGTAGTAGGAGTTCTAGGCATCTGAGGTTGGTATTTCTTTAGCAATGGGTAGAAATAAGAGTCTGGATAAAGGAGATGTGTGAAACTGATTCCCTGGGAGACCTTTAAGAATGAGTTGCATGCCTCAATTCCCGTAGGCAGTGGAGACAGAGGGAGAAGAAACTGATGAGAGACTTTTTATCTGAAGGTAAAGAACATTTTCCCTCCCTTTCAATAGTATCTACTCCTAAGAAAGTCCTTCAGTTAAATTGCTTGAGCATTAAAGGTGACAGATTCTTGAACCGGCAAACATTTTGGGCAGAAGATCTGTGACTTGATTCCAGATTTAAGATGGGTCCTGGCACAGGACAAGGTGATTTGTTTCCATAAAATAAATTCTGAAAAGCATAGGCAAAGGAGACCATTCTTTATCAGCCAAATGGGAATGAAATGAAAATGCACTTGGGGACTGCCGGCTATTCCACAAAGACCATTTTTAAAAATTGTCTGAATCAGCTTGCAAAACTACGGACCAGCCTGTATACTGACTGGCCCCATTAAGATGCTATGGAAAAAAGCAATATTCATCTAATTTTCAGGGGAGGGATGGTGTTACTATGTGAAATCACCATCTCCCAATCTGTAAGGGTTTTGTAAAATAATTCACTTTAGCCTACTGTTATTTCACATGTCCTTTTTAAAATGAGATTTCTGTAACATGATCTCCTAGAATTAGCTCTAGATAATAACTGGCACACCAGTCTCATATTTGGGGGACTGAAATATAGCCTTTTATTTTCCTTTTGTTCCCAGTCTACTTAACAGTGTCAATGAAGTGAGAGTTTTAAAAAAGTGATTACATTTTTCTCATACTCTGTAGTCATTTTGACATATTTTGAGGGATGTTCTCTGTGGGTATTACTTAACTAAAATAACATACATGTTCTCCCCTTCCTTTATCCCCAAAAATGATAACTGATATTTTTATGAATGGTACATAGCATGTACATTTCTTAAGTATTTTGGGCTATTTAAGCAATTATTTTTGTTTGATCAAATGATCTTGTCTTTGGTTATTACAAGTTATAAAATTGCAAAAAGGAAATGACAGTTTTTACAATCCAATTTAGTGTCATCCTTCTGGTTCATGATCTTATCAGAGAGCTGTTAAAAGTATGTTGTTCGGTGATTTACTCACAGTGCTAACTATCAGTATATCAAGTCTAATATTTTGTGCTTGTGTATAGACTTTTTGAAGTGCTGAGTTTTGAGAGAATGCAGTAATTATTTTAGGTCAGGCTCATCTGAGGAGGTCAAGGATTGCCTAATTAGGACTCAATTAGAGACAGACATTGGTGCCTCATACTGATTCTTTTTAGAAGCGAGATGCACATTACACTTCCAATGCTGATGCTTCCACAGCAAACTCCAGGGCTTAAGTTAAAAGAGGCTTGAGCCAAGTATACATTCCCATTGCCTTGTAACAGTGAGACCACAGACCTGAGAGTGACAGAAGATTAGGTAGCAGTGGCTGGAATATTTAATTCTGATGAATGCAATTAGAAAATTGAATAAAAATAAAACATATAGCTAACTCTAAACTATCCAGGGACTATTTATTTTGCTTGTGGATTTTTCAGGACCCCTGCTTCCCTCAGCCTAACACATATTGATCTTTCAGTCATTATTCTAGTACTCATCAGCATTTCTACCAAATGGCTGCCCTTTGACTACAGAAATATCTACTGTAAATAAAACAGGTACTTTGAGTCCTTTTCCTAGGAATGTGAATGCATGATCATTCAGCCATCTACACATTCACTAAGGCCCTCAGGCCAAAGTGGAACATGCAAACTTTGGCCGTGGGACAATAATGCTTTTTTCTGTGTGAAGATATCTGGTCTACAGGCAGAGGTAGTTCAAAAATTAGTGTACTGGATGGAATGATGGGCTCAGAGGTAGCAAGGTATGAATTCAAATTTCACCCCTTATCCTTACTAGCATATATAAACCTAAGCCAGACTTTTCTGAGCCTCAAACGGCTAGGTTTTATCTGTTAGGTCAAAGGTGGATAGTGATATGTCTAGTGAAAAGAATTTCCACTCTGGGAATTCCTCACCCTGAAATCACAGAAGAGATTGAAAGAACACTTCAAGACTTTTATTAAGATGCTATCCCAGAGCAGCATGTGATGAAGAGTCATAAAAGAAGCATTTGAGGGATATGGGTGGAATGAGACAAGGACCCAGTGAGATTGTTGGTGATATATATACAAACTTTGGGTCTTCAGTAGTGACCCAATGGTTTCTACCTTTCTTAGCTAACTGGAATTAGGTAGTGGAAGAAGTTCCCCAACTAATGAAATCATCTTAGATCAAATCTAAGACTTTGGTCTCACTGATAACAGAGCTAACTAGTTTAGGTTCACTCTATTACAGCCTGACAGAAAGAAGGAAAGATAAAGTTCTAGTCATCATTAATGGACCACAGGATCACCAGATCATTGATTTAGAGTTGGAAAGGATGTTGTTGCAGTCATGCCTGACTCTTCCTGACCCTATTTGAGGTTTCCCTTGCAAAGATACTGGAGTGGTTTGCCATTTCCTTCTCCAGTTCATTTTGCAGATGAGGAAACTGAGGCAAATAGAGTTAAGCAACTTGCCCAGGGTCACACAACGAGTAAGTGTTTGAGACCAGATTTCAGCTCAAGAAGAGTTTTCCTAAATCTAGGATGGGCATTCTATGCACCTCGCCACCTCGCTGCCCCTGGAAGGGATGTTAGAGGCCAGTTAATCCAATCTCCTCATTTTGTTGTTTTTCTTTGTCCTTCATTCTCATGTCTATTCATTCAAAGAGGACCATGACATCAGGAAAGAGATGTCATGATTTGCAACTCTGTATTTCTTTTGAATAGATTGGTATTCACTGATCTGTGTATTCACGTTTCCCCCTCTGGTAGATAAGTTCCTTTACGGCAGGGACTGGATTTCTATATCCCCAGTGCCTAGAGAATTCCTGGCATACGATAGGTGCTCAATAAATGCTTTGTAGAATAACTGAATGGCTTTATTTTGGATTCCTGCACAAGGAAGGGGCAGAAAAGTCTTTCTTATAAGATCATGGTTATTTTAGAAAAAAAAAAAAACATGGAAGATCCCAGATTCGAGAAAGTGACATGCCTTCCTCACTCACCACCAACCACACAGCTCCCTTGGCTACAACTTGGGCTAATGCGCCCATGTTCCAAGTCTCTCACCTTCTCCAGCACCACATTTGTTATGGTCCAAGTCAAAACTATTCCCTTTCCCCTCTGTAAAGGAGACAGTGTGCCCTGGAAAATAAATATATTGGATTCTAACTGTGGATTTTAAGTTATTCAAACATCTCTCTCACAGCTCATGTTCCCAGCTCAAAGCCATGCTTGCTGGCTGTTTTCTATGGTGGCAGTGGATAGCTTTCACATTGTCTCCACTGTCCCTCTTGTTCAGCTGGCAAACCCAAGAAACCCAAAGGAGTTTAAAATACACACACACACACACACACACACACACACACACACACACACTTTCAACACCCTTGTAAGTCTGACATATGACTGAAATGTATGAGTTGGAAGGATAGATTTTGTTCCTTGGCTTCCTTTCTATCTTTGGTTCTAGTGAATACTAGAGAACGTCAAGTTCTCAGATTCTGGGACAAAATATGGTGGCTTTTGACTGATTACATATTTGGGTTATACATATTACTGGTATACGGTTTTTAAAAGCAGCACCTCTAGTTTCTGATGAGACAAATGCAATTGGAAAATGTCTTGCACTATTTGTTCTTTCTTGCTGTCTAGTGGATGTGAGAAACATTCCTCTAGAAAGGAAGGGAATCAAACAGCCATCTTGTCAGAAAAGGGTCACTTGGTTCTCTAAACTTGATTTTGAAATTTCTCATGCTCCCTTTTGTGTCCTTTCTACAGTAGGGAGTACTAGATTTCTGGGGACAGGGCCCAGTGAGGAGAGGAAGTGTTTCACACCAAACACACACTTTGGAGGAACAATCAAGGACTTTTAGGTGGCTAGGCACGGTGGATAGAATGCCAGGATCACTTGAGTTCAAATCTGGCCGAAGACACTTAACAGCAAGCAGCGTGACCCTGATTAAGTAACTTAACTCTAGTTTGCCCTGCTTCCTAATCTGTAGAATGGGAATAAATACATTCCTTCCAAGGTTGTTATAAGGATCAAATGAAACCCTACTTGTAAAGGGCTTCACACAGTGCCTTACCACATACACAGGCTCCATATAAATGCCAGTGATGATGATGACTACGGTGGTCACTAACCTCCGGAAAACTTCTCCACAGAGAGATCTGCAAAGACATACGAATCCTTTCTAGGCCTCAGGGTAGGTAATGGAGACAAAACTGAGATATCAGCATAGGTACAAAATGTTCAGCATCAGCCCACAGGAAGAGAAACCTCCAGAGAGGAGCTGGGTACTATTGTGTTCAGTATCAACTGAACTGGGAGGTGAGACTCACTTTGCTACCTACAAGATGACAGTTCCAGCCCTAGCTATCAAAGAGCAGCATTTATTAAAATGCTTACTTTGTGCCAAGTGCCATGTTTGCCATTTCCTTCTCCAGCCCATTTTACAGATGAGGAAACTGGGGCTGACAGGGTTAAGTGACTTGTCCAAGGTCACACTGCTAGTTAGTATCTGAGGCCAGAGTTGATGAGTCTTCAGGAAGATGAGTCTTCCTGATCCAGACTCACTGCTCTATCCACCTCATCATCGCCTTGGCATGGTGATACAAAGACAAAAACAGAAACGGTCCCTTCCTTAACAAACTTATGTTCTATCAGGGGAGCTAATGCATGCAATTATTATTATACAGAATGCCACAAAAGTTTTGGTGTTGAAAAGCTTTTGGGACAGACTGTATTTAAAAAATGTGAAGTATATACAAAATAGATACTAAGTAATTTAGAGGCAGATGGGGACCCAGATTTGAGTATCTTACAGAAGCAACATTTCAGAGTGTGGGAAAATTCCTCGATGAGGGCAGGCAGAACTGGGTGACCAAGAGAAACAGGTGATTTTATGAATCAATTTCCTATTAGCTCCAACTCTCAAAGTTTGAAGGTGGCCATTACATTTGTAGATAGACACAAAACAATGAGATCTTTCACCTGCAGTTGTTTTTTTTTTTTTTTTTTTAAAGCTGAGAAATGAAGCCGTTTTCTGGCAGGAGAATGAAATGGCTGTGGGCACCTACCCAGATACAAACCATTCCCCCTAGGGGCTATCATAACCCAAGCAGAATGCTCTAGCCTTGTTCTATGTCTCCTAAGCATGTTTCCATTTTAAAAGCACCTTGGAATTAGGGTTTCATTATTTTGAAATACATGCTAAAGCTTATCTCACCGAAAACTTGCTGCCTTCAGTCAGACCTGTTGATGTTTCCAATTTCCTTATATAACAAGACTCTAATGTTGCAGAGGAAGTAGGCAGATACTGAGGAATCAGGAGAGATCAAAAAGCATCAGACCTCCTAACCTTTAAGGTCAAGAGGTCATGACCCCCGAGCCTTGCAGTGAGGTGGAAGTCAAGAAAGATGTTTTCAGGTAGTTTTAAATGACCTCACCCTACTGGCCTTTTCCAAGGGGAAGGAAGATAGGATCTAACACGGGAAGACCAACGCTGCCGACATGAATAAGGTTACACAGATCACAGGGTCCCTACTAAAATTAAGCTGTCACTTCTGCCTCAAAAGGCAATTGAACAATTGGTCATCAGTTGCACTGAGGACTTATGGCCCCAAATTAATATCTGTCTGTGTGTAATTTTTTTTCCTCTGTCTTCTTTCCCAGCATACCGGTTATCACGGTCCAAACACTTCTGGTAAGGCACACTGGGAAGCATGCTCATTAGATGGAAAAAGACACCAGACTAGATGGCCCCAGTGGAGCAAGGATGGAGTTAACCCTGTGTTGTGACTGGTTCTTTTCTTTTTAAATTATCTTCTATTATTCTGAAGCTGACAATGTGTTTAGTTTTGATGGGTGCTGACAATGGGGTAAAGGAAGGGGAGTTTGGTTATTAGGTGTTCTGGTCTGAAGCAAGAAGTGGTCATATGGAGCAAGGTGCTGTTTCTCAACCAGTTTTTGGGGCCCTCTGGTTTATTGCAAAAATATCACTGGCATATTATCATAAACTGGTTTCCTCAGACACTCCCCACCCAAGCCTTAGCCAATTGCTGACAGTCAGTCACCATTCTTTAAGCATTTACTATGTTCCAGGCACTGTGCTAAGTGCAAGGAGTTACAAAGAAAGCTAAAAGATAGTCCTTACTCCCAAGTAGCTTACAGCATAATGGGGAAGAGAACACACAAAATAACTATGTTACAAACAAGAAATATATAGCACAAATTAGAGATAATCAATAGTGAAGGAACTAATATTAAGGGGGATTGAGAAATTCTTGGTAAATGGTGAAGGCAAGACTTGAGAGTCAATGGGTGGTTTTCCATCTTCCCCACCCTATATGATATGGTTAGAAGGGGGTGAATGGACAGTTAGTTGAAATGTGAAATGACTGGCAAAGAAATGCAAAAAAAGGACAAAGTTATATCATCTCTTGGTCTTGGAAAATTTGCAGATGTGCAGCCCTCAGAAAAAGGTTAGGAAACACTGAACATAAGGGAAAAGAATCCATCCTCTTTAGCTTCTGTGAACATAGGAAGGGTATAATACATCTGGACATTCCATGACCAAGAAAGAATCCCATAGTAGTAAAACCATTGATTTTAGTTCCAATCTGTGAAATACTGAGGGTATCATAAAATATGCTAGAAATCTCTAGGGTTCACAGAGGATGGATTAAAGGGGTAGGCTTTAGAAACATTTCCCTTCCCTCTCCTACTTTCCCTTCTCTCTCTCTTCCCCTCCTTTCCTTTCTTCCTGCCTTCCTTCAAAATCTCCCTCTCTCCCTTCCTTCCCTCTCTTCTTTCACCTTTCTTCCTTTGTTCCTTCCCTCCCTCCTTTTCTCTTTTTTGAGACTGTTTGCTATATCTTGTCCAGGCTGGAAAGGCAGCAGCAGCCACTTCTTAGCCCAATCCCACTACTGAACTGACATGGAAGCTCTGATTTGCTTTGTTTCTAACTTAGACTTCTTTAGACAACATGGTAATGCAATGGCTGTTCAGTGAGGATGCCTGATTGATTGGCTTAGCCCACTGCACATTAGACCTCTTGAATCCACGGCAGGAGGGATTATAGGAGTGTACCGTCATGTCTGGCTGATACATGGCACATTTCAAATTCAAACAGGTCATCAACCTAAAGCTAAAGCAGGGGATGCTTTCTGATTCCAAATATCAAAAACTTGATGTATAACTCACAACCTGTTTTTTTCTTTATCTGATGCTTCTGTATAAATGCCAAGGAATGTATTTGGGTATGATTAACATGCTTCAAACATGCTCCATGAGGTTTTTCAAAAGTCATCAAATTTTCTGTTAAAGTCTTCATATCTGAACACCAATTTATACACTATAAATTCAGGTTTATATGGAACAAAAAGAAATGGTGAGTTAATTAGTAGTTTTCTAGTAAATCTGGGTGTCTACTACTATGGATGTGTCCCAAGGGTTTCTCTTAGGCATTCTTCTCTCTATATACACTTTCCCTTGGTGATATTACATACTCCCACAATTTCAGTGACACCAAGGACTGGATTAGGGGTGTACGAAGATCTGGGTTTAGATCATGCCTGAGTCATTCAATAGCTGTGTAACCCTGCATAAGTCACTTAAGTTCTTTGAATCTCATTTTTAAAATCTGTGAAATGGGGCTCATAACATCATTTATCTCACAGGACTATCTTGAGTTATCAAATGAGATGGTAGATACAGAACATACTGCAAACCATAAAGCACTAGGCAGGTATCTACCATTATTGGTAGTAGAATTAGTATATTTGTGACTCATGAATCTCTATCTTCAGCCCCAACCATTCCCCTAAGTTCATTTCACATTTCCAATGTTATGCTGTACATCACTGCTGAATTTCCTACGGGAACTTCAAACTCACCATATTCAAAGAAGAATTCAATTACTCCCCTAAACCTACTTTCCTAATTTCTCTATTTCTTCTGATAACACCATTCAATTACCTGGATTCAAAATCTTCAAGTTATATTTGATTCCTCTTTTTTCATTTTCTATATAAAGTCTGAAAATGGCAGTGTGGTACAGTGGAAAGGGCAACGATTCAGAGTTGGCAACCATGGGTTCAGATCCTGACTCTATTAACTACTTGTGTGACTTCTCACCCATTACTTGACAACTTGGAGCCTCCATTTCTTTATCTGTAAAAAGATCTAGCCTAGATTGCTTTAGAGGTCCCTCAAAGTTCTAAATATTTGATACTTCTATGATTCACTGCCAACTCTTGTACATTCTGCCTCTGCAACAGCTCTTAAATCTGCCCCCTCTTTTCTACTTGTACTGCCCAAACTCTAGTTCAAGCCATAATTATTTCTTGCTTAGATGACTTTAATAGCTTTCTAACTGATCTTCCTTACTCTGGGCTCTCTCCTTTCCAATCCACCCTTCACAATGATGCCAAAGTAATCTTCTTTAATGAATAAGTCCAATCATATTTCTCCTCTGCTCAGGACTCTCAGTAGCTCCCTAGTGTAGGATAAAATACCCAAGCCTAGCATTTAAAGTCCTCCACAATCTGGATCCCACCTATATTTATGGAATTATTTCACAGTGTTCCACTTTATCAATTTTACATTCCCAACAAACTGGACCACTAGCTAACCCATGATCTCATCTTGTCCCTTCCTGCCTCTGTGGATTTTACAAATACAATCCCTTCCATATTTGAAACAGTCTTTTACATATCTTTTATGTTGAAACTCTTACCTCTCTTTTCAGATCACATGCCATCCATCTCCTCCATGAAGCCCTTCTCTGATTCTCTACTTCTCCCAACTCCTGCCTTAGAAGTAATCTCTCCCTCCTCAAGTCTTTGAGCCAGTATGTTTGACCTCTCCTTTTAGAGTGGATTGGTCTACCTAGGGATTGAACCCAGAACCGTGATCTCTTTAGCACAGTGTAAACCAAATGAGCTAAAGAGAGCAAAGTACCAGTCTACTTGGTCAAACCCATGTAAGGTTTGTTGAGGATAAATAATAAAGAACATTACTTAAATTGCTCAGTTGTCCTCTGGGAAGCTGGCCATGGGATTCAGGGAGGATAAGAGGAGGGTAGGTTAGTAATAATTTGTGATCTGGCAAATTTTTTATGCTTTCTCTGCAAAATGTCCCTAATATAATGAGTAAAGCTGATGTGCTTGCTTCTAGTATCTCATTAGGTAAATGCCCACATTTACAAGGGGGAGGAGGGGAGGAGTGATTTAACCTCTGTATCAGACCGCAGCAATCTGTAGGAAAGTGGCTACGCTTTGGCAAAATCCCCTTTCCCCTCCTTTACTGATTATTCTATCATGAGCTCATTCTCATACACTAAAAGGTGTAGTCATTTTTGGAGTTTCTCCTTTGTGAATAATAACCTGCTTGGGGAAGCGGGGAGAGGGGGAGTGTGGAGAAGTGATGGTTGTCATTCCATTTGGCTTTTGCAAATTTGTCCATTAAGCCAAAGATGCTGTCTATGTTCATTTAATGGAGAATAAATTTTCTATCATCAAGGGTGGTGTCTTTCATTTCACCATTACACCTAAAATATGTCACTCTGGAAGACTTTGAAGGACAGCTACACTCCCACCTTTGGCTCATAAAGCATTGAGGTTATAAAAACAAGACTTTTCCCAGTGGTATGCAACCTTAAAGTGAACCTAGGAAAATGGTATTCTTGATTCCATTGCATATATTAGATGTGCAATAACTACATATTATACAGGTAAATCAAATTACAAAAAATGAACCTTGTCCTTTGGATAAAATTCTGGGACCAAGCCAACATCATAATTATCCTCTTCTCTTGCACTGACTGTCCTACATAAGTGTTTGGAAGATGTAAACAGGACATAAATCTGAGATTGGTTCTTCAATCTGTCTACAAATAGCCATGACATTACACATAAACTCTTACTTTGCAGCAGATAGGCTTCCCATTTAAGTGGTTAAAGACTGTATCAGACACCACGATAAACAGAAAAAACCGAGCGTGAATACCAATAAATGCAAGCCTTCCGTCTCGGAAACTCTTCTCTTATTTGATTAAGTTAGGTGAAAAACAGAGCAGTCATGCTTGTAGCTTGCCTTCCTTTTCCCTTTCCTCCCTCTTTTCATTTCTAATGCGAATCGGAAGTCTATGTGGAGCAGTCTGGCTAGCCCCAGCCTAACCTTCCCATCTGGAAGGGGACTAACCAGCCTTGGGGCTACTTCCAACCCTTCCCAGCTGTTGGGTTGGGGTTTTTTGTTTTTGCGGGCTTGAGAAAGCATATTTATATAAATGATTGCCATATCCTTTGCCAGCTGGTGACCCTGCTCTTGTCCCGGTTGGAGCATGGTTTTCATTTTTAGCGGCCACAGACTGGAACTGACCCTGATAGAGTTAGCACGCTATGCAAACAGCTTTACGCACTAGGGCTGTGACAGTTCAGACAATGGATGCACAGTGTAATCCCAAGGACCGGTGTTTCCCTTTGGGCGAATGTCACAGAATCCAGGGCTGGAAATATCAGTTGAAAAAATAAATTTGGAGATTCACAGGACTGGGGAGTATTTTCCTCTTCAATCGCAGAGACTGCCATGATTTCAGCTGGGGTCAACTCGGAAAGAATTGAGCAACAGTAACAACAAAGGAACAACCCTCTCTTTCTGACATTTCATATATTCAAAAGTTTTCTCTTTATTCCTTTCAAAAAGATCCAAGGACGGTAACTTCTACTGCTTCCTACTTCGGAGTTACTTGGAGGAGCTTTATGTCTCTTAAGGAAACACATTTCCAGCTTACAAATATGCACATATGTATACATGACTACATGTATACACACGTGTTTCTGGGTTCAATGTATATACACACACAGTAATAACAACTAACATTTATTTAGTGTTCTAATGTTTGCAGGATGCTTTACTGACATATGAGTCTCACAACAACCTTGTGAAATAGTTATTACAGATTTTATCATCCTTTGTCGGGGAAAGAAGGCTCAAGGAGATTAATTTTCTTCATTTTATTTCCATGTATCTTTTTTTCCAGAAAGCTAGTACTAGAGGTGGGCTGTGCACCCAGAGCTTCCTGACTCTAGTTCAGCATTTTGTCTGCTATGCTATGACACTTCAAATACATTCTCTAAATGCTATCTTCTAGAAGCAATTAGCTTCAAATGAAAATCTTTAGATCTTGAACTATTCACAGAAGAAAAAATAACAAACATTGTGTATGGACCTAGTCTAATAAAGTATTAACAAAAGTACTCAGTCTTAGAAATCCATTTGTTAGGTTATAACCATGTTTCTTTCCTAGATACCTCTAGCCACAGTGAAGCAAGAAAGCTTAGAAATAGGCTCAAGGAGTTGGGGTCGCTATCCTGGGGATAGCAGTAGGGTACATACACCTTGGGAGAGTGAGGGAAAAGGAGAGAGCTAGTGTAAAGAATTCCTCAAAGACACTGTCCCCTCAACAACTGTTGTTCCACCTGCAATGGAATGAAAGTGTGAGGGTAAACGGTAAATCTCCCCAATGCTCAGACTCATTTTATGGATCAACTCCAGTTCTAAGTACAGATGGCGTCGGTATTCTGCTTGGTATACTGAAGAGCCTTATTTTATTTAAATGCAGAAATTTAATTAAAGATAAATTTACCATCAATCCTAAAGTGATGCCCAGGATACCCATACAGAAGGTTTTCAGATATGTAATCATTTATAAAGGGATCATATGGCAACTGCAACTGATTATAATTTAGGTGGTCTGTTTGCAGAGGTGAAAGGAGCACAGGGGCTTGCCAAGAAAGTCCCCTCTCCCTCTCTTCTCTGTCTCCCTACCCTGAAGGCAGTCTGTCTATGGTGGCCTTAGACTACCACACACAACTGCAATTACAATGTATACCAGTCCTGGAGGCTAGAACAAGAGCAGTTGACAAATGAGTGAACAGGGAGGTTGAAAGTGAAAAAAAATGTTTTCCCCCTGACACAGGCATTCTCATTCTTTGCGAGTCAACACATCAGGAGATTTAGCCATTGTGTGTAAGCAGTACATATTGAGTACATCTTTAAAAAACCCACATATGCTTCTGATGTCTGGGATCACTTTAAAGGCAACTCGGATTTTCAACCCACTTAATAATGTGTTAGGAATTTCCATAAGTGATGAGTGAATTAACTGATGGACTCTTTGAAGTCTCTGTAACTGATTAATTAATGAAAAACCTGTGAATTCACAATGTAATCTTTTTCCCCCTCCTATAAGATATGTTTGTCATGTTGGAGGTGACAAGACCAAGCCATCCACTGCTTACATAGGATCTGGATGAAAAGGAATTCCCTCATAATTATGAGCTCATAGCACACTCCCCAGATGTATTTTTAATGAATGTAATCTCTTCTCACACCTTGCCTATTAGAATCCTTAGCTCCTATCTCACCTTCACTCTCCTAACCAGCAACCTTGCCACCCTGATAAAATTACACAAAGAGGCCCCCTCTCTTGACTGGTGACTGCCACTTGGGCAACCATTTTAGTAGGGTCCCTAGCTGTCCTCATTTTACTCCTGCTTTAATTTATTCGATGGACTTCACCTCCTTACCAGTTACCTTGCCCTTATGTCAGGGTTTTCCTCCCCCTATTCCCTACTCTCCAGCTCCCCTTTATATGTTATTTTCTCCCATTAGAATGTAAATTGCTTGAAAGTAAAGAGTGTCTTATTTGCTTAAATCTGAATCCTTAGCACTTGGGAAATTGTCTGGCATGTAGCAGGCACTTGATGTTCTATCTATCCATCCTTTAAAGGACAGTTCCAGTGCCACCTCCTACATAAAGCCTTTTCTTACACCAACATCCCCTGCCTTGTTACCGCATTTTTCCTCCCAAAATTATTTTGTATAACTTTATCTGTGTATATGCTGTATTTTCCCCACTCTCTTATCCTAGTAGAAAATAAATTCCTTGAGTTTAGAGATTATTCTTATTGTCTTTTTGTACTTCCCAGAGCCTTATATACAGTAGGTGTTTAGTAAATATTTGTTAAATTGAACCAAATACTCACATTGTGCTTGTCTAAGTTACTAAACATCAGTGAGTGCACACATAGTACACAGAATAAAACCTTTATTCAAATACACTAACTTGGCAATGGTACCGTTTCTGCCTTCCATTCACTCTCTACCACCAAGTACTGCTACTTTCAGTAATAAATAACCATTCCTACACTCTACCCCTTATCAGCTGCTTCACAGACACTTGTATCCAAGCCATTCTGAAAACCCAGTGGGTTGTTATACAACCCTTTCTACACTCGAATTGGCCTTAAGTGGAAAGAAAAAAATCTCAGTTAAACTACAAAAGCAGGTTTCCTTATTTGCCACAGACAGGAAAAAAAGGGCTATCATGAACTAAGAGTATGGATGTGCCCTGGAGAAGAAGCCTCCTGGGTAAACAAGAGAACACTACACTTTTCTACAATTACATGCTTGAGGATCGGGCAGCGTGGGACCTCTGTAAACTCTAAGATTAGTCAGAAGGGCAAGAAAAATCGGGAAGTCCAATGGGCTTTATTTGGGGTTTTAGAATGCACTACAGCCCTACTTCCTTGGGTAGAAAGTATGCAGGAAAATAAGACCCAAACAATCATTTTACCAACCAGAACTTCAGGAAGAGTTAATATGCAACAAGTGGGAATTTCTAGGGCTGTTGCTAATATGCAAAAATGCTCCCTCTATAATATTCTCCTGAATCATCTTTAGCTAAAAGAGTAATTCTCTTATTAGGTTACCAGGAGAGGAGAGATACATAATATTATTTTCTAAAACAAACAAACAACCCCCTCCCCAAAACATTTGAGAAATGTGAGATTCGACTTAAGGGTGAAGTTAAAGAAAACTATTTTTAGAATTTCAAACAACCACGGAACTTGGTTTTGGTGAGAGGTTGATTCTTTTTCTCTGAAGAATCCTGTTTGTTTTTCTAGCCAAAATTATTAAAAACAAACAAAAAAAAACTTCCTAGACAAGTGAGTGAACAGGGAGGTTGAAAGTGAAAAAAAAACTTTTCCCCCTGACACAGATATTCTCATTCTTTGAGAGTCGACACATCAGGAGATTTAGCCATTGTGTGTAAGCAGTACATATTTAGTACATCTTTAAAAAACTTCAAAAGTTCTTCAAAAATACTGATTCTATTAACATATAATTCATCAAGGTGGTTTGGTAACAAGGACAACATCATTCAGTATTTACTATTTGCTTCTTGCTTTACTGCTTGTGAATGTACTGACCTATTTAAGTTGACCTTATCAAATATAGGCTCCTTTTAAATGATGTCATGGGTATTGTCAGGGTCCTGGATAGATATGAAACCTTCCTATATCTTTCTTTCCTCTCTTCTTCATTTACTGGACTTTCACTAAAAGCATCTGTAATCTACTACCTATGAGTGACTTTAGGTAAGTCACTTCCTTCAGGACACAGAAAATCAATGAGATCTATTTTCTGACTCTAAATCCCTAAGCTAGTGTCACCTCCAACATCCGTGCTAAGAACCAAGTGTTCTCCCTCTGTGCCCAGGAAACTTCAGCTCTTCTCCATTTACACATTGGCAACTCTTGTTGCAAATTAGGGTTGTTACTGCTGTAGAAGTAAAATTGACAATGAAGAAGGAGACAAATTAAATATTTTCCCAGGAAATAAATGAGGCAAAAAATAGAAATAGACCTAAGTACCAGGTATATCTAAGCAACTGAGTTCCTAAAACTACCTCTCTCCTTCGCCTTCTACACTTGATGAAGAACACATATTGAGAACTGGCCACACATCCCATGGGGAAACTCTGCCCAAAACAGCACTAATTGGAAGCAGTCCCCCTGCATCTTGATAGCTTTGGGGATACATTTAAAAGATGGCTGATGAAACCACAGTATAGCAAGTAATGACTTTATTTGAGGGTTGAATGGAGAGTGAGATATAAGTTTTAAAACAAAAAGAGGTTGCAGAAACCAGGACACTAAAATAATAAGTACCTTTAAAAAAACAATAACACGAAAAATACAGTTCTGAGTTAGGAATGGCTTGTGTATAATTCATCCCACAGAATGGAAAGGAGAAAGATTTTCTTTGGATTAAAACTGATATGCATCCATGGGGTTACAATACGTTGGTGTTTGGGAACTAGGACAAAGAAAAGATTAAGTTGTAAATATACAAGATTGAGTACCAGCATAAAGGTATAGAAATCAGGTGTGTGTGTGTGTGTGTGTGTGTGTGTGTGTGTGTGTGTGCATGCGTACACTAGAGGAAGAGAAGCCGGATATGAGGGCCTTGAATTGAAAAAAAAAAGATTAAAAAAATAGTTCTGAAGATGTCTTCCTAGAAAATCCCAAATTTCTGGAGGGAGAACTTTCCTTTTTTTTTTCAACTACCTTTTATATTTTTCAGTCTACAGTGAAAAGCCAAAGGTTGAGGAAAAACCTGGTACATAGGAGAGTTTAAAATTATTTTCAATATATAAAATATATATCCTTTAAAAAAAATCTAGGAAGATTAATTTGGCATGTCATACTCAGAGGAAGAAAAAAAGTCTTTTAAAAACTTAGCTGCTAATCTTAGGTTAATAGCAGATGACCCCATCCACTCCTAACCTCCAATAGTGACCTCCTGACCCACAAGCCGTGGCTGTGTGCAGAAGCGGGCTGCCACCGGAGTAAATAAAAAGGGAACACTTGGTGCTAAAATTGTTACTGCTAATGACAACTGACACACACTTCACACTGCCAGTGGGCAAAGCCATCAATAAATAACTCTAAACCTGTTGGCCAATGTTCTCCAAACTTATTTTCCCTTTTGTACTTAATTTCTTTCTTCCTTCTTTCTCCTTCCTTCTCTTTATTCTTTTCTTTCCCTTCTTTCTTTTGTTTGTGTCAGGAAGAATATAAAGACTTTTTCGAGGATAGGGGGAGATTGTGTTTTGTTTTCTTTTCAGGGAATATGTTTGAGAACAACTAAAAACAACAGCATGCTGGCTAGCCTATAAAGTTAAGGGGGCCGTGGCTTCTAAGTTAATTACATTACATTAATTTGGTGTCCTCATTTCTGAAGACTCTTATTTCTATCTCTCAAGAAGAGGTAGATGTTGTGATGTAAATGAAAACAACATTACAATTACCTTCAATCAATCTGGGTCTCACGAGAAAAGAGAAAATCTGCTATGTTTTTCCTCTTCTTATTACAGAGGTGGGCAAACTAGGACTGTGGGATGCTATGTCAGACTGTCAGATACGGTTATTTCATCAGTTGGATTATCAAATTTTTCTTTGTTACAAGGGACTCAGGGTAGGGGTAGGGGAAAAGAGTATATTGGGAAATGATTTTGAGGTTAAAAAAATAGGCATAAATAAGGGGCAAACTACATGGGTAGATGAGTCAAGAATGAAAGAGCATGACACAATAATTCATCCCCTTTTTCATTGGCCTTGACCTTTGGCTCAAGGTAAACTGTCGAAAATAGCTTCATGGACATGCCTCATCTTCCAGGAATTTTAGACTGCAACACATGCCAGAAACATAAAGTTAAATGGAAATGGGAAACTTCAAAATCTGCTAATCCATTTTCCTGGAGAACTATTTATGATCTTGTAGAAAGCCCTTGGTCCTGGTGTTCTTGATCCATTTAAACCTTGCAATCGGGTCTGCTTTAATGAGTTGTATCTACAAAAATCAATTTACATTTTTTGATGCAGTTTCACATTTTGAACCCAACGAAACAAGAAATGTCACAGAAGGTGCTTTTCAAGAAACAAGGCCTTCAAGGGAACATATGTATTGTCATTTTCTTCATAATTTCAGTTTCTAAATATTTTTCCCCTACAAATTAAAGGAGGCTTACATACAAATGCAAGGAGTAAAGCAAGAAAAAAATGCCTAAATTCAGACTGAAATTTAAGTGTGAGAAGTCCTATAATTCAAAGAAATGAGTTAAATATACATTAAAAAAAGAATTATGGGTCATTTACATCTATATACTAGCATAAATATGTGTAAGTGTATGTATGGGAAAAGAAAGAATCTTGGCAAAGTAAACTTGGATGAAATATTTTGAAAATCATCCTTCAGAAAATGAATTTGTACCCTTGAAATTTGATATGATTTGGCTCTCTACTATCCCTCATCTCTGCCTCCTCCCAAATACAAAAGAGAATTTTATTGCCTGGAATTTTCAGGATTTTAGAAGTATGACTTCGTTGTCATCAGTGGAAAAAATATACATGTAATCTCCAAGACAATACCTTTATGCTGTAATCCACTAAGTAAATTAAGTGAGTCACACCAGAAGTAACACTGGGGAGCAGCAAATTGTTAACGTTTATCCCAATGCTAGTAAAATGGGATATAAATAAAGGTTTTCTTTCTTAAAGCAACACCAAAGTTATAAAAATGAGACAATAAAAAGGACAAAAGGTTTTCTTAAGGTTTTCAAAGGGGGGGCAAGACTATATGTAATTGCAAAATTTACTTTCTCAATTTCTAATTAAAATCTCCCCTTTTATAAAATGCTTTCTGCTTCAGAGTTGTACATGTGTAAAAGATGCTTTGACATGCCTTAAATTGATTCGTCTTACACTCAGAGGGAGGATAACAGTGATTTGTGAAAGAATTTTTTTTTCTGTCTTGCACACATCTCTCATTTGTCCATCTTAATTCAATTAAAGGAAATAAGGACAGTTTGACCGATGAATGAACCATATTTTAACTGAGGACATTTCTATTTAAACTGGAATATATCAACCACTATAATTGTCAGCCAGTTACTTCCGATCTCTAACTTTTGTTTTGAGAGGTCATAGCATGGTCAAAGAGGAGAACATATTAGAATATGGGTAACTCTTTCAAACAACAGCCAAACAAAGAAAAGAAAGATTATGCTCATCCCGATGTTATACAAAGGTTTCTCTACATGTACCATAATCTTTTACTTCAAGCCCAATAAAAACCTTAACTTTTACCAGGGGTTTTCATAATCATCCAGTAGATTACTGTTCACGCCTTCAAATTCCCAACAAGGAATACCAGTCTCCAACCAATATCACAGATAAAAATTCAACCAACTGGTCTCAATTGGTACTTTTGTATACATTATAAAATGTTGTACTGGCTGGAGTGGTATATAAATCCAAAGATAGACTAACATCTAAACTTCCTTTGTATCCACTTAGTTTGAGATGCTGATTGGTATAAGCATGACTGTTTTTTCTTTACTCTTACCACTGGAAAGAAATACACTATACTTGGCATAGCTAAAGTCTAATTTAAAGAATGGCTCTGGGCTCCAGCTTTAGTGTAATATGAAGGAAGAATGAATAATTTTTGGTTTTCCTAGTTCTATTTCTTAGATAGGAAGGATATGATAAAACATGTGATAGCAAAGTAGAGGACATTAGCCCTTCTAATAGGAGAGGATAATGTAAACACCCCTGGATTTGATGTCAAAGTACCGAGGTTCTACTTCTCATTTTATTCCTTACTGCCTATGTATCATATAATAGCAAGTCATACAGCTCCTTTGAACTTCAGTTTCTTCATGTGTAAAACAATGGGCTTGGATTAGATGATCTTTCTTCCATCTCTAAATCCTCTGAATCTGAGAGCACAATTGACTCTACCTACAAAATAACGTGAATTTTCTTTGAGAAATTACTGTGATATTATAAACTTTATAGGGGAAAGGGGGGGAAGTAAATCTTCAAAGATATTTACTGAACAGGGCATATTTTTCTAATGCTCAGCTCAGTATGAGGCGTATCAACTAATATGAAACTGAACACACACACAGACCTTATCAACACCAGGAGGACGAGACTCCACAGGGCCTGGATGCCCCTCTATAAAACTTAAGAGTAAATGGAATTTCTGGTCTCATGTATGAGACAAACACACAGCCTTTCTGCTTGGTGGTTAAATGAATTATTAGATGACTAAGATGATCCAAGCTTCTGTCAATATTTAATTTGTTTTAGGATAGTCTCTGATTATTCTCCACTCATAGGATACACCTAGAAAAAAACAATAAATGCTCATTGCCAAAAACTAGTCAGAATAACAACAAAAAGAACGATAGTTGTAACATTCACCATATTTATAGAGAGCTTCAGGGTCAACAAAGCATTTAATGTACATTATATAAAATCACTAGAGAGGCTAAATAAGATGAACATTGTTCTTTCTTCCAGCTACCTAGGCTGCGCAGAGTGTGGGACCTCAAGTTAGGAAGATCTGAATTCAAATCCATCCTCAGATACTTACTAGTTATGTGATCCTGGGCAGGTTGTTTAACCTCTGGCTGCCTCAGTTTCCTCACCTGTAAAATAAAACACCCATCTCCCAGGGTGACAGTGAGGAACAAATGAGATAATAATTGTAGAGCACTTAGTATAGTACCAGGCACACAGTGATGTTGCTGCTGTCATCATTTATTACTATCACCTGCTAGCTGACATCTCTTTGTTCTCAAGCATGGAACTCCTGACGGTGTGGGACATGGTTTGCCTCCCAAGGGGTCATTAAGTGGGGAATATTTAAATGTCTTTCTCAAGTTGGCCAGATGGGGTCAGCACTGGTGTGCACAAGAGGAAATAAGACATTTTTGATCTGGCAGCATGGTATAGGAGAGTGATGGACTTGGGAGTTAAGAGGACCTGGATTCAAATCTTAGCGTAAGTGATTTTGGGTAACTCACTTTTTTGTGCTTCAGTTTCTCATCTATAACTGAGGGGGCTGGACTCAAGGGTCCTAAGGCCCCTTCTAGCTCTTCAATCTATGATCCTATGATCCGAGATCCTGAGAAACAATGGCAAAAGTACTAAGAAGTGCTTGGCATTTGGGGAAATAATTGGGGAATTAGCTCCAGAATCAAAGGTGCTCAGTGTAAGTGGTATGAATGACAGAGTGCTTGAGTCAAGGTCACTCATGTGCTCTGTGTCCATTACCCTCCAGACTCTCTAAAAAAAACTATGAGAAGGCAACCAGGTAAACCAGCCCTCTCATGCCCAACTGCTTCATGTTTTCTATTTCTCCTTCTTTCCTCTACCTTCTGAATTTCCCTCTCAACCTCTGAAAATTCTCTTTTCTTCACAGATGGAGGATGCTTCACTTCAAAGGTCCATGGCAACAATGGATTTTCCATTACTGCCTAGTGAATGCACAGAGATAACTCAGCAACTGTTGTTTCTGTTTACCCAACAATGATAGTCTTCACTGGAGAACTCCAAAAAGCACCTGCCTGATTGCCCTGTTGTACTCTGGGGATGCTGAAACAAAGACCAAATCCAGGAGCTGCAGCTCTTGGAATGTTTTCTGAACTAGCAATATCATTTCTTCACCAGTTACTATAGAGATGATTAGGAATATACTTGCAAAGAAGAGGACATTTCTTCATTTATTAGGGTCAAAACAACCAATTATATAGGGGTTCACCGCAAATATCATTTAAATCCCACAAGCTTTTCTCCTGGTCTGGATATCACAGAAGATCTTATCCTAGCTTCCCACCACTGCTTATTTTATTCTTTGCTAGAGCCTCCCTTCTGACCATCCCATTGTACCTGAGGCATGGCAAATATGTCAGAAAAGCCTTGAGCTGGATCTAGTTCTCAAGCTCTTCCTTATCTGTCAGCCTCAGAGGTGCTGTGCATGGTCTTCCAAGGGCACCTCATCTCATCTCTTCAGGAGACAATAAACCTTCTATCCTCCCCACATCATGAGGCCTTGCCACTCTCTCTGAGGCCTACCCTGCTGGACACATATGCACACAGACACACAGGCATATACAATACAAGACTATGCAGAATGGCAGCACATATTTTCTTGCAAGGTGATATACTCCCTCAGGAAGGGCCTCAATTTATTTGCTTTGCAAGCCCTCTTCACTGTATCCATCCATTGGTGTCAGCCTGCATTCCAAGTGACCTTACATCAGATGAGGAAGGAAACAGCTCACTGCACCTCTCAGATGTAACTTCTTTAACAATTTCTCTCAAAATTGGGGCAAAATTCAACTTGAAAACACTTCTACCCTGTGATTCTCAGTTCTTTACCTATGGCAACCTAGGTAGAAACTTCAATTTCTTATATACAGATGTAATCTTTTTTGTAAGTAAGGGGAATTAATTTTACAGGATATTTTGGGAGGGGTTGCAATTACATTTTATTTCCTGTGTTTCGTCAAGGTAAAGGAAAATAAGAAAATTGAAAATCCCCTGAGATTAAAAGGAAAATGCAAAAGCATCCTACTGAGCATTTAACCAGTGTTTCATAACTGAATCTAACCCAAATAAGCATTTATTAAGGTGCCTATTGTACTAAACGTCAGGAATCAAGGCTACCAGAAGAGTCCCTGCCCTCAAGGAGCTTACATTTTACCAACCTGAGACTACATTAACCACTTAATGAATATTTGGTATCACAAAATTAACATCCAATGGGACCTCAGAATTCTAGGAACATCCCCACTACAGAGATTTCCTTCACATCACACAGAGCTGCAAAGCAGTTGCCTCCTCTCTGCCTGTGAGAAAAAACCAACAT
Organism: Potorous gilbertii; assembly: GCA_028658325.1. Taxonomy (NCBI): domain Eukaryota; kingdom Metazoa; phylum Chordata; class Mammalia; order Diprotodontia; family Potoroidae; genus Potorous; species Potorous gilbertii. The sequence goes on along the minus strand of JAQQSK010003053.1, from coordinate 52,153 downwards.
TCCATAAATCCACAGCTTGCAGATATATTTATACTGAGCATGCCAGGGAATACAAGGGGAATCTTCCTGTCAAAAAAAAAAAAAAGGATTCTGTGCTGAGGGACCTGTCAGCCATTTCAGATGCTTCTACCCGAGCATGGACCGAATGGACCACTTGAAAAGCACAGTGGAATCTAACCTGTAATTTCACAGAGGGCTCACCCACCTCTGCTCCCCCTTTGGGGCTTGGGGCTTGTTCTCCTGTGTTAATGACCTCACAGCAGTAGATAGATTCCATCCTTCTGCTTTTCTTTCTTACTGAATGATTTCCCTAAAGCCAAAGCTGGGCAAAATGCCACTAATGCTGCTGTAAAGCCCTGCTGCTCCAGGAGGGAGGGAAGGAGGCAGGCGACTGAGGGTTAGGAGGTAATCAAGCTTACAGATTAAGGCTCACTAAAGCTACAAGATCAGCATAGCTCATGGTGTTTATTAACTCTTCCAGTGCTGTAGCTTCCCCTTCCCCTACCCTCTAGGCTAGGCACCCGGATACAGAGGCTGTCTTTCATCATTGGACCTGAAAAGTTGACCTGCTTTGGAGGTCAGTTCTTCAGCTCACCGAAGGGTCTGTTCCCTAATGTGGCTTCCTGAGTGGCCCCCCAAGTCGTCGAAGTGCTCCTGCTATTCACAGTTCAGTGTGCCTGCTTTTTAGTCTTTCACTGAGCCAAGAGGAACGGTCATTCCAGAAGACAATATAATTTTCCGTCCATCACAACAGCTCTATCTGCTCTCTGCTCACTGAGCTTTTGGTATCAAATGAGTGCAGCAGGGGTTAACTTCTGATTAGAAAAGAAGCTGGGCCAGCCGTGTGTTGATCTGTTTAGAGACCAAGAAAACTACAATTCAGACAAACACTTGATTACAATTCAACAGCTGTTTATGGAAGCCAGAATGTTTTGAGGGGCTGTGGTCCTCCTTTGAATCGAGAGCACCAAAAAGCCTCTCCCCTTGCCTCTGTTTACTTGATGACACATTTTAGTGATATGACATATCCAAATAGTATTGTGCAATTACTCCTCTATCCTCACCTCCACCTGCCACCCATTACACCTCTCCAGTTTACTTTTCTGTCCAGGAACCAAAGAAGTGATCCATTTTGAGTGATCCAGAAGGCCTGCCTTTTGCCTTCTCTGCAAAAGCATCCTTTTATGAACTCTGGATTTGTCAGGTTGGCCACATGACCTACACTCTGGGTTTTTGATAGCCTTCAGTTCCAGAATGGATATAGTTCACTTGCAGGTGTTGGTACCAGGACTGCATCTGAGCTGCTGACCCACGTCAGTCTGGCTCCTCTGCCTAAAAACTCACCACTTGAGTTATTTTTAATTTCCCTGACTTGGTCATTTTTGGTCCTTCAGATTCCATTTTCTTGACAATAATTAACAAATACAAAGAGGGGGAGTTATGTCAATTACTTTTGAGAAAAAAAAGTCACAATGATGACATTCTTAGGGGGACCAGACAACGACTTCATTTCCTCTATCCTAGTTTGAGGCAGATGAACTTGGACTTTATTGATGTCAGCAGCAGTAAGCCCCTAATCACAAAACACCAGCTCAGTAGGGTAATGACCCATCTATCTGTTCAAAACAAGGGTCTCATTCATCATAATTCACATGAAAAACAAAACACCCTCTAGTCAAACTAATGGAGGGAATGTGTGAAAAGTGATTGGATGGGTAAAAACTCTGTATGCAGCTGGAAGGACCTAATTGATTATACTCTGCTCCAGCAAAGCCTCCTGCCCAGTACATCAGATCTTTATCTAACTGCATTTCAATTGATTTTCACTGATAGGCTGCTTTCTTATGTCTGAGGCTTAAGTACTAAACTAATAAAAGGATAAAAGACTTTGTAATACAGATTTTTAAAAAATATCACCCATCCAGATTTCTATGAAATAAGATAGAGTCTTGGGAAGATGGATCTTACCAAACCCCAAAGAATTGAGAACCAGTAGACTATGGAATCCCAAATTGAGAGTTGGAAAGGTACAGGCAGCCAAGAACAAATAAATAAATAAATGTCATATGTTAGCCTCTTTGAAAAGCCTAAAGCGAGAAACTAACACTGATAGTCAAAGATAGTACACGTTTCAATCAATACCTTGGGAAGTAAAGGCTTCAATCTGATGGAAGATTGAAACCTTTGATCAATAAATGGATGTGTCTGTGCCTACAGAGATGGTTCAAATGCAGGAAATCAAAGCTGGAAAAAAAGTAAAATGGCTAATCTTTTATATTTATAAAATGAAGGATGTACAATAGACACACAATTTCCTTGTGAAGCAAAATCAAAAGCAGAGAGGGATCCTTGCTATAACTGCTGCTTTAAATGTTCTCAACTGGCATAGCCTTACTAGTGTTTTGGTTCAGGACCAAAAAACCCTGCTGATTTGATTTTCCCATTAAGTAGTAATGAGGGCAAAAGCTAGAAGTGTGTTGCCACATATTATATGTATGGCGTCCTGAAGAACTACCAGCTAAGAGACATACCCAGGAAGGTGAGTATAACCTCATTAGAAAACTACAGATTCATGCAGAAGGTTTTAGAATTAAGCTAGTTCATTTTTTTGCTCCATCCATTGGGGATTAATTAGTTTCAAAACAACCTCATTATAAGGTGGTTTTGCCAATAAAATGGTATCCCAGCATGGACCAAAAGGACAGAATTGTAGTAACATTTAGGTATACACACATATGTAGAGCAACCAATTCAGTGCTATTCATTCCCATGGTGAGTAGATAGTGCTGGGTCTGGAGTCAGGAAGACTCCTCTTCCTGAGTTCAAATATGGCCTCAGATACTTACTAGCTGTGTGACCCTAGGCAAGTAATTGAACCTGGTTTGCCTCACTTTTCTCATCTGTAAAAGAAGGTGAAGAAGAAAATGGCAAACCTCTCCATCATCTTTTCCAAGAATTCCCAAATGGGAATACAAAGAGTGAGACACAACTGAAAGACTAAACAACAGTTACTTTATTAAACAATGTTGATTCTTTAAGCTTTAGGATAACTGGGCTAATTCAGAGAAATTGAAAGTGGCAAAATTTGTTTTAATTGTTTTTATTTAATTGTTTTAATTGACCTAAGTGAAAATGACCCAATCAGAATAGATTTATTTTGAAAAGGAATCTTTAATTATTCCTATCACCAATTCTACTATCTCCTAGTCAGACATCTGTATAACAAACGAAGAAAGCATATTGGCTGCTATGGCTTTATATTCCTTTACGAAGTTGGTGTTGATAATCTCCAAAGCACACCCATGATTCTTTAAATGAAACATAAGAATGCTGTCTCACAGTACAGTTAGGTTATCCATGTGCAAAAGCCCAAGCCAAGTAATTACACATCCGCTCAAAGGATTAGACACATAAGATTTCTTTAAATATTTAATAAAACTACACAGCTGTTTGGGGAAGATGACAGTCTTTTGTTCTAGATTTTTTTATAACTGCTATGCTCAAAGTGATTTACCATTTTGCTTTAGGTAAAAATAATTTTAGGACAATTTATGCAAAGTATCTTTAAAGACAAGCTTAGTATCAGTGTTGGCTCTTGGTGAGAGATCTGGTCTAGAAATCCAAATGAAATAAGTGGGTGCTGAAACTGTTGAGAAAACATCTGTCTTAGTAGAATCTGCTGGGGTATGGGTTGGGGAGTGAGGGAAACCCACCATAAAGACTGTGTAAAATGTATCCAAGATTTTGTTTGCTGATTGACTGGAATTACCCAAATATCTGCTCTTTCCAGCTCTCACCTTCAAGCTATCTGTCCACAGATCCTCAGAACAGAAAGCAGTTTTTGAACCATCAGTGGGTGCTTAGCACAACCAACCTGATCTTTCTGTAGGTGGAAAGATATTCGTTCAATGCTCCCACTCTAAGACAGCGGAGCCCAGGGAGCCTGAAATGAGCTTCGTAACTCATTCCTACTCCAGTTACATACACTTACTAATCTCTAAACCATTAAAGCAAAGGTTCTGACATGGGCTCTTTTTTTATTCAAAGAATTCAAATGATCTTACAGATTTCAGTTTCTAGCACCTCCACCTGGATTACTCCAGTGCACTGCTGAAACAAACACCAGTCACCCCAGGATACCACTATGTTGTAATTATAATATGAGCTATGAGCAACTCTATTTATAATGAACATGAGCCCTCGGGAGAAGTTAATGAACTGAAAATGACCTTGATCAGTGACTCAGATCCTACAGCACAGGGCAGCACCTACCCTCTGTGTTCCCACATTTACTAACCTTTACTATATCAGTTATCAATTGACTTTCTTGATCTTTCAAGCAGATCACACATTTTCTGATCAATCATTGGACCCTAAACTCATGAACTAATTAAATTACTGAAGGAAGACATGGTGGAATGTTTCATAGCTAGGGTAAGTAACAGACAGCTTTGAGACAAGGCAAGAAAATTATGCCTGGTTCTGCTTGTTAATGAATCTGAGTCACTGTTTGAAATAATACAATCTTTATTTGATATTACATTTTTTTCCCACACAAACTGAGGTCAAAACACTTTACAGGTTGTTAATGAAATGCCAAATAACAGCAGTAGGAGAAGGGAGAAATAAAAGAGGCCCAGGGAAAAAAGACGGCTCCAGATGGCAGTTGTAAATAGGTGCAGAAGTGATGGCAGGAGAGATACCAAGAGGTTCTTCCAGGTAGCAGGAGCTACAGAGGAGAAACTGTGGAGGGATGGAGAAGAGCCCAGAGTTAGAGAAATGGAGGACAGACAGACAGTCAGAGATAGACAGAAGAGGAGAAGGGGTGTAAGGCAGGCCTATGAGAGCAGCTAAAGCTTGCCTGTGCCTAACGTTTACAAAGTAAAAAAGAATATCTCCTAATCTGAGAGAGAAGACGATCTACAAATCTAAATGATGTGATCCTAGTTTATTTTTATGTCAGGGGAGGCAGAGGTAGCCATGGTATAAAAATTAGTATCTCAATAGGCATCTGAGAAATGTAAGTTCCAGTCCTCAAAGAGCTTACAATTCAACAGAAGGAAGTGGCAGGACATGTACACAAATAAACACAATACAAATTGGGTGGGAAAAAGGAACTGGACTTGTTATTTCATTGGTATCGTGACCTTCCAAACATGGAGATGTAGATCAGCACCTTCCATGAAAGGTATAGTAATTTGCTCAAGGGAACAGCACCATTATGCTTGAACCCAGGTCTTTCAGAATTGGAGGGCCATCTTTCTATCCACTGCACTGTGCTACCTCTTATAACACAAGTTACATTAAGGGAGAGTCAAAGGAAAACATGGGCCTAAGACACCAAGATGAAGGCAGTCAGAGCAGAAGGCAATGGAAGCAGATTTCAGCAGCTAAGGCAGAATCTCCTGTCCCAAGTGAGAATGTCAGAAGTTGTGATAGATAGGGAAGGCACAGAGAAGACAGACTTACATCTAGGAAGGGCAAACACTAAGACTTCACAAAAGGGCATGCTGAAAAGGACAAGGGGACATAAGATTGTTTAGGAATGACGTCGAAAAAAATATGGGTGTAGTTCCCTTAAAACTTACTCTTTGAACATTCAAAGAGAACGTATTGCTTAGCCTGGTCTTTAGGGTGGAGGGATAGGTTGGTGTGATAGACAGTACTGGACAAGGAGTCAGGAGGCCTACATTCTGCTAACCTCATGGGTTGCTTCATTCAATGTATTTGTATCCCTAACATCTAGCCTGACAGAGAGTAGGTACTTGGTAGATACTTGTTGACTGATTAATTATCACACTATGCAACCCTGGACAAGCCACTTCATCGAGAAGAGGTTGGATAAGGCTAATCCTTTTCAACTCTAAAATTCTATGATTATGATTGAATACAATGATTTTCCCCTCCCCTAAACTCATAAAACTTAGTATCTTTACCTCTCATTGGGCAAAATTAAGCATGCAGTGCCATGTACTTTTTTTTTTTAAACTTTTCATGTATTTACAATTCATCTCCCCTATTAAATAACAAACTCCTAAAGGTCTGGGAAGGTAGGTTCTGTCCTCAGTTGCAGAAACACAAATGGCTTATTATGGCAAGACCATCCATGAAGCCACTTTAAATCTGATCTGGATCAATTACTTTTGAGGATTATTTTATATTCTTCCCAAAGAATTCTTGAAAGAATAAAGTACAGATGCCAGGGAATAGCGAAAGAGAAGGGAGGAGGGCACCTGACTAGGCAGTGACAGCTAGAAGGGATCATTAGAACATCTGGTGCAATTCTCATGCTTTAGAGAGAGGAGATGAAATAACTTGCCTATGGTCAAACAGATACAACCTGGATTTGAACCCAGGTGCCCTGATTTAAAAAGTCAATGAGTTTTCTGCAGTAAGTCAAACTTACCTTGAGAAGTGGTTTCCTCTGCCCCAGGAGAGGCTACAAGCTAGTTTGACCATCATCACCATCAAGAATTGGTTACAGACAATGCCGTGTTGGTTAACACTCAGCTCTCTGCCTCCCTCCTTCCCCAGTGCACACAGAACACACTCTTTTAAGTTTCATCTATGTTAAAAATTTTCTCCATCACTTTCTTAAGTCTAAACATTCTACAAAACGATAAATCAAGCCCCGATTTGTAGTGAGGTATAAATGCTCATGCTAAAAATTCAACAGTCAGTTCATCTGATCTGGTTTGAGATGGCTCTAGCCTCCTCCATCCCCACTCCCCTATAAAGCATCTCCATAAAACCTTATTGGGGGCAACCAAATACTAAGAATTGGCATTTTAGGGTGGACTTATGTGTGGCCGAGCTAACATTTGGAGGTCCCAAAGGTAGTGGGCACAAGTAATTCTCGAAAGGGTTCAACAGTACTGGTGATTTTGTTCCCAGGGCTTGGTTGGAGGAGTTTCCTAATTAAAATATCTTGGCCCTAGCAAGATTTCCTTCAAAATATATTGGTAACTGAGCAGAGTATAGGACAGGATAGGAAGATAGAGACTGGGGCCCTGGGGAGTCAGAGTGCCAATACACGGACCTGCCAGGGTCTGTCTGGCCTACTCAGCATTGCTGCTTCTTTTCAAAGTCCAATTTGCCTTTGGCAACAATATTCATTCTTTTTTTTTTTCCTAGCCATCGAACTTGATCGAAAGCACAGCTTTCTTCCAACTGTGGTGCTTTTAGTAGGTTTCATTTAACTCCCCTATAACTGTATCAGAACCAAGAAAGCAACGATGGAGAGCACTAGAAGGATCAGGAGATAATATGTTCCCATTATGCTAATTCAATGATTAACTGAGAATTACAACGTAGTGAGAGGCCCTTCCTTAGTCAGCAAGTCAGGAGACCTGAGTTCTAGTCCTGGCCATGTTTTGCTTAATCTTTCTAGGCCTCTGTCTTCTCCTCCATTAAATGAAGGGTTTGGCCAAGATGATCTCTGAGATACTTTCTGTCTCCCACATTCTATGATTTAATTCTATATCTGTATTACAAATCTTAGAAGAATTATAACAAAACAAAATGCCCTAACACCACATAACAATACTGAACAAAGCAATCTTTGATGCATAACATGCAGACTTTCCTCTGGTTATCTGAATTTTATGTTTTTGTGGATTCTTAATAAATGAGAGCTCAGCTAGCTTTGATTATCTCCAGTTTATTCTGCCTATAGCTTGTGTGTACAAAGATGTTTGCACGACACTGCTTTTCTTTGTAGCCCCAAGCACTTAGCACAGTTCCTGGTATATAGTAGGTACTTACTGAATATTTACTGCCGGACTGCCTATTTACATTCCAGGGCTTGCCCTTAAGTAAAAAGGAATGTTGCCCACCAGAGATTCATCTTTAAACCTAGAATATTTGACACGTTATTTTGTGTTTAATAAAACCAACCCATATTTTCATATGTAAGAAGCTAAGCCCCAAAGTTCAGAGTACAAAAAAAAGTCTTTAAATTAATGTACTGTAAAAATTTTGTGAGTGAATTTTCCTATTTGAAGAGGATGGTAACAAAATGTCATAGGATCCCAGATTTAGGGACCTTTGAGGTCATTTAGTCAAATACTCTCATTTACAGTTAAGGAAACTAAAACCTAGAGGTTACCTGATTTGTCCAATGTCATGTAAGTGGTAAGAAGCAGAGAGAATTTGAACCCAGGTTCTTTGACTCCACTACATCACACAGGGACCCTTGCATTATTTTAAATCTATTTTGCAAAATCTGGTTTTAAATCTGTAGACTAAGCATACTTAATGTTTGTTAAATATTGTTCCAAAAAATCAGTAATAGTAAATAAACTTAGAGGATTAACTAAAAAAATCTGAACTAGACACACAAGTATTTTTTAAAATATCATTTACAGTACTGAAAGGTGACCAGAATTGAAGTTATAATAGGCATATCAAAGAATAATTCTAATTTTATGGGAATGCTCTGAATCCCCCAAGTCAATGAGATATGGTAGATAATGTCAAAAGAGCAAATAATGCTAACTTCTCAGATTCCACCAGGTATGGCTCATCTGGTCCTGGCATGGCTGAAGATGTAACACCTCCCTGAGGAGTCCACACTAACATGGAAAGCAAGTCAAAATGAGGAAAAAGTTGGTTTCCTGATTGATATTTTTTTTTCTTTTTTAAACAACATAACTTAGAAAACTGCAAAATGTTAGAAGAAATGCTAGGTACAATAAATGCTGAGTCCAAAAACTGGTCAATCAACCATAGCAACTAAGTCTATAACTGGGATCACGTAGTCTCACTTATTAGCATATGATACACTTCAGCCTAGAAAAATGTTCATGAGAAGGCCTGATGGATCATCCCCAAATAAAATAGGACTTTTATTTCTGAACCCTCCCTATCTGTACTACATGAGAAAGTCTTTTCTTGGGGGCCAGGGGAGAGGTCTATATGGGACATCTACTTGCTGATAATAAAAAGAAATCCAGCTAGAATATGCATGGCTGCTATTACCTCAATAAACCCTACCTTCCTCTCCTGTAAAATGACCCTCCACTTACCTTCTGTTCCCACAGAAAATCAGCCCTCAGATGACCCGATTCTCTCTTGTCTGTGAGCAATATATACCCCTTGCTGAAATGGCAGATGAAAGCCCACTCTGCTATGGTCTGTCCGTTCATCAGGACCTTTCTTCCAAAATCATGTATCCTAATTTTTTTTTTATAAGAGAAATACGTTCACATGCACAAGATCTATGAACCAGGTAAAATTCCTGATTTCCTTGTCATTGTAGACACAGAAACAATTCTCCCCAGACCATTTACATACAAACTAATCTAGGCTCTATTTTTTTCACCTATAGACACCCCCCCATCCCCCTGCAGAAGTACATCAACTCTATATTTATTTATTTGGCTGTTAAATGTAAAATCAAGATTTCTTAGTGGAAAGAATCTGATTTAGCCAGGGCCTAAAACACACCCCCTCCTCTTGTCCTGGAGCAGTATAATCAGATTCTGCTCATCCTGGCAAACCAGGACCACTCATCTCTGCTCACCAACTTTATTTGCAAAGATCAGAGAGCACGGCACTGTCACTTTACCAGAATAAGCTACTGGTTAAATAACAGAGTCCAGCTAAGGGAACTATGTGGCATTCAGCCACTTGGACAATGATTCAGCACCATGACTCTGGAATAAAAACAGCAAAACAACACACACACATACACATACACACACACACACACACACACACAAGGCACACACATACCCCAGCCGCCACCACCAGCCTCATGCCCTCAGCTGACATCACCTTTCCAGATGGCTCGCTTAGCCGTTATGTGATTGTTTTAAATAAAGACATCATCTGTCATTCCTGCTCAGAGATGTGCACACTCAGGTGCAAAATGAGGGAAAGAACAGTCACTGATATGATTATCTGATCAATCAAATACTGTTTTAACCTGCAGGCAAATTTCATGCTACTATTCCCCTTGAAAAGACAAATTGAAAAATGCTATGCTCTTGTGATAATGAAATAAGGACTTCTCTAAGACTTCAAACAAACTGTGATTTCACTGGTATGGCTCTTCCTCTGCCAGGGTTGACTGCAATCCCTCTGTGCTTCACAGATGGCCTTGTGATTTTTGGTGGCCAACAAGGTCCATCCCCTGGTGGCCAACCCCACTGATAATGCACAATTCACAGCCAGGCAGGATGACAGGGCCTCTCCCTCCCTGTTCAAAGCTCTGGCCATTTGATAGAGGATGCTGCAAGCTGTACTGCAGTTACTTTAAATTCAAGTAAACACACAGACTTTACAAAATATGTGTAACATATTTGTATATTGGGACCAAAAACCCTTCTCTGACTTTTATCCCCATGAATTTCTCAAATTGCAAACGGAATTTCTCGAGTTGATAATCAATAAGAAATGTTTCATGCTTTTCATACATTTCCTCTCATCATACATTAGTGACACAATCTGGATTTGCCTGGCAGTCCAACCAGAATACACCTTGATATACACTGTATAATACACAGAGCATACCGAAGATGAAATTGCTGCTATAAGCTTCCTGCTAGGCTATGATCTAATCGTAACTTTTAATGTTAGCCTTTTTAATGATATGTTATTCTCTATCATCCATAAAGCAGGTTAACTAAAGCTCTCCTACAATTATTACCAAAGTCATTAGAGAGAGGAGGGGTAAAGGTGGGGAAAGGGGCCACTTGATCAAAGTCAATGGAAAATGAAGGTATTAATTATATTAAATGAAGAAATATAGGCATTTGGTTACTTTTGTGGGTTAGAAATATTTTAATCTTTCAGCTGCCAGCCCACCGCTTTTTTCCGCATCAGGATGAGCTGCAGGGACACAGCAGTGCTTCAGTAAGTGAGGAAGGCAGTTACCAACCTCGGAGGCAACAGAACTTCCCCCTTTCCCCAAAACACTAGCCCCCAGTACCGGGGTCACAGATTTGATTCAAACCACTACAGTGCTATTCATTTTCAGTGATAAGGACAGGACCCCACTTGTTTTTTTTCCCTTATATCTGAAACAGAAATATCCCACAATGAAAAGCTTACGTATGCCAACATAACAAGATGATCACAGTATTTTTTTCCTCAGTAGAAAATGAAACTTTTGTGATATGGCTACTTCATTTATCTTAGTTAAACGAGTTTGCTTTGTTAACTCTGCCAAGAGCACTGTGGAACACAGTTAAAGGAAGGCAAAATACAGATGCCTTCCTACCACATCCAGAGAAGTAATCCTGGAAAGGGCTTAGGCAGTAAGTCAATAAGGCCAACAGCAAACTTTTCCAGCACATCTGAAGAATGTGGTGAGAACTGGGATATAGAGATAAATATTCAGTTACCAAAAAAAAGACTCTTTCTATTTATTTATTCTGCCTCTTTCACTGAGTAATCAAATAATATATTAAAACGTGAGATCATCTCAACTTTCTTTTTCCTTCCTTGAAACTATAAGATGTCCACTTCTCTACACTACTGTAATTCCTTCTTTGTGCCTAATTTAAATCTGAGTCAAGGGATGTATCATAGAAAACTGCAACTGCAGCTAATTCGTTTTGCAATTCTAATTGTTTTGTTTTTAAACCAAGGAAGGAGGAAAGTATTTCAGAAATGTTTTCTCTGGATCAAAAGTAGAAAATCCTCAAAATGTATCCATTTAACTTGGCCATGGAAAGATGCAGGTACTGACTAAAAAGAAATCCATTTGTTGTAAATAATTTCCAGCCAGTTTTAACTGAAATCTCTGAATTTAGATCTGGCATTTTGGTCAGTGGTGTTTTGTTTTGGTTTCCTTCAGGTGAGAAGGTCTCCATCCATGCCTCATCAGAGTAAGAAAAAAATTAATTTAATTTTAAGAATGAAGTGTCAGAAAATAAGATTTATCCTGGACAAATATATATTAGAGGTAGTGTGGGACTACATTTAAAGAGCAGGGTTTAAGGTGCGGGAAAGGGCTGAAGGCCTGCGGCAGACTCCAGCACAGTTCAGATCCTCCCTCTGTATGCCTGGCGTTCGTTCGGAGGGCCAGAGTGAAGCCAAGAGCTGCTGAACTACTGTAAGGCATTCTAAGCTCCAGCGCAGAGATCAGGCTTTACTACTGTTTTCCCCTGAGGGGGTTGAAAATGCAAAATAGCTCGGCACAAAGATATGCATTACATAGCTGCCCACAGTTTTGTAATCTTAACTGTTCGAGGTTCAACAGGAACTTCAACTTAAGGCCATCAGGCACATGGATTGATTTTTTTTTTCAAGTCCTTGGAATAAAATGACTTAGAAACATGTTTTTTTTGAAATTCACCTGCAAATTAAATCACACTCTTCCCTCCAGCTCCCATACATGGTTTCTTGGATTAAAATAGTCCAGTCAAACTGCATTTCTGAATTGGGAGCAAAAGCTCAAGGAAGAATTCAAAACTAATCTAAATGAACCTTGTCTCTGGGTAATTCCTGGAGTGTCTTCACTAACACCCAGCTACCTTAAAATTATTTTATCTTGAAAATGAAAGTTAAAATATTGATATTGTGTTTCTTTCCATGTAATTCCTTTTGGGTAATCAAGAGCTAGAATCCATTCCTTTCCAAGGCAGTGCAGAATATCACTCTCTAAAGAAATGCCTGAAAGAAGATTGAAGCCATATATGTTGATAGATTGATGTGATGCTGGAGACAGAAAACAGAAAATGTGTTAAGAATTTCCCCTTATATTTACAAGCAGAAGAAATAACTTAGATAATAAGAGGTGTGAACTTTAGATTAAATTTCCTGGGTAGGGGCATGTTTTTGTTTTGTATTCCCGAGGTTCTGCTGAGGTTTTGGGGAAGGTTTAAAAAGCCCTTATTTTAAACAAATGTAGGCGGTCTGGCCTGACTTTTCCACAGAAGTCTAAACAGAACTCTTTTAACTGGAGTTTGGTTACTGTTTCACGCAGTATAACTCTACTCTCCAAGTGCTATTTGAATAGCCAACCTGCATGATATTCCTGCTTGATATTTGGGCTTTACTGTTAAAACCTTAGTGATGAATACTGGGGTGGTTTTTTTAAAGGTACAAATACACAAAGACTGACCTTTGACGTGATGCTGCTATGCTCAGTTAAAGCTTCACTTTAAAAATTTCCAGTGAATTCTAATCATGGCATAAATGCAGTAAATAAAAACAATATGTAGCAGATCCAGGGATCTAATGGCATTCTGCAGAGGCCCTCCAGATTCCACAGCATTGTATTCAAGTGGTTGGGGTTGTATTTAAGCAAAACAACAACAAAAACAACATACATATTTCCCTACCCTCCCTAAAAATACACAAAAGAAAAGAAAAAGAAAGCCGACATGTAACTACAAGTAATCATTTTACAAGAGATTTGATATGGCAGTTAAGTAATAAGGAAGCATCTTCTTCAAAGGGAAGGAAGAAAAAATATTTTTCATTAATGCAAGAGAAATGGATAAATATAAACAAAACCTTGATGATTAAATAAAACTTTGGATGATTGAAACTGACCAGCATTTTACAATATTAATGCTAATGGCTCATCATAGTCTTGGTTGACATGTTTAACTTAGGTTCCCATAAAAATACTCATACAGGACATTTAGGCAAAGAGAAAGGGATAGCAAGCTTAACATAGCCCAACACTGAGAAGGAGCAGGGAGATGGAAGAAATACCCTATCAGCTCCATTCATGCAATAATCAGTTTCCAATGTTCCAATGCTCAGGAAATAAGGTAGTTAGAGAAAAGATGCCGTCTAAAGAGAAAACACTTTTAGGAAACAGCAAAATTAAAACAGAAGTAGATATGTAAAATAGATGAATGAAGACAAGGTCTTCCTGCACCAAGGGAGTTGTTTAGGAGAAACAGTGTCCGTTTGTGGCCAGCGATAATACTTTCCATTCAATAGAGTTTGCAGCTTGCTGATTCATATGATTGCAGGCTGGCGCCCTGCTGGCGAGCCTCTCCACTGAAATTAAATCCACTCTCTTCAGTTATAAATTATAATGCTCTATAAACAACACTCCCACTGGGAACAGGGAGAGAGAGGGAGAGAGGAAGAGGGAGAGAGGAGGAGAGGAAAAGAGGGAGGGAGCATGGAGGGGAGGGAAAGCGAGAAGAGGAAGAGAGGAGTGAGCGCGGGTCTGTCTGCACAGTCCGCTCACTGTCTAATGCTCTGCTCTTCTCTAACAAACAAGAGGAGTGAGTCGGCCACAGACAGCACTCCCTCCTGCTCTAATTTATATACTGTTTCATGTTTAGAACAGAGAAAGGAAAGTGGGATCGTAATGTGAGTCAAAGAGGAAAAGCTTGGAAGTGAATGAGTGAGTGTGCAAGAAGAAGAAAAGGCAGAATCCATTTTATATGTAGGTTTTATAGATCTATCATTGGATACATCTTTGGGGCCCTAGGAGAGAAGCAAAATCAAATAAAAATCTGGAATAATATTTAAGACAAATTGGAGCTGCATACGTTACACTTTGGGATGCCTAGTTTGTTCAGAAATCTTTTCCCCAAGAGAAAGCTAAAAAGGCTGGATTCACAATAGAGTTTAAAATGATCATCTTAAACTGACCACAAAGAAGTCCAGAGCTGAGGATTCATTCAGCTAAACTGTTAGCAGAACTCATGCTGTATCTCCCTCATTAAAAAAAAATACTACCATATTTTCTACAAAAGGGTAAGCACAAAGACAACATAATTTCAGACTTATGTTAAATTCACAGGAATTTGGAAGACGCATTGCTGAATGCTAAGTTTTGTATGCATTTAAAAAAACATGCATTATTTTTCAAAAAGGAAAGAATTCCCTGGAAATAGTTTCTTATAGTATTAATTACTTTACCCCTATTGATTATTAATTTGTGAAAAAGCCCATCACTTCTCACAATAAACTGTAATGGCTCCTATGCAGTTGTTACAGAGCAGTAACTTAAATCTAATTCCAGATTCTTTAACCCCATTAGCTGTTACTCTTCTAAGGAGAAATTCCTGTCCTATGCCAAGGCAGGATGAATTATTGTTACATATGTCAATCAGTTTTTTAAGACTTCAATCTATAGGTTATTTATCAACCCCAAAGGGCCATGGTCCATATGATAAAAAAAACCTCCTTTGAAATTTCTCTGCAAAAGGTGTACCAGGACATATACTCACAAAACAGAGCCTGAGAGCCAGGACACCAATCCAGTTTTGAATGAATACCAAGATACAATAGTATCAGACAAAAGCAAAGTTACATTTCAGGTGTAGACACACTTATAGAAACAAAGAGCTCTCCAAAAACCACCAGATACTTTTTTTCCCTTCTCATTTTGGCAAACTGGTTTTACATTCTTTTTTCTTTTTAAGAACAAAATAAAAAGAAAAATCCCAGCTTTCTGCTGAAGTACAGGGAGGGGGTCAGGGGGAAGCAAAAGGTGACAGATATACTTTGTTGGAGCCTGAATTTCAAACACCATGAACAGAGCTTTATGATGGAAACTCGGACACATCTCTGAAGTGCAGAAGTGCCAAAGAGCCCCGGAAGAACACACATCTCTCTCTCCTGCTGTCTTTCTTGGATTCTGGTTGTGTTGCTCACAAAGCATATTATCTGCTGACAGGTTAATCTCTGTCACTTCTTTTCATTCTTGAAGGCCCAGCAAACTTCTTCAAAAAATCCACCTCAAATAGAGTCACTTAAAACAGTCCCATGGAAAGGAAAACTCAATTCAGAAATAAAGAGTATAACTTAGAGCTTAAAAATAAATTAAATAAAGGAAACATTAAAAGATAAATGGAGCAGGATGCTCGATGGCTGAGGTAATCTGAGTGGAAAGGGAAGGAGGAGGGTTACATTAATAAATGATTAAAAGGCCTTAACAAGGGCCTATCAGGTTGACCAGTAAAGCATTCTTCTTCTCCTTCAGACCATCTTTTTTACATTTGTTCTCAATGCTGATCAATATGGTTTTCATTTACTGATTTCCATAATGCCATATGTGATCTGCTAGCCTGACATAATGAAGGCAGAAAGAGCTGAAGTCATTCGAACATTCTCGCTTGCATGCCTGTCGCCAGTTCGCCAAATGCCTGTTATCTGAAAGCCAGTATTTTCCTCCGGTCTATTGACAAACATCGGAGGGTTTACGCTTAGACAGATGTCAAAATGTAGCCTTGGGTGGCAAATCTAAATGAAGACTTGTCGTGAAATGTATATTACTCCTGGCAGCAACTTTTGCCAAAGCTCACTGTCATAGCTAACCACAATAACAACAAATTTGAAAATGATAAAATACAAGCAAAACCAGGTATGAAGGTGAATGACCAGGCTCAAAGCAAAGAGTCCTCCATTCTGTTGATTCAGTAATGAATCAAGAGTATAAAGCATTAATGCACTATGATGTCACCAAGGCCTCAAGACAGATTTATTGCCCCAAACCAAATCTTCCTACAAATATATCATCTTAGGCAGTTGACTACTATTGGTCTGTGATAACTTTAAGCAAAATTCTTATCAAATTCAGTATTTATTATTTTCTTGCTCTCTGCTAAATTTTCCTAAATCCCAAGTTGTAAATGCTCTGGCACAGAGCAACATTTGTATCAGACGCATGCTTCTTACTGTTGTTTTTTCAAAATACTATAAAACTGGTGGCTTGAGTTCATACCATCCCACTCATGAACCAAGAGTCTCTCCTGATGCCTGAATTGTGTCTTGTTAAAAATTCTTTGTAGTGTTTATTAGTTACTTATATTCAAGGAAAATTGTGGAAAGAAAGATTTCCAAAACAGCTTCTTGCCTTTATTCTGTAAGCCAAAAAAAAAAAAAGAGAAAGCAGTTGAATCTGATCAAAGGAACACTTCAATAGTAAACATTTTTTTAAACCAAAAGAGATTTTACATGCCAGGACCGTGGCTTCTGATGGACTTTATTCTTTTTTTACATTAAAAACATATTAATAATCATCCTGATAAGTGACTAAAAGTCATGCTTCAGTTCTAAATGAATGTGAAATCTTGTGCTGTTAAAAATCTTTGCACTGGAGATTTTAGAGCTACAGAAATCTGCCAAAATCTGTCTTGTGAAGTCTAAATAGGTAAATGGGTCAGTGCTGGGTGGGCCCCTACATTTTCATAAACAGTTAGACCTCCAAATTCTGTATTTGCTTAGCTTCCCAAGGCACCCTCCCATCTCTCCTAGGCAAGTGAGTCTTTTCTACACTGTTGTCCTGTAAAGAAAATTCTGGTTCTTGAAAGCAGGAGGAGGCAATGTCTGTGAAGGGACATAGGCAGGGGGATGAAAGGTGCCACACCTGAAAGTTACCTGCTGAGCTGTTTCCTAAGAAACAACTAGCTCTCTTCCTTCCTTTTCTTCCTCCTCTTCTTCCTCCTAACTTTTTTTTCAACAGGGAAGACCTGCATCACAGAAATGGAGCCCTGAAACAAATGGTGCGATTTTGGGGGCACATTAATTGCTGACACTACTTTTTTTCTGCCACAGAAAGGAGAATGAATCTTTTCTGAAAAGAGACAGATTCTTTCCCAAATGAATGAACACTCCCACAAAGAGAAAAGCTCTGACATCATGAGGCTGCTAAATGACCTCATTCTAAAAGCTGTTTGGTTCTGACACTCTAGATTGATAACGAAATGAAAGGAAAAGGTAAAGTGAAGGGGAAAAAAAATCCAGCTGGTTGACTCACAACTACAAATCGCTTTGTAATATCACACGGGTAGAGAAATACATTCCAGAGAGTGCGTCTCTCTGTCATTGGGTTAGTATTTTTTTTATTCCTTTTTTCCCCCCTTTTGACATTGTGGGGGTAGGATGGGGGAAATCAGACTGGAGAAGGAAGTAGCATTCTGTTTAGAAGCACCACCCTGCCTTCTCTTGTCAGCTCCAAACTTATTACGAAGTGGAAGCTGCTACTCTGCAAAGTGGAGGAGGACGGTGTGGAGAACTTCATACTTGGCACATACATCTTACATTCAAAGAACATCAATTCACCCCCTTCATTTCCATTACTCTAAGTAAAAATGAAAAGAGGGTCAAAAAAAAAAAGATACATAAGAGGAAGAGAGATATAGTTGCCCAGGGTCTAAACAAAGCAAGATAATTACTGGCAAGTATACTCCATCTGCAGTCAGGAGACCCCAGTTCTTCTGAACCTGTCACAACTCAGGCAAATTTACCATTTAACCATTTTGGGCTTCAATTCCCTTATTTGTAGAATCTGGCATAGAGGATGGCCATGAGGAATGGGGTGGAAGGAGCACTGGATTTGGAGAAAGAAGGCTTTGTTCACTTACAAACTGAGTGACCGTGAGGAAATCACTTTTATCTCTCAGGTTCTCAGTTTCTTCATCTATAAAATGGAAAGTCCATCTAGTTTAGACTAGATAAGTTTTAAGATCCTTTCCAATTCCTAACATTTTTGTGATTTCATAATCTCAAAGTTTCCTTTCTACTCTAACGCTACAAAATACTGGAGAGAAAGCCTCTCAATCTGGCTGAGGTTCACTACTCTGGTCATAATTACCACAGCTGCAAGATGGGTCAGTTGACTCCTGGCCTAAATCGAGGCTCAAATGCCAACTATGTAAGTGATTCTAAAACTTTTGCAAAAGTCCTCAGGATTCTTAATACTGGTTGGACAGAAGGAACATCCCTGCTTCCTAGCACTGTAAAAGGAGGTACCCAGTCCCATTTTGGGGGCCTCCACTGCTCTCCAAGGGAAAAACAGGCAAGCAGATCTGATTCCTAAACCACAAACACAGCTTTTAAAATTAGTAGGCAGATATAGGAAAACTTGACATTTTGAAGCTTTGGAAAGATTTGGCAATCTAATAACCTATCGGCGGCATTAGGCAGGAATGCACAGGTTTCTTGCTGCGGACACACTGAAGATTGTGGCACATGGGCCTTGTCATTGGTAGAGATTTACTCACTAGCAACTGGGCTCCTGGGGAGCTCTCTGTTACAAAGAAAGATTTGACCTGGGATGGAAAAACAGTAAGCAAGTCCTGAGTCTAGGGAAGTCTATGGTCAAGTTTAGCAACTTGGGAAGGAAATTATTAAGCAGGTACTGTATTAGTAGTACTCAGGTCAGAACAGGTTGAGATGAAAATAATCTGCTCCAAGTTGTCATTACAAATATGATGAAAGGCATGGTCTGGGTGAATTAAAACCATTCTTATTGAGGTAGAACCAATGACTTACTGTGCCAGGTCAAGTCAACAAGCACTTCTTTGGCACTTATGATGAGCCTGGCACTGTGCTTAGTGTTGGGCACAAACAGTCCCGAGTCTCAATGTACTATACTCATAGTCTAACAGAGGAGACAACACACAAACAACTATGTACAAAGGAGATATGTACAGGATAAATGTAAGTAATCTGTGAAAATGTACTGGATGAATACAAAATAAATTGACTAACAAGTGAAAACTTGGAGATAATCTCAGGGGGAGGGCACTAGGATTTGGTGACCCTGGACAGCTCAGGCTCCCAGCATCTTAGTTTTCTTAACTTCAAAGTAGGGAGATAATAATCCCAACCTGTTTCTTAGTCATCACTGGTAAGAATTAAGCAAGATTATTTTAAGGCAAGTCTCCAGCACAAGAGAGAACTGACAGGAAGTAGAGATCTAAGGACTTCACTGTTTTGCTTGTTTCTTGATCTCCTGCAAACACTGATGCCTGGAAATCTGTTTCTGGGACTAACAAGGCTTGCCACACAGCCTTATTTGGTTGTTTCCACTTTTCTGTCCATGTGGGTGGTGGCTGTTATTATTTTTAATGTAATCCTATTTCACCAAGTCATAAATAAGCTTACTGATTTGGATGACCACAATAAATGATGAGAAAATAGCACAGTGACCCAGGAGCAACAGAAAACCAGCAGGGATACACTGGTAAATGATTAACAACCAGCTCTACAGGAAAAAAAAATGTACCCAGGATACACTGTTTAATCTATATGATTAACATTTTCTCAATCACTTTCATAAGTCTAGATGACCAACAAACAATAAATCTGCAGGGATTACCCATTATAGGAATGTAAATGATCATATTTAAAATTTAACAATTGGCTCTCCAGAGCTGGTTCGAGCTGGCTCCAGCACACCCCTTTCAGAAGGCAATACTTGTCACTTAACATATTTGACCAGAGGCAGTCTTATTGAGTTTCATAAATCAGAACGGCAACTGGCCTAAAGAGTAGGAATGAGAACTCCAGTAATTGCCATCTTCTGTCTAGTAGCATACTGTAAAAAAAAAAAAAATAGCAGCAGTAAGCAATCTTCCTGACCAATCAATAGACTCCTATTAACCTCCCAGCCAATTACAGGATGATTGGCTAAGCAAACAAAGAATTATTGGCTGTTTAGCTGGGCTTTTATTCTAACTGTTCTGTACCCTGTTTCTCATTCTGTTCCACTTCCCCGCCCAGTCCTCCCCCAACCCTTCCTGTTAGGCAAAAACATCTGCAAACACCTGATATTCATCTAGGTCTCTGCAGTTGTACAGTCTTGTTAAATTGTTACCACCTTTTCCACAAGCAGTTTTGGCAATTAACCTCGTGGCCAGTGACTTCAAAGAAAACAACCGTTGAGTTTAACCTTTCTGAGCTACCATAGATTCTTTTATGATTTTTCCTGGACCGCTTTCATCCTGCTCCCCCATAACCTCCCCCCCCCATGTAGACTGATAAGATTGCTTATTTTAATATTTGGCTAATTTATTAAGAAGATAAATGCTTTGGACACTGCCCAAAACTTGGTGCCCCTTTTGACGTCTGCACAAAGTGGGGTTTTATTAAAATGTACATTCCCGACACATGTGCATTGCTCTGCTCTTCCAGAAATCCTGTATTTTCTGGAATCCAAAGATTTGATACATTTGACCCTCTCTTGCCCCTAGAAGCAAATCTCTCCTTTGCTTCTTGAGACTGTCTAAAAGTTCAGGATGAAAGATGCATATAAAATTAATGCTAAGAACTAAAGTTGCCATTAAAAATCTATTTTCATTTTAAACTTTTACCGCTACAGATAAACATTTTACATTAAAAGCAAGGCTAATCCTTAACCCTCAGGAGAATGAACTACTAGCAATAAAGATCAAAATATATGACCGACCAAGTAATACAATTCTTCTCAAGGAATCCTGAAGTCTAAGTGTCTGAAGGCAATTTATGCTAAACATCCAGGTTTTTACAGCTGTATATGATAATAAAAATGGACCTGATCTTGGTGCCAGAGGCAGGTTCATGAAGGTGTGTTAACCCCTTCAAGGCAGAGGCTTCATTGAGGGCCCAGGCAGAGGTGATTAAAATCCTAGAGCCAAGGGAAACCTGGTTGGACTTGAAGTCAGGTGACCTGATACCTTGACACAGCTGACTTTCCACTACTCCCTAGCTGGGTGACCTTGAGAGATTATTCAAAGTCTTCTCATCTTCAAAATGGGCATAAGAATACTTGCACTATCTGTCTCATAGAGTGGTTTTGAGGCAAAGCTTTACGAGAGGTGTTATCTCCAGCAGCTGCACACAGAAATAAGTTTCAATAGTAAAGTACACTATGACTATCTAGCAGGATTAGGGCTGGTAACACATTATTGATCTTAAGGTACTCTGTAACTAAATCTTTTGAGATTCTTAACTTTCTTTTTCTGGAGGGATAATGAGGGTCCATCAATACGTTATTTTTCTTTTCTTTGCTCTTTATGAAATAGTCCATACCTCAATGCTATGCCAGACTATGTTCAGGACACACAGGAATCTATACATGTTTCTGATTCTCTAGGAAGTTGTATTCTATGATATGAGTAAAACGAAACAGAGCAGAACAATACCAATTAACGCTAACACAGAAACAACTACAACAACAACAAAAAAAAACAACAGCCACAGCCTTTACCATAACCATCAAAGCAAAACTCAACATTTCAGAGCCTGGAGGGACTCTAAAACACAGACCTCAAGAGGGTTTTGTATCAAAATGTAAGTCCATCAGGCTTTTGCTAAGTCCTGGGATAGTGGGAGAGTCCAGGATTGGGAGTTAGGTAAGTTCAAATCTCAGTATCTACTTACTACTCAATGGACTGTTTTGCTCTCAAACTCAGTTTCCAAATTTTTAAAATGAAGAAATTAAAACAGATGATCTCTAAGGTCCTTTCTATCTCCAGATCTTATTCTGCTCTAAATGAAAAGATTTCATGTTTTTACAGTTGTTGCTCCAAGACTCCCTGAAACACTTTCTTTCTTCCTTCCTGCCTCTTCTTTAAGGTCCAGATGAAGTCCTACCCTCATTCGTCTGCTCCAGTTCATGATGGTCCTTTGAACTGTCCTGCCACTTGACTGGTTCTACTGTATTGCCAAACTTGCTTTATGTGCTTATCCATCCATGCTGCCAATGCAACTACAGTGAACAATCTTTGAGCATGGTGCCTGGGATTATATATCTCTTTTGTATTATCAGAGCTTTGGATGTAGTGGATACTTCATACATTTTGTTGGTGAAGGCAAGAGAGAAAAATTGCATAGAAAGTCAGTTTGAATTAATGGTAATTTTCAATACAGATATGTATTTGAAGATATATAATTTTGTTAATATTTTTAAAAATGCAGTCAACCAAGTAGGAGTCCTATTAGGCCACCTCTAATATGTATAGTCAAAAGAGAGAAAGATTAGATTTTCGGAGGCTTCATTTTAGTCTTAGCTCTGTCACTAAATAGCTACGTGACAAGCCACTTCCCACTCTGAGGCTCACTCTTTGTTGTCCAGTTGTTTTAGTTATGTTCAAGTTGTTATGACCCTTTTAGGGGGCTGCCTTGGCAAAGACACTGGAATGGTTTACCATTTCCTTCTCCAACTCATTTTACAAATGAGGAAATGGAGACAAGTAGGGTTAAGTGACTTGTGCAAGGTCACACAGCTAATAAGTGCCTGAGGCCAGATTTGAACTCATAAAAAAGAGTCTTACAACTCCAGGCCTGGCACTCTATCCACTTGCCATCTAGCTGCCCTGATCTCACTTTCTATTATCTGTAAATAAGGTTGTTAGACATCATGGTCCTGATACTGCCTGGCACTAAAATTTTAAGATTCCATGAGACAAAAGCCTCATGAACCCAAAATATTATTTGAATGCATATAACTGTTACTTTCTCATATTCAAAAATCCTTGAAATTTTGTTTTATTCAGTAGGAAAAAAATTCCATCTCACTATGAATTTGTTCAATATGCCTGTTTTTTAAAGGTTATGCAAAGGTATTTTTTTTAATCATGAATTGTGAATTTGTGGGATCCAAAGTGGTGACTTTTTTTTCCTACCATGTATGAATTATACTCATATGGCTTAGAAGATTACTTTAGCTCCATTTTACAGAGAGAAGTTGAAGGGAAACAAATGGTAAATTTACATATGTGTGATCTTGGATAATTCATTTGGACTCAATTTCCTCACGTATAAAATGAGGATGATATCTAAGTTCCTTCTGACCCTAAATCTAGGGTTTTATCTAGGACTTGCCAACTGAGTCAGTAGTAGTAGTAAGTCTTGAACTAAGGCCTCCTGACTCCACAAGCTTTGAGTTAGAAAGCTTCCCTAAATAATGGTTCCCTTATGATTAAAATATTCAGTTTTGGTACCAACATTTCAAAGCCAACAAAAAAGCTACAGCAACTGTAAGGAAAACATTCTTACTGCTTGCTTTAGTCATACTAAGCATTTTGGTGGTAATGCGGGGGAAAAAGAAAAAGCAGGAGGGAACAAGCATTTATATGCCAGACACTAATGTTTTACATTTAATGTTTGACAAATATTTTCTAATTTGATCCACATAACAACCCTATGAGGAAGGTCTTGTTATTATTGCAGTTGAGGAAAGTGGTGGTAACAGAGGTTAAGTGACTTGCCCAGGGTCACACATTTGAATTCAGTTCTTCCTGACTATAAGTTCAGTAGTCTATTCACTGAGCCACCTAGCTGCCTTGGCTGATAAAGCCATCTAGGAAGGCAGCAGTCTTTAAAATGAGATGTGTTCAGAATTAATTTCTCAAGTAAATAAGAGTGGCCTTTTGTTACTGGGCAGCAACCCTGCTAAATAATGAGCCAGGATGGCACAAAGGAGGGCGAGGCAGTCGATTTGAAGGCTGAGAGTTGGCAAGAGGGCCTGGGGAGGGAAAGATCTCCCTATCAAAAAATGGTATGAAGAGAAATCTGAAGTTCCAAAAGTATCTTACAACCCAGCCAGGGAAGGTATTTGGCAGTTTCTTCAAGCAAATGGCTGGGGCTGAAATTTGTGAGGGGGAAAAATGAAATGTGTCATGTACATGCATTCAAATCCAATATCAAATGTCTTCTGTCCACTCTCATTAGGAGGGGTTTTATGTTAAACAGAACTCTCCAGACAGGCAAGGGACTGGTACTGGCCATTTTGGGAACGCTTACACAGGTTTACTTTTTACTTTTTATATTTTTTGCCCATCAAAGTAAAGGGGAGAAGAACGGCAATATTGCCGAACATTTTATTTTAAAAAAGAATGATAAAAAATTAACACTAAATGACACAAGGATCTGGTGCTACGCTGTACAGTTCAATGAACTCTTACACAGATCAGCAAGATGGTTGGAAATGTCTCTCTCCGTCTGTTTTTCATCTCTAAAGTCTGTGTACTCAGTAGAGTGTGAAGAGAGCTTCTCTCCTCCTCAATACCGTCTCCCAATTGCTCTCTCCCGCCCCCCCCCCCACCCCAGCCCCTGCAGCAGAGAACAGGAACTAGAGCAAATGCTTTTGTGAATTAAGAGATCTTGTGAGCGTAAATTTGGTCAGGCTGCTCCTTTCTGCAGGCCAGACCCTGCTGCTGCCCCAGGATGTGAACTGTCAGTTTGCATAGCTGGTGATGAGTTGCAGAACCATCAGTAAAGGTGAAGACGGCAGAAACAAGAAAGATTCAAGACTGGTGGAAATCATTTCACAAGGAAAATTTCAGCCATCAGTGGGAGGAAGCTTTGAAAAATGCTGCCATTTCCGAGTCAGAATGAAGGAAAAATTAAATTACTGCCGGGGAGGCGAGCCAAAGTTGCATCTCCCCCCAGGGAGAGTTTGGATAATGGTAAACATTTGACAGCTGGCCTGAAGTTGTTATCTTGTTCTAGGAGTTGTTACAGTCTAAATGAACCTTTCTGATAAGAAATCACAAAGTAAAAACTGGGACATTCCTATTTTTTACTTTTTGCATTTTTAAGCTTCATAAACCTGTGCCAAACCAATTTAGGAAAACGTCCTTTCCGGAGCCCTGCTGAAGTTGCCCTCTTTCATGGGGAACAACTTGCCCAGGATTGGGAGACATGCACTTTTGAGGATTTCAGTTAATCCTTATGTGTGAAAGTATACCTTTCACACAAATCCACTTACTAAGAAGAAAATACCTTTAACCTTTAGCTTCCTCAGCAACTCTTAAAATAATTTTACTGGTTGATGTGGAGGGAAAATAGAGCTCAAGAATACAAAGGGCTCAAATTCTAGGCATAGAACATGTAGAAAAAACAATTGTTATTAAATTACTAGATTTTAAACTATTGAGGGACAACAATAATGAAATTTCAATCTCTGATAGATTATATTATTTTCTAAAGAATAATTGGTCAAGAAGGCAGTAGAGGTAATAAAGATAATCTGTACCAGCTAACCCTCAAACATTACACTCATTGGGCCATTTGGAAAAGGTATGTTTGGGGCTACATATCACAGATTATTTTGGAGGGCAGTGAACTACTGAATACATAGATGAACATTCTCCCTGCATTAGAAGACAAGGCTGGTAAAATTATCATATAAAAATGGATCTGCCGTTCACAGCCACTGGTATACCATGTTACCTAGGGCATGGTGTAGATGGGATAAAACATAGCTTAGACTTGACCACAGTTAACTTGGTCTCTATTCTGGGATTTCTGGGCGGTTGTTCCAGAGGACATACCAACTTGTTGAAGCAACTATAACATTTTCAATGTACTTAGAGTCAAAGGACCATAGATTTAGAGGCAAAATGAACATTGGTGGTTATCTGTTCTCCCACCCTCACTCATAAAGAACATCTTACCTCTGCCTATGAATTTAGTAGGGGCCTGTGAAGTTGAGAGAGAAGGAGAGAGAGAGTGAGATCATTCTTTCTCTCTCTCTCTGGAAAATTTACCAACTACTTTTTCTTTACACAGTAAAGAAAGGGACATGCCCCAAAAGTCCCCAATGTAAGGCTTCTATGAGCCTATTCTTGCCTAGGACTCTAACTGAACAGCAAAAAGTACCAGGGAAATGGCATTTTGTACTCAGCAGTGTAACTAATTCATAGGTAATGGATTTCTTTAGTCTGTGACTACTTACATGATAGTCTGAGCACGTGCAGGTGACATGCCCTGATAGGAAGAAACTTCACCCTCATTCATTTATTAATTTTTTTCCTGACAGTATCCACAAATGGGTTGGAGGGAAAAATCTACCTTTGTTACTGTATTTGGGTGAAGAAAGTGTTTCATTAAACTATTCTCTTCTCTAGGGACTATGACTTGTCTTTAATATAAGTGTATGAATTGATATTAAAGTATGGTATTTTGAGAATGTTTCAAAGTAAGGTCAAACTGGTATTAAAAATCCTACTAGTGTAGGCTAAAATAACAGTCTGGCTAGGCAGTCTTCAGTGCAGCTGACTCCAATTACTAACTACATCCCAGCAATGTTTTTGGCTAAGGAGAACAATGCAAGTAAACCTTTGAGTTTGAATATAATGTCAAAGCTAAGTTATTCATAAGAGAAATGAGGTAAATCATACAAATATCATAGTTATATTGGTAGCCTACTGTTAACACCAACATCAGATTAGCTGATCAAATTGTTGATCACCAATCAACTAGAGGGAGAGGTAAGGGAGATTCAAAGAGGGAACATGTATAGAAGAAAAATGGGAGAGGAATCAACTAAAACAAAAGGAATTTGGAGAGAAAAAGACTTACAGAAACTAACCACTGCAAAAGAATGGAAATGTTGCTTTCATTCATGTTTTTCCAAGATGAATCTAGTTAGTACAAGAAATTCATTAGTCATCCAAGAGAACTCTGACTTATTCTTCTACTTCCCACCTATAAAGCTGTGCCAAGCTTCAGGATATCCCATATGATACAGATGAGGGTCACCATGCTTACTCTAAACAGGTCTTGGTATTTGAGCATTTGAATTCAACAATTCAGATGAATTCAATAAGCACGTAAGCATTTACTGAGTGCCTACTAATTTGAGGAGCTGTGATGGGGTTGGTGATTAAAATACAAGACACATTCTACTACATCTTCACCATCTAATGCTAATGTCCAAGACTAAGACTTAAGCATTGACCCTCACAAAGTACTGTGCTGTACAATAAGACTGATTTTAGTGGAAAGCAATAACCTCAAGGACACAGAGCATGTTTTAAGATAGAGGAGCTCTAAGATTTAGAGTTGTAGAGTCTTACACTTCTCCACCAACTAGATTTAAAACAAAACAAAACAAAAACACCCATTACCAGCATCTGTGGGGGGTCTTGCTGGCAGATTTCACATATCCACCATTCTTATCGAATCTTTCATTACTATTCTTCACCAAAGCAGACAACATAAAAGGATATCATCAGGGTCAATTTCAGAGATGAGGGGAATTGTGGGACAGGAGGGGAGGATTTTCCTTTCTTATGAAAATTCTTAACATCATTTTCTTTCATTTATTGGCAGATTAACATAAATGAGCATAGTTGCTCAACAGCATCTTATTGTTATTTTGTAGCACTAAAAAACCCAAAACAGAAATTCACTTCATCAATGAAAATCCAAAGTATGTACTCCTAGATAGTGTCCTAATGTAAAAAGAGATTAAGTGACTCACCCAGGGTCATACAACTAAGTAAGTTCTGGAAACAAGAAAAAAATATTGATGTTCTTTTCTTATTTTTCTTCTAATTACTACTGCCACTTCACCGTGACTTCCTTTCCAGTCTCTTACCCTGAATCCTTTGTTGTAACAAATAAGTAACTTCAAGCAAAACAATTTAATACATTGGCCATAAAGTTCACCTCTTTTCTGCCAAAAGAAGCAGTCCTCATCCTCCCTGAATATCCACTACTGTTAACTGCTCTCTTTTTCATATATACTTTTGGTCCTCCTACCTGTGAGATTGTTCCTTAGTGTCGTTGGCTGACTCATCATCCATGTCACACCTACTAACTTCAAGTGTGCCAAGGCCCAGTCTCCAGTGCTCCTCATTTTACATTTACACTTAGAGACCTCTGTTCTCTGAAATAAAAGTTGTTTAAGACAATCCATAGACTTTAGATGACTAATTTTCTTCTCCTTATGTTGTGATCATAGTACAAAGCAGGAACTGTTTTATTTTTCTATTTGTGTTCCCTTGTGCTACTGCTTTGTACACAGTTAGCACTTAATGCTTTTTATTCATTCATTTATTCTGTTTACTTTGTACTTCATCAATTAATACGAATATTTCCATGTTTCTATGAATTTTTCATATTTCTTACAGCACAATATTACATTTAATTCATATACCATCTGCCATTTTTCAACTGACGGGCACCTGCTTTCCTTTGTTATCATAAAAATTACTGCTATAGAAATTTTTGTATATGTAAGACATTCTTACAGAGGCAGGAGCTAAATCCACTTTTTCCTGTAAGGTCAATTTCCTATTTACTGTGTCTCTCTTCAAATTTCATGTTTGTAGCAAATCTGTAATATGCTTTTTGAAATGACTGTTCAGATTAAAAAGCAGGGGCAAAATGCCTTCTGCTCACTCAGCATTCATCAGGACACTTACCAAATTCAACATAATGTATTTTTAAATCATGCCATATCAAAATGCTACATATTACATTTGTATTTATGATGAACGTACACTACTATAAGGGGTACAATTACATATGGTCATTTCTCAAGGAAACGTACCAGTATAAAACTTTTATGCAAGGGCTGTCTGCCTGTTTATTAATTTACAACCATAAATGAGAAGCTCTTCACTGATTGTCTGGAAGACATGCAGCCTGTTTCTGCATTTCAAACTTATACAAAAGCTCATGGAGATGATAGAAGCAATCTTGTTGAATGAGTTACTTCTCCTGAAAAAATAAATTCCCAAACATTAGCAGTCCATGTGGATACAAGCCAGTCTCAGTATCCATGATTCTCAAGGTCTCGTTTGCATCTAACTTCTAGTAAACTGGTTTTGATTCCACCCACACTTTTTCTGAGAAGGAATTTCTTGAAGAAATCCTTTGCAGGGCATTTTCTAACTGACTCTCCTCACTGGGCATTCTAGCTTCCGAAATAGACTGAAGATTTCTCAGAGCCTGTTTAATACTGGTGTAAAGACGTTGAGGGGAAGGACCAATTTTCCTAACATCGTGAGGACCAACTTTAATTGGGAATGCAACAAAAATCACAGTGACCAAAAAATGTTTCTACCTGTTTTTAAATGGGACACAGCTACCTCCATAGTATTTGACTAGTGGCAAATCTGGAAATCATTTAAGGTTGCAGAAAGGTGAGAAGCTACATTTACATACATCAGCAAATCTCATTTCAAGCTGCCATCAGTTCTCAGATATAGAAAAGATGTTTGTCAGGCAATCATCTAAACTATTCCCTAAATTATAACAATTTTAATTACTACCTAAGACCTAGGTCACATGGAAATGCAGGGAAACAATGATTAAATATAATTCTTCAAATGAGCTGTTAAAAATAAACAGTTCTAGAAAAGACAAGACTTTCAAGGTCAACTGTGGCACATATTGCCTGCAACTATTCATTTCAATTTTTTAACACTAGTAATGCACTTCATTAAATAACATTTGGTAGCTTTGGAAATGAAAAAAGCACAAGAAATTTTAAATTTGGCTTGCTTGGCCAAACTCCCTGGAAAAGTCATCTACACTTCATGGCTACACTTCCTTTCTCCTCTCTTTTCAGTCTTCTGGATTCTGACTTTCAATTTTATCCTCACTCAGTTGAAACTGTCACCTCTTAACAGCCGAATGTAATGCTCCCTCTCAGTCCTCATCCTCCTTGAATATCCAACACTGCTGACTGCTCTCTTTTTCATATATACTTTTGGTTCTCCTCCTACCTGTGAGATTGTTCCTTAGTGTTGTTGGCTGACTCATCATCCATGTCACACCCACTAACTTCAAGTGTGCCAAGGCCCAGTCTCCAGTGCTCTTCATTTTATATTTACACTTAGAGACCTCATCAGCTTCTGTGGTACAGTTTTTAATCTATGAGTAAATGATTCTCAGAGTTAGATATCCAGCCCTAGCTTTCTTCTGGAGTTTTAGGTGAAGCTATGAAACATACCAGTGACTATCTACTACACATTTTGAACTGCATATCCCACAGAAACCTCAAACACCACTCGTCTAATCCAAAACACATTATCTTTTTCCTGAAACTCACTTATCTTCTGAACTTTCCTATTATTGCTGGAGACATCATGATCATTCTAGTCACTCAGGTTCTCAATCTTCGAGTCATCCGTCATGCTACATATTCAATCAGTTGCCAAAATTGTATTTCTATCTCTACAACATCTCTCATCCCTTCTCTTACACAGCTACCACTCTCCTGCTCTCTCTCCTGGACCATTACAGGAGACCTGTTTGGTTGGTCTTAATCATCTCCCCATTCCAATTCATCATCCTTGGAGCCACTAAAGAGGTTTTCCTAAAGCATGGGTTCTGTCTATGTCAGCGACCCCAGCCTCCTCAGTAAACTCTTAAGTGGCTCCCTGTTACCTCTGAGAACAGCTACCAAACTCCTCTATTAGGCATTTAAGGCTCTTTAAAACCAGGACTTATTCCTTCCTTTCCAGTTTTCTTACATACCACTACTCCTCTCTACAAAACCTATAGTTTGGCCACACTTACCTTCTTGCTGCTACTCATAAGTGACACTCATTTCTCTGCCCATGCCTAGAATGCACTCCCTCCTCCTCCTTATCTTTTAAAACCTCTCCCTTCCTTCAAAACATGGCTCAAACCTTTCCTAATCCCTCCAGCTGCCTGTTAGTGTCCTCCTCTTCCAGAACTACCTTTTTATTCTTTCCTTTTGTATATATTTTGTAACAGTTTACATCCATATGTAATGTCACCCCTACTCCAATGTAAGCTCTGTGTGGGCAGCCAAAGTTCACTTTTGTCTTCGTATACCCAATACTCAGCATCAGCAGCATGCCCTAGTATGTACTCACTTCAACAGAATACAGGCCACTCTGGTTCCTGAAGTGGTACTATTTACACTTGCATTTGCAAATTCTGATCAATTAAAGAACTTCAAACAGTAAGCGATCTTCCCAGCTATATTTGTCACCATGATAAAGCCTGGTAGCATGAGGGAAAGCTGGAGCTGGTCTTGTTATGAATTTCTTGAAGTAAGAATTTTTACATTTCAAAATGGAAAGGTTTTGCTTTTCTATTTTCCTCCAGTTTCAAAAGAGACACAGATTTTTTCATCAACTTAAAAAAAATAGACATGCCACTAGCTTAGGGCAAGGAAGATGCTATAACTCTCACCCTGAGGTACTTTAGGTAATTTAGGATTATTTGTATTTGGTTTGCATGCAGATTATAATCCTGTCTTTCACATGCAGTTCTGCACTTCCCCAAGGCTGTAGCACACAGTTGTCACAGAGAGAAAAATGTTGGGGATATATCACCAACTTTGATGTGCCCCAACCAAAGAATGGGCCTGTTTGTTTCAATAACAATCAAGGACAGCTCCACTCTGTCCAATGCTCTATGCGGGAGATGTTTAATGTTTCTGAAACTGATTAACGTAAATTACTATTCACAGATACATAGTAGCGCCAGTCTATTTTGTAGCATCAGAGGCAACTGTTGAAAAATGAATAAGCGAAGACTTAAAATACTTTACTTGCGATAGCCACCAATGTGCATTTTAGCTCCAGATCTGTGATGGTTCAGTAAGTAAAATGACTTCTTTAGCTACTGCCTTTAAAAATACAAGTATGTCCCTGCATAAATCAAGTTTGGTAGCTTGTTTGCACGAGCTCATAAAAGGATATGCCAGTGGTGTTAATTCTGAGGAGAAAGCAGTCTTATTCTAGGCTACTGCAGTGAAGTGACATTTACCTAATGTAGCTATGAATTCCCTGATAATTAGTGGGTATTTGACAGTGATATAATCTGACTTGTGTAATAAAAGTCAGCTTTAAACTAGCTCTATGGCGCCCACAAAGTATGTCCCCAAATTCTGAAGAGCACAAAGGTTGAAGACCTAGTAACCTGCTGCTCAGGGATTATTGGCTCCACCTCTACCGAGATGGTCTTGATTTAAAATCAATCATGTCAAGAAACAATTATTAAATGCTAACTGTGTGTTGGCATTGTGTTAAGTGCAGGGGCTACAAATAAAATAGTTAACACTTATATAGCATTTTAAAGTTTGCACAGCACTTTGCACAGCTTTCTCATCTGACCTTCACAACGACCTTGGGAGTCAGCTGTTGTTATTATCCCCATTTTATAGATGAGAAAGCTGAGGCAGACACATGTCAAGTGACTTGCCCAAGGTCACACAACCAGTAAATGGCTGAGGCCTGATTTTAATTTAAGTCTTCCTGACTTCAGGTTCAGTGCCCCTGCCTTTGAGGAACTCACCATCTAATAGCAGCTTTAGAAGAGAGAAAGGTAAGTACATGAGAAATTCTGTGAAGGTTGAATTGACAAGATTTGGCAACTAAATGGCTGTGGGGATTGAGAGAGATAGTGGAGGATAAGAGACACTTAGGATGCAAGCTTGAACCACTAAAAGGATCCTGATGCCCTCAACAGGGAAGTTGCCTCTCTTCAGTCCCTTCAGTGGTGCTCTTGCCCTCCTCTTCTAGTTATTACAAATACACTGAAGAGTTTATAGCTATATATTATGCCCCTAGTAGAATGGAAGCTCCTTGAGGTAAGGGATTATTTTTCTCTTTGTACTTGTATTCCCAGAGCCCTGTACATAATAGGTACCTGTTACCTATGAGTAAGAGACCCAAAGACCCTCACAAAGCTTATGATCCTCAATAGGGGATAAGATATGCAAATGTATTGATAATACAAGGTATAATTGATATGTGTGAAGTGAAATACAAAGCACATGTTAAAAATTCAAAGGAGAATCATTATTAGGTGAGGGTGAGGCAGTTAGAGAAGGCCTCATGAAGAGACACCCTCTGACCGAGGGCTTAAAACACTGAAAAGTTCAAGAAATGCTTTCCCTTTTGTGTTTAAAAACTCACTGGACAAATATTTTGATATAAAAACAAAGAAGAATTTCAGATTCACCAGATGGGTTAAACCATGTTCAGAAAACCTTTTTGTGGATAGGAATTTTTTAGTCCTTGGTTGTCCAGGGGCTACTTCAGGCAAGTCATTTTCTGATTGCAGAAGAAGGGTCCAACACCTGCTGAACTTTTTTGGTACTTAGATCTCTATGCAATTTCACTGGCATGTACATCTTTGTTAATGTAGATTGTTACCCTCCTCATCTTTTCAAAGGACATATAAATATACACACATATATGTAGAGAAGATGTATATGTACATATACATATGTACACATACCTATGCATATATACATATATATACACACATACTCTATGTATGTGTGCACGTGAACATAAACATACATACCCTGTATGTCTGTCTTGAAATGGTGCTTTCTTTAGGCTATACTTCCCAGGTTACTATAGCCAGTTTGTGAAATATATTTTCCAGTTCAGTTTATAGCATTCACCCTGTTTGCTCCCCCTTCCTTTTTTAGTATGTTCATTACTCACTTCCTACCTAACTAGTGCCCTCTAATGCTTCCATCCAGTCCTCTATATTCATGTGATCAAATCATGTGCCAAACATGTCTCTGACCAGCAATTTATCAGTCTACAAAACAAGAAACAACCACAGTAACAATAAGCAAATTTCACAAGGACTCTAGGTAATTTGGTTATGTGGGCCAATGTACGTCACAGAAGGCACAGGACCACGCATTTTCTACGAGAGGCTAAGGAAATAAGTTATTTCCTTTTCCTCTTTTTATCTGGTTTTTCTGATGCGTTCCCAGATCATCAAAGAAGTATCAAGATACCCGTGAAATCTTAATATGCCCATTTTTCGCCAGGAAAAATAGAGTAAGGCGCCAGTATTTGGGACCTGGAACAACTTATCAGCAGCTGAGAGCAGAATTTGGTCAGTTCTTAAAGATTACTAAAAGACAGATTTTTTTTTCCCTCCTCCATACAACTGAACTGTTAACAGCAAAATGAATCCAAGTGGCTTGACTTTGTATAGAATTCCACTGCCCTGCTGTATACCCCTGAAGTCATCCTCTAAACTCTGGCAATCAGTCTAGCATCCTAAATCCTTCATCTCCTGCCAGAGGAGCTGCAGCCACTTTTGGCCTTTTCTACAGACCTTGTACTTGACACCATTTAATCCAGGCTCAGACTCTGACCTTGCCTTCCCAATAAGGGAAGGGCTTTAACCTTTTCAAGTAGGACTCATCTTCAGCCTAGAGGACTCCAAAGTGTTAAATGCCTTATCAAACCTTTGTCTTTATCTGTGCTCCTCAACCCTTAACGTTGATCTTTAACCTTGGATCTTCACCAGAACAGGGTGATTTCAAATATGGTCTCTTGGGAAACATTAAACGTACAACATCTTTTTCCCCTTGAGGCAGGAGGGGTCAAAGTTCCAGATGAGCCACAAGGACAACTTTTATATGTTCCTCTCACAGGACTGATCCCATCTCTTTTCCTGTTTATCAGTCTTGGTCATCTGAGTAGCCTAGACTTGAATTCTTCCCTAGCCCTGGGTAGTTTATGAGATCTCTGAATCTAATAAAGTTCCTTCAAGTTCCTTTTTCCCCATGAGATGGGAAATTTTCTGATTGGATCAGAAACCCCCACCCACCTCCCAACAACGAATCTTTTTTAGCAAAACTGTCCTAAATCAGGTCAGAGCAATATCATTTTCTTAATTCCAACCACCACCAGATTAAACTTGTGAACCTCTTCCATTCCCTTATTCAGACTATTCACTCCAGCCAATTCTTGCCAGCTCATTCTTGCCTTGGGAATGCCACCAGGACTTCCACTTAGAACTCTTTCTTTCTTCTCAGCTAGTCAATGTCTATCTACTACCTCCTTCATCTACCTCAAAACCCACCTCCCTCAAGGAGATCTGCTTTGATTTAACCTCAGTGATTCTGTCTCTTTAGTACTTGAGCTTTTCCCTTGCATAGTACATCACTTTTTATGATTCAAATAATTTCAGCAAGTGTTTACAGTGATATTGCAGGGGCAATGAGACAATATGTGTAATACAGGGAAAAAGACAGTAAAGTTGGGAGAGCTAGGTTTAAATCTTGACTTTGTTGCCTTGGGCATTTCCCTTCTTGGGTCTTCTATATCCCATCCCTCTCCCCTAGCAACTAACACAACAATGCCCTATAGAGTGTAAGTACTCAATCAGCATTTGGGCCTCTGACTAGGCACTCTTCAAAGTTCTCAAGTACTTTTCTCCCTCTCGATGACTAGGAGATGTACTGTGATTTCTCAGTGTGGTTCAGTTTCCCTGTGCAAGCCTGACACAAAAGCTTGATATTTCTTACATTCCCTCAGTAAAGAAATCTCCTGGGAGGAAGTAAGCATAGAAATCAGAGGGGAATTTTAACTCCTCAAAGAACAGAAAAGAAAGAGGCCATAGATGTTGGAAATGATCATTACATAGACCCAACTTAAGTAGGAAGTAGGTAGAATATACCACTAATCTTCCAAAATCACTCCATTTGTAGGCACTTTGGAAAGCTGACTGGAGTTAGATGGCCTGATAGTAAATTTGAATTTTCCAATATTAGTTCAGTGCCTGAATCAGATATGGATTTTTTTTACACATGTGATTTAGTACAATTTTATAAACTATACAATCTTGTAAACAAACATGAATTTTTCTTTGAATAAATTCTAGGTTGTTTAGGTAGGAAATGGGTGATTATAAACCTCAACATTAATTCCAATGTAGATCATTAGAAGAACAGATGCAGGTTTTAATGACTTGAGAAATTAGGCAAAACTGTCAAGTCTGAAGAATTTGAAAATGGTTATAGGTCAAAGTGTTAAAACTTCCCTGGAACGTCTTTGGGACAAAATGGATATAAGCGCAACGTGGTAAGGTATCTGCCAGGGGCTAATTGCAGTCCTGCCTGAAAAGCAGTTAACAAGTGAGAGTTAGAACACCCAAGAGGACAAGAAAAATGTTTCCAGTGCCATGAGAAATAAACAACAAAAGGGGTGGGGGGAGAGGAGGGATATTTCCTTTGGCCACTATTACCTTCTCTCCAAAAGCTCAACAGAGAGGCAGGGAACGTCAAGGCCTGGTTTGCTCTCTACTCCTGAAACATTTGTCTTCATTACCACTCTTTTTAATCAGGGCTCCTTCATGAGTGTTTCTGCTCAGCCCCTAAGGGGCAACTCTGGGCTGTGATAAATCAGCCTCCACACCGCAAGTCACTAATCAGCAACTCTCAGGGAAAGAAAAACAGCTAGTGCCGACCACTAAAGGCTGAGCAAGACCTGGCTGTGTGGAGGCCTTGCTGAAAGGCTTTTATATAAAGAGAATAAGACAGGGAATCACCAGAACCTTCCATGACCAACAGGGCTCTCATTCTTAGAAATTCTTTCAAAACCACATAAAAAAACTGCTCACACTTTATGATGGGGGTCTCACATCTCCTTCTCTTTTTTATAAGTAATCAGTATAGATCAATCAGAATTTTGAGGCTGAGCCCAGAGCTGTAATTTCTCCATCCAGCTTAAGAATCCTACTACCTAACACCAAGCCCTATGATAACCAAGGAGAAGGGAAGAAAGAGGTCATACAAAATGAAATCCCTGAATTCTAAAGTCAGGAGCCCCACTTCTCACCTTTGATTTCAGTAATCAGTAAAGTGATAAAACTGACCTTCTGAAATGAAATGCTTCCTCCTGCCATACCTCTAGCTGTTCTTCTGTTTATAAGTAATTACAGTCATAAAATCATTGATTTATAGAATTCTGGGAATTTGAAGCGTTCTAAGAGATCATTTGGAGCTCAGAGAATCTGAGCAAATTAAACTATTTGCCCAAAGTCCCACAGAGAATTAATGGCAAATTTTGGACTAGAACCCAGGTCTCATGACCCAGACCTGTTTCTTCTATACTTCCTCTTTAATAAGCTCATAGGTACTATATTATAGGTCAAATGAGGAAAAGAGCACCATTTTATAGAGGTATGATGTGGTACAGGAATCCAGAGATACGCAGAGAGGTCCCAGGACCATGGCCTCAACCTTTTGAGACTGAGGGAGGTCATCCTAATCCAGAAAAGGGGGATAAGAATATCTGTAAGGCTCAGTCAAGGTTATGTAAGTGAAAAGAAACTTTGAGAACTTGTAAAGGGCTATAAAAATATATTAAAATCAGATCACAGATTTAGAGCTGAAGGGACCTTAGAGGTCATGTAATTCAACTAGCTCATTTTACAGATGAGAACACAAAGGCTGAGAGAAGGGAGAAAAACTGCCCAAAGCTGAGCCAGAATCTGAATTCAGATTCTCTGACTCCAAACCAGTTCTTTTCCCAAGGAATCATGATCTTGCAAAATACAGAAAAACTGCTCTTCTGAAGAAGACAGGTTCAGCCTATGCAGGTTGCTTCCAAGTCTCTGGACCCCAGGGCTGAAGTAAGATCACTGCAAGTTGCAAAACCAGACCATGACCTGGCTTGGAAGTGAACATGCTAAGCAATCTTGTCCTCATGGTTTTCAAAAGCGAGGCAAACTTTCCCAAAGCCAAATCTAAAACCTTCCCACATCTGTCTGCCCATGACAGCCTGCGCGTGGTACAGACTCTAGGAAGAAATGCTAGGTGGCACTCAGCCACAAGCACAGGGCATTATGTTACAGTAACAGCAATTTGCCCCATTTGGGAGCCAAAAGTAGTCTCCTCCTGCTGTTTCATCATGCCAAAAGCATATATTATTATTCCTGGGAATTAATATTTATCAAAATACAACTTGCTCCTTAGTGGAAAAGTTTATATGAAACAATCAGTTTCCTGATTTTTTTAACTCTCATTTCGTGTGGGAGGGAGGGAATATGAAACTGGGAGGGTTAGGGGGAAGGGATGGGAGAGACTTGAATCCAGGTCTCTGACTACCGGGTTAGCTATTTATAGCCAACTCCACTCGGTTTCTATTCAGATAGCTTTTTTTTAAGGTTTACAAAGCACTTTGCTGACTATTAACTCATTTGGTCCTTACAACAGCCACCTGATAGAAGTAGTATAAGCATTACTGTCCCGAGGAAAAGGAACTCAGGCAATTTAAATGACCTGGTCCAAGGGGACATATTTAGGGACAGTCCAGCCCACTTTCTACTACATCAGTCTACTCCCCAGGAGAGTAACCAAAGTCCTCATTTACAACCAGCTGCAGGACAAAAGCTATACAACCACAAGAGAAAACTGTTCTTAAATAGGTTATCAGTGAATAAGATCAGAATTTCCTTGATTTATCTACAAAGCTCAGAAGCCCCAAATTCCAAAGCCAGTAAGTAGATAGACTTGGCTTGAGTGGACAGCGAGGGAGATAATATAGGTAAGTAAAGGCTTGAGCATGGGGGATCATCAGTGACAAGCTAAGAAGCTTGTGCTCTGTCCTAGGGCCCATAAGAAGGCTTTGAGGTTCTTTTTAGCAAAGATGACTGGAGTGGAGGCCAAAAAGTAAGGGAGGGACCCCATTTAAAAGGCTATTATACTTGGCCAGGAATAAGATGATAAAGACCTGAACTACTTCTCCACGCAAAATGACTTCTTTCTCAGGGTGGGCTGTTAAAGACTCCTTTATCTCTGTCTCTTATTGTTAGACTACACGAGGGTACAAAAAGAGTAATTAGATAAAAAGGAAGGAAATCATGGATAAGCAATCAGTGATAACAATTGAGAAACCTTTAGGGTTTTTGAGGAAGTCCAGGGAATAAAATTTAAATTAAAATTGGCTGGAGAATGAATACTACTTGTTTAGTCAATATTAGTTACATTAATACTACCTTGTATCTAAAAGCATATCACATAGAAAATATGAACAGAAAATATAGAGTTATTGATAATAGCTATGATGGAGGAAAGAACCTTTGGAGTCTTCCAGACAGATGAGGGTCTAGCAGCTGGATAGGAGCAATAGAAAAAAAACCAATAATGTGCTATACCTTTACTTTGGCCAGGATTATGAGTCACAGAAGCATTCTATCAACATCACATAAAAATTCATATGAATGATAATCCTGAGTCAGGAAAAAACAGCATTTTACAGTAGAAAGACCTGCTTTCTGTATCAGATGACCTGAGTTTGAATCCTGGCTTGTGCCATCTACTAAGTGATCATGGGCAAGTCACTGAACCTCTGGGACTCAGTTTTATCACCTGGAAAAGAGATTAGACAAGATGATCTCTGAGGTCCCCTTCAACTCTAAATATATGATCCTATGATCAGCCACATATCTTTTAAGGATATGCATTGTTTAATCCTTATTTTTTTTAAAAAAGGGTAAATTAAGGCCACAGAAAACTTAGTAATCAAAATAAATTTATATTGGTTATTTCTCCCATCACTGCATGTAGCTGAATTGAAGAAATAAATAAAATTGTAGTGCTTAACAAGGCAGCTTAGGAAGAACACACATGGGCCCCTGGAACTGGCAAGGGAGCTAGCTGTCAGGTTACTTTTAAAAGTGCAAAAATCAGATTCTAAATCTGAGAATATATACCTCATCTTCTCCAGTGGCTAGCATATTGAAGGTAAGTACTCAAATGTGGCAGCAGAGCCCCTTGATTCTGTTTCTGCAATGCTAAAAGGTAGTCTAGAACCCCGGTGAATGAAAAACAAATCTGAGACCTCCTTCCAGATAACTCTTCCTGTCCCTCTCTGACACCCAACCACCCACTCCCAGGCTTGGGAGACACATGAAGACCAATGTGTGCTGCCAAAACTTATCATTATAAAATTTCCATCTCAAGCTCTTTTGAGTACTATAAAAAAAGGTGGTTGGAAATGATGAATTTAGCTGCAACATTTTATGCTAGCAATCAGGCTTAAAATGTAAGGCTGAGTAATGGGGGTGGAATGTTTTATCAAACAAAAAAATCAGCACATCCATTATGCCCCTTTCCTTCAAAGAATGCGATTTGTTTTAGTGTTCTCTTTTGAAAAAAGAAAAAAAAAAGAAACTTGCATTTAAGTTGTCTGGTCCCTCTCCACTTAAATGATCCTTTAATTTCCTTTCTTATTGTAAGCCCTCAGGTGGCTACCTCAGTGCTATCTGGCCTTGGCTACATGTAAAGTTCACAGCTTCTCGCCTGATCTCATGATCCTCTATCAAAACATTGCTTTCAGAAGTGTTTCCTGTCTAGCTCTGCCCTTGCGTGAGTCGCTCCTTGGCTCAATCAGCTGCCAGATTAAATCCCTTTGGAAAGCTGCAGAGAACTCAATGTGGCCCCGTCCCCCTTCCACCTTGGGTCTGACATCCGGAACTGACTTAGGAAGTCCTCTAATGGTTACCAAATTTTTGGGAATGGCTTGAGCTTTTCTGGGCTAAACATGTGTTTAGAAGAGGCAGCATCACCAATCACCACTTGACCTCCTGACAGCATAAGAGTTGCTGATTTTTCTTTTTTCCTGAAAGTAAGAAAACTTCTACCAGCTAACACAATGATGTAAATGCAAAATCATGTTGTGAGACGACTGCAAACATGCTGATTTCCAGATGTTTGACGAGACAGTGCAGAGTCAACACAAAGAAGGGTCAACAGTTTCCGTCACAGATTTCATACAATTTCTCTCTCTCTCTCTCTCTCTCTCTCTCTCTCTCTCTCTCTCTCTCTCTTCCTCCCACCTTCTGTCCTACCTCCCTTTTTCCCTCTGCTCTCTCCCAGATATTGCATGGACTGGGAATTCTACACAGCTGTCAAACTATTCAGAACATAAGATAGCTGAAGTTTTGTGTGACACTGGCCAAATTCCAATCCATAAATTGGTTAAAAGAAAAAATCTTTGCCTCAACATTCGGAGAACTTCCCAAACCTATTATTATCCCTGTGTTTAGCAACAGCTACGGTATGCTTTCTGCCTTTATATGCATTTGCCATTGCTCTATCTTTCCCTTTAAATAAGTCTGTATGTCAATCAAATAAAATATGAACTTAGATTGGAGCTCTGCACACTCAGATATAAATCTTCTCTGCACCAAGGCTGAAGATAAAATCCAATTTCAGTCAAAATGTAACTTTGCTCAGGCTGCCTCCATTCTGCTGCCTCCTTTTTCACACTTGCATCCTTGACTCAGGAACTGTTGCTGGTGGAAGGCTTCCAAAAGAAAACCAAATTTAGTTGTCAGATTTATAGTAAGAAGAAATCACAAAAATTAATGTGTTCTCTAAAGTAAACTCCAAACTTGCAGTAATTGCATTCAAATTTCCTAATTGTATTTACTGGGCTCCATGGGAGTGAGTCATGGTGTTCCTTTCTTGGACATCTTCTGTATAGTTACATGAGTTCAGGGTCAATCCCCAACCATCTCTCCAAATAAGTATGTAAAATAAGGGTTGCTTGGGTCATCTGGCAAAAGGACAGCTTCAAATTCATCCTTAAGGAGAGACTTCTGACACTGGTCTGAGGAGTCAAACTTTCAAAGCCACTCAAAAACTTTAAAGTCACTCATTTGTCCAGCAGAGATGATGGGGCTTACTTTCTTTTTGCTACCTTCCTTTGGTGGGAGTTAATGTTTCCTTTTCAACACACTGTGCCCCAAATTGCCACTGAATTCACAAAAGAGAAATTGGGGCAAAAATGCTAGCCCTTTAAAAGGGCTGTGATTCATAAAAAATGCGAGGGAGAAAAGAACACATCTGATTGATCACAATTAAATGATTCCCCCAACACCTGAAACAGACACATAAAAATATCTATAAGAGAGGGGGCATATGGGGACAAATTAGGAAGGAATCTGTGCCTCTCTAGTATGAGAACACAATGCTCCTGTAGACAAAGCAGCAAAGAACTATTTTATTACTCTTCTTTTTCCTGCGAGGGAAAAAATTCTCTAGTCATGAAGGAGTTAAAAGGAACAAAATTAGACACAGTATGTGTTAAAGGTTAGAAGAATAATCAGTCATTTGAAAAAACACTACATAAACATTTTTCCGGATGCAATTTTCAGTCCAAGGATACATTTCCCAGTAGAAATCAGCAGCTAAAAAGGAAATCATTTCGTCTCCATAAGTGCCAAATTGTATCCTGATTTTTCCTGGTCTGGCTCAACTTTCAAAACTAGTGGTTCAACTTCTGCAATCTTTCACCCAGTGACTATATAAACACATCTTTATAAGACAGACATAATCCTTGGGTGGGCCAATTTATGTTGGATTATGAAAATACTTAAAATACAAAATCAGATAATGACTGTTATCGTTACAGTTTTCTCTAAATGGAAAGGGGGGAAAATCCACTGAATACAGGCTGGTAGGACCGCCTTCAAAGACAATATTCCACATCTATGTCATTTTCAGCTTTTCCAACATCTTTGCAAGTCATTAAACATCAGTGAAGAGTCTCTACTAAATAAACCCTTTCTATATTGTAGTAAGTCAAAGTGTGTGCCCACTGAGATGATGATATTAAGGATATTCACAAGAGCTCTGCCAAAGGGGTTAGCATGTCAACGTGATGAGTAACCCCCTAGTCCATTGGTGAGTTGGGCTAAAGTGGACAGGGCAAACCAGCATGGGCTGGGTTTTGCAATAGGAAGGAGTTAAGCTACCCAAACTAGCTAGGGAAGCCATCTCACCCTTGGAGAGATTTTGGACCTCTCTGCTTGGTCAGAGGTTATATAAATATTAGTTTTAAGAAGGATAAAATAATCTAAATAAAAACCAAACAAATTCATTCAGAATTTATTACTGTCTCCAATTCATATATATCTCACAATGTTCAAAATTCCCCATCATGCCCCGGAACACTCTCAACCATATAACAAGGAGACATCATAAATTTTACCTCTTCATGGAAAGGTAAACTCTGTTTTTTTACTTCCCCCTTGAAATTCTAGCTTTTACAGGCAACTACAAAAGGCAGCATGCAAAAGCCAACAAAATCCCATCTTTAGCACTTAGCATGTGCTGGGAGCGAGCTTCAACTTTTCCTCCAATGCCTAAAGTTATGCAAAACAAGACATTTTTGGGGTCTTTGGAGAATACAGAATAAATTACGGCGATAAGATCTGGAAAAGTTGAGCTGGAAGTTAAGAGATTTTCACATCTGTGTCTACACATTCATGCCTTGGGAATAATGCATCTCCAGACCATTCACAGAAAAATGTGAGAAAGTGCTCCTTCCTTCATTGCAGTAAAAATATTCCTAGTACTGACATCTACAGTCTGGTTTAGAGGGGGGACTAAGAGAAATAACTTCAAACAGTTCATTCTCCAATTAATGCTATTCAGAATAAATTTTGCACCCCTCTAAAACAAGACTGCCTCCAAATTTATATTTTCTCTCATTATTAATCAAAGCAATCCCAAAAAGTCCATCTAGGTATCTCTTTCATTCAGGTATATTTCTAAACTCATAATTTAACTTGATAACTCCTCCAATAATTTCTCAAGTAAAATAATGACCAGATGAGTTTCTCATCCTTAATGCCTGAGAAAGCAAATAAATGTTTCACTGAGACAGCATGAGTGGAAGATACACTTTGGGGTGGAGGGAGGGGGAAAAGGAATGTAGTCAAATGCACATTTTCTTTTAATCTGCTACAGAGAACAGATGATGCATGATCAACCCACAGCACAGACATTTAAGTTGAGGGTTTATGTGGTTAATTGCTAACTCACAAAATTATT
Organism: Potorous gilbertii; assembly: GCA_028658325.1. Classification (NCBI taxonomy): domain Eukaryota; kingdom Metazoa; phylum Chordata; class Mammalia; order Diprotodontia; family Potoroidae; genus Potorous; species Potorous gilbertii. The sequence continues at coordinate 8,139 of JAQQSK010003053.1, read as the reverse complement.
GCTGAGCATAGTGGGAGGGAATCTTGGGGAACATATTTTCTTATTCAGCTGGCTGGCTCTGCCTATCTAACCCAAACCAACATAAACTCTTCAGTTAAATCTTGTCATTTAACTCTTTTGAGAAAGAGAAAACATTTGCATTATGAAAATAAAATGGATAAAGTTAAAGGTTTTTTTTTTTTGGAAGGGTTATCAAACACATAATTCTCCTCTATCTGAAATGTAAAAGGATGCTCATTGAAAATCCAGATTTGTAGCTGAAATATTTTGGGGTTTTTTTTTCTGATTTAAGAGACTCTTCTATGAAAGCTACCTTTATTTGGAGGTGAAGAAAGAAAAGGGAATTTGTCTTGCTTTTCCCCAGTCCTCACTTTGCTATTGTCACCTGTATCTATTTCCAGGAAGCCAATATTCATTAGGGTTAATCTGCCTGCTAAATGAATAAACAAAGGATTTCTCTGTCACTAAGAGCCCAGGTGAGCAGATATCATCTTCTAACACAAAAAATCATCTGTACAAATACAGCTTAGGAAATTACCTGCTGCAATCCCACACCTGGGATCATTTGGCAGGCAGCTCAGAAATGTGGAGTAGTATATGGAAAGTGGACTATAACCAATTTTTCAAAAGACTGTAAATTTCCCATTATTTTTAAACAGAGAGAAACGCTTGTGTTACATAAGTCAAGCTTACCAAGTATCCTTTGGCTTTGTTTTTTAAGTCTCTCCTTTAAAAAAATAAGAAAAACAGCAATAATAGCATCAAGGTTAAACACTTTGTGGCACCCTTCCTCGAAGTAATTTAATGGCTGTTTGCAGTTCTGAGGTAGAGCTCTATAATAGATTGTCTCAACTCACCTGGGAAGTAAAACATACTTCCTCTTGGAAAGAGAGCCCTCATCTCACAGATTTCCATTTCTAGTTGGCTCCACACAAATGAAAAACTATTTCTTGCAATTTATAACCTTGGCTTTTAAAAGATCCTATGTGGTGGTATATTGAAATCCTTATTTTGTTGTTAGAGAAACTGAGGCACAGATACCGTGTCTATAGTTCCAGGAAATGGACCAAGGACAACTTCCTGTCTTTCAGTCTAAAGCTTTCCATCTCCTAGAGCACACTGCCTCCCCATGTTTCTCAGATGTTGTTACTAAGGCAAAACTCAAGCACAGCTTCATTGTGGATATGTGGATACAATTTCCGAAGTAATCAAAGGTAAATAGATAAAATGTGGAAATAATGAAGTAAACAGAATTTGGGCAAAAAAAAATTCACATAAGTCTGCAGGTTTTTAATAACATGATATCATGGAAAATATGTGACAAAGATAAAAGAATTTCAGGAGAGAGTTGATGCTTACTTAGAAAAATTAAAGGTGACTATTGGCAGAATATGGAAATGTAAATGTTAATCTAGGGCCATGACACCCTTGTAGAAGTCCTTCTGTTATGACTAGGGGAGATAATAGATTAAGAGAGATTATACTTTGACTCTACAAAGCAGAGCATAGGTAGCATAGTGCTAGTATTGAGGGCAATATATTGGAGAGAATCAGTCTTTATTCCAGTAAAGACTGATCCATGTGCCTTTCCACATTACCAATTCATATCCTAACCATAATGAAAATCTAACTAACACATTACACATAATGAAAGAGGAGGTAAATCAAATGGCAAGACTATAAATTAAGAAGCATTTGGCAGAGAATATATGGTACAGGTACTGAAGTATGTGTGAACAATGCCTGGCACACAACAGGGGCTTAATAAATTTTTGTGTATTGATTAGAGGTCAAAGTGCGTTAGAGACAATTCAAGTCAACAAATATTTAAGTTCTTGTCTTCTGGCAGCAAACTATTTAATAGAAGAAACAATATGCAAGTAACTATGTACATACAAAATATGTAAAGGATAAAACTAGAAGTGACTTTAGTAGGAAGACACAAGAATTGAAGGGGACTGGGAAAGGCTCCTAGCATTAAAGGAACTGAGTTCAAATCCCAGCTCTACTGGGGGCCATTGTTTTTCAGTGAAAAGAATGACACTACTTTCTCTTGGCTCTCTTTAATTCCTCCTCCATCTCCTTTGTTAGCTTATTATGTTTTAGGTCTTCTGCCCTCTTCTCTTCTCCTTCTATACTCTCTCAGTACCTCATCAGTTTCCATGGCTTAAGTATGATCTCCATCCAGATAGCTCACAGATGAACATGTGCTTTTGTATTCTCTTTTTTTCTCTCTTTATTTCTCTCAAGTTTCAATACCATATAACCAATTGCCTGTTTAATACCTCAAAATAAATGTGCCAGAGATATCTCAAACTCAACATGTACAAAATGAAGTTGAATCTCCCCTTCCAAACTTCTGTAAGGCATCAGCATCTTCTAGAATTCCACATTTATAACCTGAGCACTGTCCTTAACATCTCACTCTTCCTCACCCCATGTGTCCAATCAATTGCTAAATCAACATTTCTTCCTTAACATCTCTAACATTTTATCTCTGCTCAGACAGATACCTCCCCAGGTTCATTACTCAGGAGTGTGTAGGAACACATTTAAACAAGATCATGAGAGCTGATGGTTAAATTTTCAATGTGAGTATTTATTTATGCCAGGCAAACTGGCAAATGCCAAAAATCAGGGCTTGATTTGTTTTGTTGACACTGATGAAAAAATGTTAACAAAGCAATCAATTTAAAGTGTGCATGCACATTTTTCTTGGAGAGCCAGTCATTAAATATATACTAGCACACCCCTACCTCTTGCCTAGTTTATTGTATTAGCTTCCTAATAGGTTTGCCTCAAGCCTCTCACCACCAGTCCATCCTACACACTGCTGTCAAAGGGATTTACAAATATGACCAAAAGATGCCCCTATTCAATTGAGTCCAATGATTTCCTATTGCCACTAGGTTATAATATAAATTTCTCTGTATCTATTTTGAAGCCTTAAACTAAATTTCCCGACTCACTGGATATTATTCCTCCTCTCCCACTATGTGATCCAATTTTCTCCTTCTCATACATGACACTTCATCCTCCAGCCTATTGCCCTGTATATTCATTCTTGAAATGTATCCTATCTTTACTTCTCTCCTTTTAGGAGTCCCTCTTTTCCCTTAAAACATAGCTCATGTACCTTGGCATTAAACTTTTCTGGACCCCTGCCCTCCTCACCCCTCAGCAGGCAGTGTCCTCTTTTCTCAAACTATAAAGTATTTAACAATTTTGTGTGTATACATTTATACACACACACAGTAATTAATACTGAGCTGGTTTCTTTAGTGCTGGAAGAAGACAGTACAATGGTAGATATGGAAGAATTCTTTCTATGGAGAAGGGAAGAATTTATGACTAACTAAATAAAAGATAGAGAACATTACAAAATGGAAAATGGATCATTTTGATTACATTAAAAAGGTTTGGCACAAACAAAACTAATGCAACAAAGATTAGAAGGAAAGCAGAAAGTGGGGAAACAATTTTTACAGCCAATGTTTCTGATAAAGGCCTCATTTCTTAAATATATAGAGAACTAAGTCCAATTTATAAGAATACAAATCATTCCCCAATTGATAAATGGTCAAAGGATATGAACAGGCAGTTTCTAGATGAAGAAATTAAAGCTATCTATAGTCATATAAAAATACTCTAAATCACTACTGATCAGAAAATTGCAAATTAAAACAATTCTGACGTACGACCTCATATTGGATAATATGACAGAAAAAAAAATGATAAATGTTGGAGAAAATGTGGGAAAACTAAGACACTAATACATTGTTGGTGGAGTTGTGAACCGATCCAACCAATCTGGACAGCAATTTGGAATTGTGCCCAAAAGGCTATAAAATTATGTATATCCTTTGACCCAGCAATATCACTACTAGGTCTGTAACTCAAAGAGGTCACAAAAAAAGGGAAAAGAACCCACATGTACAAAAATATTTATAGCAGCTCTTTTTGTGGTGGCAAAGAATTGGAAAGGAGGGGATGCCTATCAAATGGAGAATGACTGAACAAGTTGTGGTATATGAAAGTAATGGAATACTATTATGCTATAAGAAATGATGAGCAGGCAGATTTCAGAAAAACCTGGAAGGATGAATTGATGCTGAGTGAAGTGAGCAGAACCAGAACATTGTACACAGTAACAGCAACATTGTATGATGATAAGCTATGACAGACTTAGCTCTTCTCAGCAGTACAACGATCCAAGACAATTCAAAAAGATTCATGATGGAAAATGCTATCCACATCCAAAGAAAAAATTAATGGGATATGAATGTATATCAAAGTATATTATTTTCATTTTTTGTATCTTTGTTTTTTCTTTCTCATGGTTTTTCCCTTTTGTTCTTATTCTTCTTATACAATGAAAATTGTTGCTGGGTTGCTGGGTGGTACAGTGGATAGAGTACCAGTGCAGGAGTCAGGAGGACCCAAGTTCAAATCTCACCTCAGACACTTGACACTCACTAGCTGTGTGACCTTGGGCAAGTCACTTAACCCCAACTGCCTCATCCTGGGTCACCTCCAGTCTTCCTGATGAATATCTGGTCACTGGATTGAGATGCCTCTGGAGGAGAAGTGAGGATGGTGACCTGCACAGTCCTTCCTCACTCAATACAAAGTCAAGTGCAAGTCATGTCATAATTTCTCTGATGGCATGGTCATCTTCAGCAACAAAGGATGAACACACATTATGGAAATATGTTTAATATGATTGTACATGTAAGACTGTTTTCTATCTTGGAGAGAGGGAAGGAAATGAAGAGAGAAAAATTTGGAACTCAAAACTAAATGCATGCTGAAAACCATCTTTAAACATAACTGGGAAAAATACTATTAAGTGCAAAAAAAAAAAAGAATTCTTTCAGAACCCAGGAGATGATAAACATTTCATGATCTTAAAAAAAAGGACAGAAGTGAATACCAGCTCTTAAATATGTTACTTAGCACCACCCTTGTTAAAAAAATTAAAAATAATATAAAATCCAGAATATCAAGCGTCACTTTTGACTTGTATAAAATGAATCCCAAAAATTTCCTTGGATGTGTAAATTGAAAGCTACCAAGTATGAGATATACTCTGTGTCCTTTGACATCAAATGTACAAAAGTCAAGACTGGTCTTGAGGCAGGCTAGTTTTACAGGTGTAAATATTTCTGCATTTGTACAAAGTCTGCAGTGACCATATATCCATATAACCATGATGTTTCATTCAAGCTCCCTGAGGGCAGGGGGCTATCTTTTGTATTCCTAGTTCTTGGCAAATAAGAGGCACTGACTAAATACTTCCTGATAGGCTGAATTGTTGAAAGAGGGATGGATTTGTAATCACAGGACCTGCATTTGAATCATACCTAAGTCACTTACTACCCATGTGGCATCATCAATAAAAGAGGAAGTTGGACCAGATAACTACTAAGATCTGTTTCAGCTCTAATCTGATGACACCAAGGTGACACCATGACATTGGTATAAATATGACCTTGGACAAAGTCATTTTAATTCCTATGGATTATTTCCTCATATTATGATTCTATGGAAATAATAACTAGGGAAACAGGAGAAAGTGGAATATAGAATGAGAGTAAGGAAACCAGTCAGTCAAATTTCTTGAGTGTCCACGGTGCAATGAACCCTTTTGTAGGTATTCTGGGAGGATGCTGAGGGAAAAGACCAAACAAACAAACAAACAAACAAAAAACCAGTTTCTGTCTTTAAGGAGCTTATCAGGTTGTCCAATATTCACACCCTGCCTCTTGCTGACTCAAGTTACTCTCTTTGAATTTTGGGAACTGGAGGCAAATTCTTCACATACAATAAAATATGTTAGAAAGAATCTGATTTAGAGCTGCAATTATTGCTTGTTCCTCACCAGTACACAATGTGTGTGGGGGTTGGGGGGTGAGGGGGATTGGGATGAGCGGGAGGGGACTATTAGAAATGAAACCATTCATGAACACTTCACCACCATCCCAACAAACCAGAGAAGGAAATCCAAGTAACAAGGCAAGATGTTACCCCACAGAGGATCAAAATCCTTCCAATTCACCCCATATTCAGCCAGATCTCACTGACACTGGCTCAGCTTCTATTCTCCAGAAATATCTGAACCCAGACTGCCTTCCCTCAGACAACTTGACACATGGGATAAAGATCTGAAACTTCCTGCTTTCTCTAAATGCCTTCTAAGAACTGCCATAGATTGCTCCCCTTCCCTGAAATCCCTGCAAGAGGAAAAACACGTGAGGTAATCTTTTCATACAAATGGCAAAATCCAGAGCATTCTTCAGGACCTCCATTTATATTCTAGTGGGGAAACAGAACAGACACAGATGGCAACAAACCCTGGAGTCAACAGTTTCCATTTACATCCTTTTAGAGTGGAATAGAAATCCATGAAAGATCCATCACTCAGCTCCTTTTATGCCAGAAAGACTAACTTCTTTTTCCCAACACTGGTTACTCCACGTAAAGAGATAAATTCCTTGGATATAGGGACACTAGATCTTTGAAGACTTGTGTCTAACTACTCTGAAAAACAAATAGGCAATGATCTATTAGCACAGGATTATCCACCTACTTTTAAGCTTTCAATTAGAGAAAAGTATCAGACATATAACTAAAAAGTACAGACACAAAAATGGTTCACTTAAAATGAATAGAATACTGAAAGGCTTGTGGGAAAACAGGTACATTAATGCACTATGGGCAGAGTTGTGTACTGGTCCAGCCATCCTGGAAAGCAATCTGGAACTATGCCCAAAAAGCTATTAAGTTGTGCCTACCTTCTAACCCAGTGATACTGTTACTAGGTCGATACCACAAAGAGATCAAACAAAAGGCAAAGGACTCAACATGTACAAAAATTTTCATAGCAGCTCTTTTCATGGTGACTCCATTTCAATGAAGCTGGAAATTGAAAGGGTTCCCATCAATTGAGGAATGGTTGACCAAGTTGTGATATATGAATGGGATGAACTATTATTGTACTGTGACAAAAGATGAAGAGGATGCTTTTAGAGAAGTCTGGGAAGATTTATATGAAGAGGGAGGGTGGAGCCAGATGGTGGAGTAGAAGGACAGACCTGTAGAAGCTCTCCCCCCACAGCCTATACATGGAAAAAAATTACTCTAAACCTTCTAGAACAGCAGAAGTTACAGATTGAAAGAGATTTACAGCCCAAGGCAGCCTGAAAGACCAAAAGGAAAGGTCTATTGCAATTGTAAAGATTGTGGAGTACAGCCCAGCCTTGGCTACAAAGCACAGCAGGGAGAGGACTGGAGCAGGCCTCATGTGGCAGAATACCTGGCAGCAGCTGTGGTTCCCAGATTCCTGAACCCAAAAACGCCAGATACTTTCAAAGGTCAGTGAGAAAACTCTTTCACCTGGGTGAGAAAGGAACGTGATCTGGCCCCAACCGCAGGCAGTGGCAGCATCCATTTTTGGAGCCCTCAGGGGAAGATCCTGGGGGAAATCGAGTTGCTGATCTGGATCTCAGTTCGGAATGGCGGTCCTGGGGTGAGGAGGAGCACTGGCTGGCATGGTGGAGATGGCAGAGGCTCTGGAGAGGGAATTCTACTCACAGATCCTGAACAGAAAAGTTTATGGTGGCTTCCAGACCAGAGCACAGGCCAGGAGAGGAGGAAACTCCTCTACTTTGATTGTGCTGCCTTGGAGGAACTGAGAACTTATAGGTCCCTAAAGTATACCCTCCACTTGACAAAAGACTCAAAAGTCAAATAACTGGCTGAGAAAATGCCCCAAAAAGGGAAAAAAATAAGACTATAATAAGTTACTTTTGTGGTGAATAGGTATTTTCTTCCATCCTTTCAGATGAGGAAGAACAATTCCTACCATCAGAGGAAGACATAAAAGTCAAGGCTTCTGCATCCAAAACCTCCAAAATAAATATGCAATGGTTTCAGGCCATGAAAGAGCTGAAAAAGGATTTTGAAAATCAACTAAGAGAGGTGGAGGAAAAACTGGGAAAAGAAAAGAAAATCATGAAAACCGAGTTGCTAAGGGAGACCCAAAAAAATGCAGAAGAAAATAACACCTTTAAGAATAGACTAACTCAAATGGCAAAAAAGGTCCAAAAAGACAATGAGGAGAAGATTGCTTTAAGAAGC
>JAQQSK010003048.1:0-101838 GCA_028658325.1 Potorous gilbertii | reverse complement strand
CACACACACATACACAGAGAAGCCATCATCAGGGCCCAAACTTGAACTCTTCCTGAGCTTGGCAGCACTGGCCAAGGCCTGTGCCAAATCTTCAAGAACCCAGGGTCTCTAAGCTTTGATGAAGCGGAGTAGAGCTTTAGTAGAGGAGTTATTTTTGTTATCATCACAAAGGAGTAAACTGAAACCTTGAAAGATGTCTCCCCCTACCCTTCTGAACTTCCTGTATCATCACCCTAACCTTTGGGACCCCAACTTTAAGGCTTCCCCTCTGCCTAGCCCCAAGTTCCACAATGTGCTGGGCATGATTATGGAACATACCAAACAGAGCTTCCAAACCATAATTCAGATTATCCTGCCTCCTTTGTGAAGGGACATTTAAACTATATTTATTAAGGTAGTTCAAAGAATAAGTTTAGGACAAACCATAAACAGTCATAAATTTAATAAACATTCTGAAGCTACATTTTGGCTTCTGGGAATATGTAATGAAATTCCTTCCCTCCCTCTCCACCCCATCCCTACTCCCCAAGATTCCATTATTAAAACCATAAATAAAACAACCCTGAATTTGGCTGAGTTGCTCTTGCTATATCTGCATGACCCACACTGCAAAAACGGTTTAGAAATACAGACACAGTACCCCCCGGGGAGTCCTGCCAGTGAATGCACCTGAATGAATTTCACCTAGTCAATCAACCCTATTCAAGTTGTACAGCAAATCCAGATCTGTGGGGCCACATTTTCCTGGGTATAGACTTAAGAGAGGCAACATGATTTAGTGGAAAGAGCATTGAATTTGGAGTTGAAAGACCTACACTGGAATCTTGACTTTGATACTATTCTTGTGACCTTGAGCAAGAAGGTTCATCCATCTGGACTGTAATATCCTCTTCTGTTAAATGAATTGGACAGATTAACTCAAAATGCTTTCTTAGCTCTAAATTCTATGAATGAAAGGTAATGAACACACAGATCTCAAGTGGATCCTTCTTGACAACTGCTCACCTTGCCTCTTCTCTCATGATAAAGATAAAGGTTCTTCTCTTCTCTCCTTGGCCATCATGATGACTCTTCTTTTCCATGGCGGGAAATGAACCAGCTCAAGAGATTTGACTGGATTCTAATCCTGGCTGTCATTAACTAGACATCTCCCCTTGGATTTCCTCTCTCTGGGTTTCAGTTTCCTCACATATGAAATGAAAAGGTTGACTTAGAAGACCTCGAAGAATGTATACAACCACAAGGAGGTTGGCAAAGCTGAAAAGTTAACCAAGAGTTAAATGTCTTAGCATTTAATTTCTTGGTTCATCAGTTTAGGTTAAATCATTAACATTATTTTCATAGTGAGTCCATCTAGATAAGACTCAAATTAATGATCAGTGGTAGGTTTTAATTTCTAAAACCTTGCTAGTTTTAGTCTCCCACAACCTTTAACACAGTCACAACTGAGACAATAAAGTACAAGGTATGGTGGACGATATCACTCTTGTTGAACTCATAACTTGATTACTGCCCAGATCCTCCAATGTTTTCTGTGCCTAAGACCTCAAGTTTGTAGTGTAGCCCAGTACACATTACTTACCCTGGAATCCAAACAATATCAGAGAGTACAAACACTCATACAGGTCATAAGTGTCTGAGGCCAAATTTGAAATGAGATCCTTCTGACTCCAGACCCACCACTGGGCCAACAAACCTAGGAGACTAATATCCTTGTTAGAGCTATTGGCAAGTAGCTTTGACTTTTCAGCCCTCTAATTTGACTAGAATGTTGACTGCATTAAAGAGAGTAGTGAGAAATAAGGTTGGAAAAATCAGTGGGAACCAGATTTGTGGAGAGCCTTGAATAAGGGCTGGGAGGTCAATGCAGGCATGGCTTTATTTTTTTTTTAATGGCAGCAGGAAAGACACAATATCCTCTTTATTTCTTGTCAAAAAACAAACAACAAAATAACCCATGACTATCATAATATTCTAAAAAAAAATTCACCTTTGAATTTCAAAGGAATTTTCTTAAAAAATAGAACTTTTAAAGGTCCAGCCTTACTTTTAAACCAAATAGACACCAAACCCAAAGGCACTTTTTTGTGAGTAATTTGTATGAGGACAAGTGCTTCCCTAGAGGAGGAGAAAAGGCATTTTTCTCTGATGATCCAGAGCTCTGCCTGGATAGATGCTTTTAGGCCATAGTTTTTTAATAGAACAGAAAGTCTATCCAATATTTGAAAGTTCAAGATATCTATTTCACTCAGCAGAATTAAATGTGAGAGACCAAAATAGTCATGAGTTGTTTCTGATGTGCATTTATAAAAGTGAGAAAGAGGATGAACACTCCTTCTCCTTCCCACCTCCAAAAAAAACCCTCAAAACTCAACTCTCAGATTTACGAGGTAATGGGGTTTGGCTGATAATGTTAGGGCTACCTGGGTTCAAACCCCACCTCAGACATTTATTTTTTGTGTAATTCTGGGCAAGCCACTTCAGCTTTCTTAGCCTTAGTTTTCTCATCTGCAAAAGGAAGAGATTGACCTTTGATGTCATCTAAAGTCCCTTCCAACTCTAGCAGAGTGGAAGACACAATACTTTTAGAATCGAAGACATGAGTTTGAAGCTAGCGCAGATACTTGCTGTCTGGGTAACCCTAGGTAAGTACCTTAACCTCTCTGAGCTTTTACTTTTTCATCTGTAAAATGGGGTTAATAATTTTTTACTTCCTGCTGACAATGTGGCTGTAAGGAAAATGCTTTGAAAAGTGTAGAGTGCTCTAAAAATGTGAACTTCTCTAATTATTCCTTAAATATCTTCTTCCCTGACTCAAAAAAAAAAATAGGTTCTATTGAACTGAATGAGCAGTCTATGGGACACCAGTCATTTAAGCACTTGGCTTGCTCTTGGGAATTCACCCACCATTTCTCAGCTGCTTGCTGGTGCCACCCACCAGGATGAGCTTAGGAGATGTGTCCAGTGAACTGAAGGCTAGAGAGAATAATTTACAGGAGAGCATAGTGCAAGCTACCCAGTGCCCAAAGTTCCACTGACTTTTTGTATGCTGGAATTCATTCCCCTAGGAAATGATGTCATTTCCTAGGGGATAGTATGTCATAATTTTAACCAACATTTCTAGTATTTTTAAGATTTTCAACGTGTTTTACATCCATAATCTCATCAGAAACTCACTACATCTCTGTTTTCTCATCTGCAAAAGAGTAGGGGAAGGCCAGAAGAAAACAAGAATTTTTTAAGTACCCACTATGAACCAGGTACTATGCTAAATGCTTTATAAATATTATTTCATTTGGTCTTCACAATAACTCTGGGAGGAAGGTAATATTATCCCTATTTTATAGTTGGAAAAAATGAGGCTGGCTGAGGTTAAGTGACTTGCTTAGGGTCAGACAACTAGTAAATGTCAGAGGCTGGCTTCAAACTCAGGTTTTCCTGACTTGAGGACCAGTATTCTATCCATTTTGCCATCAATCACTATCTACCTCCCAAGGTGGCCATGAGAAAACCTTAAAATGTGAGCTATTAATAACAAGTCCCCTAGTCACATAGCTAGTAAGTTTGGAAGTAAGATTCAAACCTAGGTCTTTCTTGAATTCACATCCATCTCTCCTTCCACTAAAATAAAACAAAACAAAAACAATGTCTCAATGAACTCAAAAATGTTCAGTGACTGAATCTTAAAAAAAAAGTAATTGATCACTGGTATTGTGATGAGTTGCTTATGAGGAATGTAGGTCCATCAATTTAGTTGGAAGGGATATTAGGGGCTATCTAGTCTAACTTGCTCATTTGATAAATGAGTAAACTGAGGCCAGGATAGATTTAAATGACTTAGGATCAAAGCTATCTAATCCAAGCTCCCCATTTGATGAATAAGGAAAATAAGACTCAGATAATTTTAAGTGACTTGCCCTAACCCATAGAGTAATGACATATCCTATATCATGTCTTTCTTTTCCTTGCTCAAACTGTTAAACCAGTTAAAGACAAGTTCTTGTTTCTCAGCTGAGCCATATTTTCAACAATTCTACATGCAGTTAATGCTCACAATGATGGAAGAGAGGAAGGACATAGATAATCCAAAATATCAGATTATCCCCCAAGATCAGTATTTTTGTCTCTAGGGAACAGTTGATGATTTTTAAGTGGTAGTTTTCTTTCCTAATCAATTAATTAAGGCTAGTGGGTTAATTTGCATTCTTTGAACTTGCTAAGCAGTTAAGGTGAACCACCTGGGAAAGAGTCGGGTGAAGCTACCCCAGAATTAACAAGGTAAGCCAAAGGGCTGGTGGAGTGTGGGGGGTGAAGGGTGGGGGGTGGTTAGAATCACTCTTGGCAAAGATAGCTTATCTTCCTGAAGCTCACTGTAGACTGCAAGTCCACTCTGGAGGAGAGATGGGAGGCAGAAGTGCTTATTTGAGATTGGTTGGTATTGCTCAAGCACATATCTGTCATCATGGTTTTTGTCTGAAACAGACAAGCCAGAATGGACTGATAACAGGCATGACTTTAAGGGACAAATGTCAGAACCCTAACCAGAAATAATTTAGAAGACACATAATCCCTGAAGCAGATGCCTAGTTTACAATAGGATATGGAAGACTTGACTGAAGCTTGGTCCGCAATAGGAGAGATAGGGCAGGGAGGACAGAAAGAACTCATTTCATGCCCAAAATGAGGGTAAGGGTTAGCAGACATTATCAAAAATTTTCTAAACAAAGACCAGTTCCCTAAATTAACAATGGTTTTTACAGACTCTCAGAGCTGGAAGGAGTCATCCAGTTCAACCCTTTCAACCTGACTGTGAAGACCTTCACTGATGAAGAAGATCTTCTCATTAACTTCTGAGGAAGCCCCCTTGGAACCCTGTAATTGTTAGAAAGTTTTTTCCTACCATCAGGCCTATATCGTTTTCAATTTTCATTCAGTAGTCCCAGTTTTAGGTTCTGGAACCAAGTAGAACTAATCTAATGCCACTTTCACCTGATGGCCCTCCAAATACTTTGAAGATAGCTCTCACATTTTCCCTGTCGTTTTTCTAAATAAATCCCCTCAGTTACCTTGGGTGCTCCTCATAGACTATGACCTTGAGGCCCTTCACTCTTCTGGTAGCCTGCCTTTGGATGATTTTTAGCTTGTCAATGTCCTTTTTAAAATACGGTGTCAGAGACTAAACACAAAACACATCAGATGTAGCCTCACAGAATACATCAGCATTCTTATCCTAGACATTATCTCTCTTCATCTTCAATTCATTCTAAAATCATTTTTTCAGAGTGGGTGGATTTGCCATATCACTGTTTCCCACACAACAATGTACCACAGCAAGATACTAGCACCAGCTTTTTCATGCTATTTAGACTCTAATGTATCATTTCCAGGGATGTGCTTGAATGACCAGATTGGATCCAGGGGGAATATTTAAGACAAAACAGCAAAAGATGACTAATAATCTTTCCCTACTCTTATTCTGAGCTGAGTTTGGGCTAATTATATATAGAGACCTTTTCACATCAGATTTTTTCTATAGGCAGAATTCCTGAAATTCATCTTTCCAACTGCACCAGTGTTGGTGGGCACTAGCTCTGGAATCAGAGAACCTGGGTTTTAAAGCCGGCCTCTTGCCCTCTAAGCTTCAGTTTCCTCATCAGCTGGGGAAGGGAGATTGGATTAGATGACCTGAGATCCTACCTAGCTCACAATCTATAATTTTGGAGTCTCTTAAAAATCATTACACTGTGGACTAGTAAATTATTCAACCTCTTTACCTTGGACAGCACCCTCTGCAGCCTCAGAGATTGTTGTTCAGTTTTGTCCAATTCTTAGAGACCCCGTTTGGGGTTTTCTTAACAAAAATCCTGGAGTGGTTTCCCATTTCCTTTACCAGTTCATTTTACAGATGAGGAAACTGAGGCCAACGGGGTTGACTTGCCCAGGATCATACAGCTAGTAAGTGAGGTCATATTTGAATTCAGGTCTTCCTGACTCCAGGCCCAGAGCTCTATACACTGCACCACCTAGCTGCCCTCAAAAGTAGTCCAACAAGAGCTGGGTCAGTCTCCTGAAATTCATGTTTTAAGAAGTAAGGCCCTTTGAGGCTAAAGATTTTGTATATCAACAAAAACTTGCCACAGCCCAGTGCCAGTCTATGGGCCATTGGTTAAAAAAATACTCATTTAAACCTAGTCACCTACTTTAGTTCAGCAGAAAGCCTTGGTTTAATGCTTTACAGACTGAAAGACAGTTTCTTCTAAAGGCTTAAACACATTAGACATTGCAACTGTAGGGCCTAGTATCTTCAGCAAGGCATCCAAGTGATTCTGACACATCAGAGAAAAATAAGGATGTAAATGCTTACAGCTTTTTTTTTTTAATGTCATGGATCCTTCTAGCAGTCTGGTAAAAACTGTGACACCCTCAGAATGGCTTTTTTTAAAATTTGCAATTGAAATTAAGATTTCCCAAGTTCATTGACTTCCTGAAGTCAACATGCAAAAGGGTCTGTTACCCATCTCCCCCATTAAGAACCTCTGTTCTAAAACAATCCCTGATTTACTTTTCTCCTAAACTCTAAACAGTAGATCTTAACTAAAAGCAAGACACTAGAAGAAATCCAGAGCATGGAGAATACACTGAGCATCAGTAGCCCTCTAAGAGTTAAATTATTCCTCATCTTCACACTGCAGACCTGTCAGTCTGTGTTTCAGCAACACTTGGACTTGATCTGAACTGCTGGTTCTAGAGATAGCATCCATCAGAAGGCACTCGCAAAGGACTGGCAGGATCTCGAGAGCATGAGGGGTTGTTGATGACTTCAGGCGTTGAGGGAAGCAGCCAGCTAATCAAGGTTCCATCCCCTCCTGAGCACATTCACGTGGACCCCTCTGGCCCCTTCCTGGGCACAACATACAAATAATCACATTCTCTCTGGAAGAATTCTTTCCATCTTGTTAATGTGACTCTCAAAGAGATGGAACTCAAAGGGGAAGAGGATGATTTAGGAACTAGTCAGTTAAAAAATAAAATCTCATGCATTTCTGGTACATTCTCTATGCCCAGTGCTTGGATTTCCTCCAAAGTCTTGGTTTTACTAAGATCTCCTATTAGGGTTTAATGGAGGTCAGGAATTTTAAAGCTGTTCTTAACCTGGGGTGGGGTGGAATGGCACCATGCCACAAACCCCTTTGTATATTGAGTCCATGTACTTGGGAAATGGCCAACCATCAGGAGACAGCATCCTATAGCATATGGAGCTCATATAACTTTGACCCCAGTCTATGTTCTCAATATCATTGATACCCCATAAACCAGATGCCCAGGGAGTTTAAGCCCCTTGTTAATAGCATTGGGTTTACCTGCCTCTGCTCCCCTGGGTCCTTCTATCACACTCTACACATAGGCAGCTCCAGCTTCAATCCACTGACCACTGTTCCCATGGAGTGAACTACCTCCTTTAATATTGTATTAAAGATGTTATTTTCAGGATACCTATTGGTAATGTCAGACAGGAGACATGTCTGACTATAGAGGAAGGGATACTTGCAGGAGATCTGAGCTCCAGCCTGCCTCTCCAGGTCCTCCCTGCCAGTCATTTATTAGGTACATGACTTTGGTTAAGTCAATTCTATGGTCCTCAGTTGCATTTAAAATGGTGGTGATACCGAGGCTGATCTCTCCCTGCCTTCACTCACCCCTCGTCCCTGCAAGGCAGAAAACTTGATCCCTTGAGAGTTGCCTCCTAAATCTAGATTGGTTTGCCTCACATGTCAAGATGAATTAAGCTAGGGCTTTTATTAAAAGGATGAGAAGATTAAAGTCAGAATAGACAAAGCCAACACTCAGAATACTTGAAAACTTTATTTTCTCAAATGAGCACCAACACAGATCGGAAATGAGAGAAAACTGCACTTTCTTCTAATACTGAATCACTATGTACAAATACAGGGAAAAAAGGTGAAGACAAATTATTGAAAACAATTGCCTTTGTTGTTGAAGCAAAGTGACCTGAAAAAATATGCCCCAAAAAACCACCCCCAAAAAACCCAACAAATACAGTTTTGTAAACACAAGCATCAATAGACAGACTGGTATTGAAAAGATAGTCTCCGCAAAATGGAAAAAAAGGGAATTTGCTCCCACTTTCTTACCAAAATTTTATACAAAAACATAAGGGGCATTAAGAATTTGGTAATGTTAGGAACAGCTTACATCTTACTCTTTGTATTTTTATCTTAACAAATTATTTTATACATTTTAATTTGAAAATTAAATGTCTCTTTGTCCCTCCCCACCCCTCCACCCCATAGTGGTTTTTCATTTTTGGACTGACTTAAAAAACATTTAAGTTGATTGTTTTCCAGAATTTGATTTCCCAGGCCTTTTCCTGACCCCTAAGGGATTCTGACTTCACAAATTTGTTTGCCTACAGGCATGTGTACATTTCAAATCTGTTCAACTAATACTAGTTCCTGTTTATGATGAGACTTCTTTTAAAACACTTGGGAGCTGCAGAATACACGATTAATACACTCACATTAGCAAAGAGAAAACATACAAGAGGTTTGACTCTTGGGCCTCTACAAGGACAACAGTATTCATTTGTAGCTCATCCAAGTTGTGCCACAGAGGATAAGGGGAGGGTGCACCAGAGACCCGGCACTGCAAACAGACCTGCCTGTACATGGCATGGTAAAATGCATTCTCTATGGCTTGTGCTGTTGGTCCATTTAAGAGACAGAGTGCAAACAAAATTAAATAAAAAACCCACAACAATACAAAGGTGGGGGAGGGAGAAAAGAACAGCCTTGCTGCAGGAGGCATGTAAACTTTTACATAATGTCCCCAGTAAAAAGAAAAAGCAGGAGCCATTGGAAAATGTTCTTTTAAAAATGCACAATTAAAAACAATAGACCTGAAGGCCTTCCAATGAGAGGAAGTCTTTGAAGCCACAACTAACATCACTTCACCTCAATTTTTTTTCTAGCCAATACTGGTGCAAGAAAAACATTTCAATTCAACCTAATGATTCACTACATGTCACTTCTACCAGGAAAAGGCAAAAGCAAAGCTTTCCTGCCTTCCCCAGACTAAATGACAGACTTTAAAAAAGTATATGTTTCCCTTCAAACATACTTCAAAAAATTCAGAGGAAACAGTAAAATTTGAAAACAAAAACAAAAAGTGCTCTCAGGGGCTCTGAGAAAACAGCACCAAATATATTATTTAAAAAAATTAAATATTATTTACAAAAGTATATTTCACGAGAATGTTTTTTTCTATATATATTACCCTTTAAAAATTTGTTGAAAGGGGGATCCTTTGTGCACGCTGATCCTACCAGCACAGACTGACCTTGCCATGTCTAAATATGGATATAGTACCCTGATGGACACCTGTGTTCATCAAGCTGGGTTGCAGCTACTTTGCTCCAACCAACTCAAGCTAAGGGCATCCAATCCAGCTTCCATGCTGGTGCCAGGGGCAGCCCACAGAGCCTACAGGCCCCATCACACAGGGTCTCAGCTCAATCCTAAGGTGGAGCCTAGTGAGCTGAAACTGAAGATTCCACTAACGATTTTTCAGTTCCAAATGAAGGCAGTTGCTGGTTGAGGTAAAGAACTCCCCCCCTTCCCTTCCTTCCTCTCTCCTCCCACCCTCTGAGCCATGCCCACACCAGTTCCCAGTTGGCTGAACCTGCCAGTGGCCTAGGGGTGAGGTCTTTGGTTATGCTCTGAAGAGATAATTTTAAGAGAAAAAAATCAAATAGAGAAAGAATTAATTGAGTCCACAAGTTTGACAAGGTTTGAGCTCTCGTTTGTGGTCTCCAATACTGCTAGACATAAACAAGCTGTGGATGGAACTGAGGTTGTAAGAAGCACTTATGGTTTAGTCAACACGTATGGAAACCTAATGAAGGGGGTTGATCATTCTGAGCTGTTCCTTCAGATGGCTGGTGCTGTGCACCTTTGGGACACTACAGAAGGGTTACTCGGGTCATCAGGAGTCTGAATAGTGACTATACCATTCACAGAGAGAGCAGTGGAAGATTTCCCAGGGCAAAAAGGGTTCTATCTCTGCAAACTCATCGTGTATCCTGCCATGTGAAATTTGCCAGATTTCCATTTCATTTTTAGTTCTAAAAACCAGGTGAAACTTTCCTTAAGGAGAAGACCAAATCTATAAAGGAATGGCCCATGGCCCATAATTTAATGAGGAGAGAATGGGAATCCAGCTATTTCAGGGCTGGGAAGCTAGCCTGGGAATGTAAAGCTGAAGCTATTTTCTGATGCAATCTAAAGAATTAGAGGAAATGGAAAGAATATTCCTCTAGGAGACTCTCACAAAGTAATCTAACTATGCCTCGGTTTCCCTTATTCATCTTCTAGACTGTTTTGAGAATTGACTGGCCAAATGATTTTGGGGTGTTTTTTCCCTTCTAATTGGTTTTTTTTAACAGAACCAAAAACTAGATTTTATAAGGAAAAAATCCTTTTTTGTCTTGTAGCCGAGCTAGTTAATAGGAAGAAAAGTCCTGTTTTAAGGGTGCTTCCAGGCCTAGGTCAACCTTGAGCCAGAATCTCCTGGACTCAGAATTTATCTTGCTACCTGACAGCGACTCAGAGATTCCACCCCCTTCATAGCCCTCCCACAACCACCTTCTCTTTCCATCACAGACTGCATCCTAGAGGGTTCCCTGGGTCTGCTGCCTTCAGAGCCCACTCCATTGCACAGGTTCCCCTATGCTTCTGAATTAAGCACTTGTGACAAGTGACACTTGAGTTTCTTTCAAGTTCAATCTCCTTGGAAAATGAGATGCTGAGAAAGATACAAAATCAGCAGAAAAATAAGAGTATTTTAGGCCTGAGAAATGAAATGAACTCAGTTTGAGTGGGACTCACATAATGCACCAGGTACTGGCTGGATTGCTGTAGAATAGACATCACAGTGTGGACGATTAAATGAGAGACAAAGCTTTTTACTCCTGAGCCTGGCTGGCTTGAGTTTCCCCCTCCAACTTCCCCTAAGTATGTCCCCTCTTCATTCCTACCCTCCAAAAAAGAAAAGGTAAGATTAGAATTTGTTACTCCTAGTTTGATATCAAATTCAATCAGTCCCCACCACCAGGCCACTTTGGTTAATTACTACGCTTCTTCCCCATTCAAATTCAGGGAAATAAAACTGGGGCTTGAAATATCCACCTGCAGAACACATTAATGATAATCTCCAAAGCTTTTGTCTTCCGTAGCTTAAAAGATAGGCTGGAATCAAAGCCCAATCAAACTCTAGATGTGAATCATCCCTGCTCCTGAGAAGCAGGTTCCCCACCCACCCATCCCCTGGGGAAGTGGGGAGTCTTGATACTAGATGTCTTTTCCTCCATCCCTCCAAATCCTCCCTTCCCAACTCCCATCCATTGTGCTCAGCTAAAGGTCATGAGTCAGGTAATGGGTCAGGCAGTTTTTTATACTCTGTTGGCTTTCCTATGGTTTCCTTGCTGGTATCGGAACTGTCAACTTGCTCTCCCTGTAACTATGGGGCTTATAGGTCACAGGTCAAGGTCGTTGGCCTCTTCACTTGCCAGGGAGCACAGGATCTTGACTACTTCATGAAGGGCAGAGCTCTATTTGCCATGACAGGGAGAACCAGGAGTAGGGGTGGGTATAGGTAGATACAGTTGGGGAACAAATCATTGAGATCCTATCACAAGCTCCCCATAGTCACTGACTGTTGCTAATACAGGGTTGCCTCCAAATCAGCCCAGGGCAATCAGAGTTAAGCCTTCCTCTCATGCTGACCTGGCACATTGTTGGGTGTCAGGAACAGAAACTTCAAAGAGAATTCAGTCATGAGGTATTTTTTTAAAATCTTCTTTTTGTCCTTTTGGACAAGTTGATAGTTTCAAGCTTCCTAGGGTTCCCAGGATTTCTAAGGAGCAGCAGTTCCTACCTCCACCCTCCCATGCCCACCCCTGGCCCGGGGACACTCAGGGTTTCTTTCCCATCTCACGCCCCATGCCCTTGCTATCCTGACGAAAGGCAGCTAAGGCTGCCTGCTCTGGGGGGTCCCTGGGACTCTCCTTAAAGTAGAATGCTGCCAAGCTCTCGGTGCATCCGTTGTTTTTAGCCAACACTAGAACAGAGAGAGAAGCCAGGGTCAACTCACAAACAGATACAAAGCAAAGAAACAGAGAGACAGCAATTTAGAGGCCAGTCACCAATAAAGATGGAGATAGGGTGGGAGGATGCTCCTGATGCCAAAGCCTCTAAAGGGATGGAACCAAGTGTTCAGTCACTTTCTCCCCTCTTGGATATAATGTTCAGTTGGATGGCATTCATTCAGACACTGGGTAAGGGGTACTCCCTCCTTTCAATCCCAGCCATTGTCCTTGATCATGTGTGCCAGTTCAATGATGTATTTGCCTTCTTTATACTTCTGGCTGCTCTCAAAGGCGTGTTCCTGGTCAACAGAAAAAGAGAAGGGGGATGAGAGATCATGTCCATGGAAGTTGCATAATGGTTTGGGAACATATGTAGCAGGAGGAAAAGAAATAGCATAGTGTGGTGGCAGAAGGCTCAGAGAACCCAGGTTCAAATCCAGGCTCTTTCACTTACTTTTACTCAATTTTTGGCAAGTCACTTTGAACCTCTGTGGGTTTCAGCTTCCTCATCTATAAGAAGCAAGGGCATTACCAAGTACGTACCTATTGATTGGGGAATGGAAATTATGATTCATGAATGTAATGGAATATTACTGTGTGCTAAGAAATAATGAATATGGAGTCTACATAGAAGCACGAGAAGATCTGCATGAACCGATACAATACCAGGAAAATGCACACAATGTACACAATGGTATAAATGGAAAGTGATACTTTTTTTTTTAATCAAGCACTGGGCAGTTACAACGATCAAGCTCAGCCCTGGAGAAAAGCTTTAAGAATGCACCACCCCACAGTCCCTGCTTTGCAGAAGTAGGGGACTACCGGTGTGGAATGCTGTGGTTACTTACTTATTGTGGGATTTCAGTGGCCTGCTGGTTAGTTTTGCTGAAATGTTTCCCCTCCCTCCTTTTATATTCTTTGTTATAAGAGTTGAGTTTCTGGGTGGCGGAGGGAAACAGGAGGAATATATTAGGAAATAAAACTGATGTAAAAACAAACCAAGATGAGGTAGGAGAGGGACAGGGATTAAGATTTCATTGCTATATACAACATCCAGGTGAGGAAACTACCTCTAATTGTACAGGCTAGAAATTCTCTGGAGGTTAGAGTCTTCTGGGTTGTTTAGAGTAGTGAGAGGCTAACTTCCCTGGGGTCTTAAGCTAATATGTTTTAGAAGTAAGTAGCACTTGAACTCACATCTGCCTGCTTACATATCTGTATTCCACACTGTTAAAAATGAGAAGGCTGGAATAACTGACTATTGAAGCTCCCTTTAGTTCCCATAGACCTAATCTAGGATCTTTAGGAACTACAATACAAGATAGAAATTAGGATTTGGAGGTTCTCTTCTCAACTTAACCAAAGGGACTGAGTTCACTTCAATAATTAGCATTTTATCTTGTAAAGGCAGCTAGATGGTACAGGCCCAGAGAGCTGGGCCTGCAGTCAGGAAGACCTGAATTCAAATTCAGCCTCAAACACTTACTAGTTGTGTGACTCTGGACAAGTCATTTAACCCCATTTGCCTCCATTTTCTCATCTGTAAAATGAGCTAGAGAAGGAAATGGCAAACCACTCCAGTATCTTCGCCAAGAAAACCCCAAATAAGGCCAACAAAGTCAGACATGACTGAAACAACTGAACAAATCCTTCATTAACTCATCATAAAAGGTAGACTACATCTAAACTTTACTATCCTTATACTCATTATTACAGGGAAAGGGAAGGAAATAAACATTTATACAGCACCTACTATGTGCCATGCACTGTGCGCTTAGCAGTTTTACAAATATCTCATTTGATCCTCACAAAAACCCTAGGAGGCAGGTGCTATTATGACCTCCATCTTACAGATGAGGAAAACAAGGCCAGCAGAGGTTAGGTGATTGGCACACAATCACAATGCTACTAAGCATCTGAGGCAAGAAAGGATCTGAACCCAGGTCTTCCTGATTCCAGCACTCTATCCACTATTCAACAATTGCTGTCAAAAGAATGTCTTTAACTTATGTGAACTGATGCTGAGTGAAATGAGCAGAACCACGAAAACATTGTATACAGTCCCAATAACATTGTGCTATGATCCACTGTGACAGGTTAAGCTCTTCTCAGTAAAATAATTATGAAAGATAGTTCCAAGACTCGTGATGGAAAATTCTACACAGCCATAGTGTGCAAGGCCTGTCTGTGATAGACTTAGCCCTTTACAGCAATGCAATGACCTATAACATTTCCAATGGACTCGATGCAAAATGCCATCCACATCCAGAGAAACAACTATAGAGTCTGAATATTTTCTTTTTTTGGGGGTTGTTTTGTTTTTCTCTCTCATGGTTCCTCCCATTGGTTCTAATTTTTCTATACAACATGACTAAGTGAAAATATGTTTAATAGGAATGTATTGTGTAGAACCCATATCAGATTGCACACTGTCTTGGTGGGAAGAAAGGGGAGGGAGGGAGAGAAAATTCAAATCTTATGGAATTGAATGGTGAAAGCTAAAAATAAATAAATAAACTTATAAAAATAAAAAAAGTAATTAGGGAAAATTAACAAATATATTAGGATAGTTAAAAATATGACTATTACATTTAGTCCATTTTAGTATTGCAAATATATGCCAAAGAGGTCATTGATAGAAAGTCTATATATAAATAGATTTATAAATATTTATAGAATAATGAATAATATTTATATAAATATACATATAGATATATTTATAATTAAAATATATAAATATAAATTTATATAAAATGTTTTTAAAAGGGAAAAAGAATGTCTTTAATATGCTATGTTAACTTAAGGGAACCTCTAGTTTGTCAAACTGTACAGGATTCTTCCCTAACAAGGCTGTCCGTATCATCCTTACCATCTCTCCAGCATGAATCTTTCTGAAATGTGCTGTGACAGTGACCTGAGAAGCAAAGCATTGTGGGGCCACAAAATTTTCCTTTTAACTTCACTTATATTACTTATATCCTATTACTTTGCTTTTCTTCCACAGAAATCATGGACTACGGCAAACTATGCAGTGGGAAAAAACTTGCCAAGCAACATCAGTTATCAGGTCTCCCAAACGAAAACCCCATACTTCTGGTGGGTTACTCTCTGAAATTCTAGCCAATAAGTCTCTTTTAAAAGTCCTATAGTGGGGTAGGGGGCAGGGAGAAGGGAAAAGTGTCAAGGGTAGAGATGACAATTTTAGTATCATGGACATAAGAACAACTGAGGCAGCCTAACATAATGAATAGGAAACTGTCTTCAGATTCCAGAAGACCTAGATTCAAGACCTCTCTCTGACGTACTGGCTAAGCAAACCTGGGGAAAGTCACTTAACTAACTTCTCGGTGCCCCTAAATGCCTCTCTAGGACTGTAAGAGCTAAATCCTTCCCTCCTTTCTCTCTTTCTTTTTCTTGGCTAATTGAATGAAGAAAAAAACAGTCCCAACAATTACTAAGTATGGCTAAAAACCTGTATAAAAAACAAGTCTCTAGAAAAACCTGAAAAGACTTACATGAATTGTTGCTGAGTGAAGTGAGCAGAACCAGGATAACACTGCACACAGTAACAGTAACACTGTGCAGTAATCAAATTTGATAGACTTTAGCTCTTCTCAACAATGCAGTGATCTAAGACAACTATGGAGTCTGAATGCAGACTGAAGCACGCTATTTTCTCTTTTTTTCCTCATGTTTTTCCCCTTTTGTTCTAATTCTTATTTCACAACATAACTAATGTGGAAATATATTTAATATGATTGTACATGTATAGCCTATATCAGATTGCTTGCCATCTTGGGGATAGGGGAGAGGAGGAAAGGAAAAAAAAATCTGGAACTCAAAATCTTACAAAAGTGAATATTGAGAACTAGAAATAAATAAAGTTAAAGCCTGTGCTCATAAGTTACATCCATGGACTCACCCACTGACTTACATCCAAAATCAACAAGCAACAGTCCTATTCTTGTTGGTACTGCTAGTTGCTGAGTGGCACTATCCTTATTCTAAGACATTATAGAGTGCCTCTCTCCCCCAAAACCTTTTTCTCATTGATGTGTGTCTCCCCCATGTAAACTCCTTGAGGGTAGGTTAGTGTTTAATTGATGTGTGTGTGTGTGTGTGTGTGTGTGTGTGTGTGTGTGTGTGTGTGTGTGTTCCAGGTCCTAGCACTGGTGACTTGTACACAGATGTCTTGTGTGAAATTTCCTTTTATTCTGAAGTTGGGTGAGACTACAGCTTAGGTGTTTTTAGATTTCACAACAGTTAAAAATCTCACGTTACCATGTGACCTTGGGTAAGTCCCTTTTCAACTGAGGAATTATTAGGACTAGCTGACCTCTTAAGTCCCTTCCAGTTTTCAATCTATGATTCCCATTGGCGCCTTTGGCTACTGCTTTGAGGGTTAAATCATCCCACAGACAAGACACAGTGACAGAGGCAGACATCTTAAGAACTATCAACTCATCCCCCTTTCTCCCATAGCTCTGGGTTTAGAAATCTGTATATTTGTGCATGGGTGTAGGTGTGGGAAAGATTTTAGAATGAAGGAAGATGAAAACACATAGAATAGTAGGAGATTCAAAGCAAGACTGTTTTGAACTGATGGCCAGATTTGGGAAATTCAGAAATAACAACTAAAATTCTGGATTTGCTATATTCTTTCAAAAATAATATAAGTACCACTTAAGAGTTTCATTGTTTTATGTACAGTACTCATATTCGATGATGTTTGTCAGAATAGTAATTTTTTAAAAATAGAATAGGATATTTATAGCAGCTTTTTTTGTAGTGGCAAAGAATTGGAAATCGAGGGGATGCCCATCAATTGGGGAATGGCTAAACAAGTTGTGGTATATGAATGTAATGGAAAATTATTATACTATAAGAAATGAAGACCAAGCGAACTTCAGAAAAACCTGGAAGTCTTACATGAACTGATGCTGAGTGAAATAAGCAGAATCAGGAGAACAGTGCACACAGTAACAACCACATTGTGTACTGACAATGCAAGGATCTAAGAAAACTCCAAACAGATTCATGATGAAAAATGCTATCCACGTCTAGAGAAAGAATTTTAGTGTCTGAATGCTGACAGAAGCATACTATTTGCTCTCCTTTTCTTTTGTTATTTCATTTCTTCTCTCTTGTGGTTCTGATTCTTCTTAAATCAAGACTAATATGAAAATGTTTAATATGAATGCACAATAAGTAGAGTCTACATCAGATTGCACGCGGTCTTGGTGAGGGGGAGGAGAGTAAGGGGGAGAAAATTTGAAACTCAAAATTCTATGGAAGTGAATGTTGGCACCTAAAAACAAATAAGTTAATTTTTTAAAAAATGATGAGCAGACTGATTTAAGAAAAATCTGGACTTACATGAACTGATGCTGAGTGAAATGAGCAGAACCAAGAGAACACTGCACACAGTAACAGCAATATTGTGCTATAATCAACTGTGACAGACTTAGCTCTTCTCAATAATATAATTAAGAAAGACAGTTCCAAGACTCGTGATGGAAAATGCTATCCTTATTCCAAGGAAGAACTATAGAATCTGAATGCAGATGGAAGCACATTATTTTCACTTTTTTGTCTGTATTTTGTTTTTCTTTCTCACGGGTCTTCCTTTTTGCTCTGATTCTTCTTTACAACACGACTAATGTGGGAATGTTTACTATGATCATACATGCATAGCCTAGATCAGATTTCCTGCTGTTTTGGGGAGGTGGGAAGGGAGGGAGGGAAATAAATTTGGAATTCAAAATCTTACAAAAATGAATGTTGAAAACTATCTTTACATGTAATTAGAAAAAATAAAATACTAAGAAAAATAAAATTTAAAAAAATGGGACAAGATAGAGGACAACTTGCATTCCATCTTAAGTGTTAGTAGGGGATTTGAGAGCTGGGATGGTGGGTAAAAATACTTATGAAGATTTATCACTTGCTCCTTCTGAAACTGACAATATAAAATAAAAGAGAAAAACCAACACTACAGTTACTTGGACCCCTCTAGAACGTCTCAAAATTTAACCAGCATGGTGAGAAAGAGTCAGTTCAGGGGGTCACAGAAATGGGAAGGATGGAGAAATTGTGGAGAAAGGAAATCCCTAAATAGCCCCCAAAAAGCTTAGTCTTGCTTTCTATACTCTATATATTCTATACTCCTCTCCCACAGACTGACTGAATCCTGCCTCTTGTCTTTCATCCAGTGCTCCTTCTTAAACCGATGGGTAGCCAACTGATCAATAACAGGGGGTAGAGGAAAGAAGTAGTACAAAAATCTACAAGATAATTAGGTTAGGTCAGATGACTTCTGAGTTCTCCCCTTCTAACTCTAGAAGGATGTGGCTCTGTAAAAAATGGACCTGAACTTGGACATGCAATCCTTGAGGAAGTTTGACTGGAATGCTAGGGAAGAAGACAAGCCATCAGTCTGACCAGGGTGACAATACCTGCTCTCAGACTAGGCTCAAAATTATGTGGGGCCCATGTAAATGGAAACAAAATTCTGATACTCCAAATATTAAGGTTAATATGGGGGGAAAATGGAATCTGGTTTCCTGCTCTCTGCTTCTCTTGCAAAGTTTCTTGCTTCTAGGCCTTCCTGAAGAGGGATACCATTCCTTTTCCTCCTTAGAGAGATAAAGTTATATAATGGAAAATGCACTGGGTCAGAGAAGCTGGGTTCAAATCTCAGCTCTGACTTTCACTACCTGCATAACTTTAGGAAAATCCTTAGGGTCTGCCCTACCATCCTGGGGCAGCGAGGTGGCCCGGTGGATAGAGAGCTGGAGTCAGGAAGATCCAAGTTAAAATTTGACCTCAAAACACTTAATAGCTGTGTGACCTTGGGCAAGTCACTTAACCCTGTTCCCCCCCACCCCCCCCCCGTGCCCCGTTTCCCCGTCTGTAAAATGAGCTGGAGAAGGAAATGGCAAACCACTCCAGGATCTTTGCCAAGAGAACCCCCAATGGGGTCACAAGGAGTCAGATATGGAACAAAAATAACAGCCCTTTCCTGGGTCTCAGTTTCCTCATCTGGATAATGGGGTGGGAGGAGTTTGAACTCGCTAGCCTCTCAGATGCCTTCCAACTCTAGTTATATGATCTAATCAAAACTAGATTATATGGGCTGGCAGGGACAGAAGAAGAGTGCAACTGATATGCGAGCTGTCCTTTAGGAGCAGCCTGAGGCATTTCCTAAAAGATAAACTGTCCTTTGGAAGACAAAGAGGTTGCTCTTTTTTTCATACTAACATTCAAACCCTCCAGTGTGTCAGAGGGCTGACTGACAGGATATATGCTGTGTGTATGTATAGCCAGTCTGTGTGTATGTGCATGCACACACAGTATGAAAAGGAAAAAATTCAACCAATGGATAGTGTTACCATGGCAACTGCATCTGGGGTTGGATTACCACCACAAAGCAAGCCAGAAAAATCCTCATGATACCAGGCAACTAGAGTTCCAGGGATAGTAGGTCACTGTTGCTTGTTCATCCTACCCCAGGAAAATAACCATTTACACCACATGGCATCCAAACTTGGCTCCACAGGAAGGTAGGGAGAAGGCAGGGTCTGATCTCAAGACTTAGTCTTCTGATCTCAGTGTTAACTGAGACTACAACAAAGGGCAAATAGAGAAGAGGGGTTATTGGTCCCACTATCTCTTATTTGACTAAGAACAAGCTAGAAAGTATACAGAGAAGGGGAATAAGGATGGGGAAGGACCCTGAGTCCATGTCCTGTGAGGGTCTATTAAGGGAAGTGAGCACATTTAGCCTAGAAAAGACTGGGGCTGGGGGGAAGACAACATGGAACATGAGAGCTGCCTTCAAGTATCTGAAGGACCATCATAAAGAAGAGAGGTTGGACTTGATCTGTTTGACCCTAGAGGGTACAACTGGGAGCAATGGATAGAAGTTACAAAGCCAAATTTAGACTTGCTGTCAGGAAAAACCTTAGCCTAACCATTACAGCAACCTCAAAGTGCAATGGAGGACCAGCTCTTCCTCCTTGGAGGCTTGATGGGACAGGCGTTTTGGTTTTTTTTAAGTCACTCTAGAAATCTCATTTGCTGACAGGAGTCAGACTAGACGACCACAGATGTCCCTCCTTGCAACCCTCAAATGCTGTGATTCTGATATCCCTTCAGGAAGACTATAGTAGAAAACCACTGGCCTTGCAATTCAAAGACCTGTAGGCCCAAGAGTCAGGAGAGAATTAGGTTTGAATGTTGCTTCTGACTGATATTAACTAGCCATATGACCATGGGAAAGTCATAAGACCTCACTGAACTTCAATTACCTTATCTGTAGAATAGGGACACCACCTAGCCCACAGAGCTCTTTGTGAGGAAAAAATGGGGTCCAAATGCACGGTTTGAAGACCTTAAAAGCACTATGTAATTATTAGTCCTTTTTCTAAAGCATTCTGCGGTTCTAATATGCGGTCTGCATGCAGTTATCCTTAGTGTTTATTTCAGAAGTCATGCCCCCACCCCCACCAGGTAAACACCATCGTACTTACATATTTCCAGCCCAGAGTGGTTTTGCAGTTTTCACAGTAGATGTCTGCAACTGCATGCAGCCCCGTTAGCAACACTCGCTCTTCTGCAGGTCCACAGCCCACATTAACTCTGTGCCAAAGAGGTGGGGGGGGAGAGAAAAAAGGGGGATGAGTGCCAGGGACATCTGCATCCTTAGTCCCTTGAGCTGAGCTACCTGCAAAAAATGAATACAGCAAGAATTCCCTAAAAGCAGCTGCTCCTAGGGAAGTGGTGGGGGTGGGGAGAGAGAAGAATGACTCAGGATCAAAGAGAGGCAAAAGGAAAGTCCTGGGACAAAGTGATTTCAGACCGTTCCATTCTGCTCCAGTGTGCCTGCTGGAGAGAATGGTCTTTTTGGCTAAAGCCTGGCTTGCTGTTCATGTCCTCTTGTACAAAGAGAAGGCTTCTTTTGCTAGTCAATTCTCTTTCAAACCCAGATTCAAATTCAACAGAATTTATGAATGTAATGGGTATCAGGCAAAGACACTTTGTAGACCAGAGAGGCTAAGTATTGTGGGAGCATAGATTTAGAACTCAAAGGGCTCTCTTAGAGGTCCAGCTAGTCTAGACCCCCTCATTTTCAAGATTAAGAAACTGAGGCCCAAAAGAATAAGGTGACTGACTCAAGGTCACGTTGGAAGCAGGTGACAGGTAGGATTTGAACCCAGGTTTACTGAGTTCCACAATTTATTTTAAGATCTTTGAAAAACCTTCTTAAGCATCAAATTCATTTTTTTTTTACAAACTATAAAAAATAATGAAATTAAGTATTACTTTAAGTAATGCTAAAAACCATTCAATTTATAGTTGTCATTATTTAATTCTTTTTTAAAATGACCTTCTCCAGGGAGAGGACTGAATCCAATACTAGGTGATCATAAAGATACGTAGGGTCAGTGAACACCTCCCAAATGAGTCTAGATGTAGTAGGTCTTATCCCAACACTTCTCAGTTACTCAGAACTTTCTTCTCCAGGGAAATTGTGGCACACTGGGGAACTTGGGGAGGGTGAGGGGCTGGAGGTGGAGTTAGAGCTGCTCTATCAACCTGGCCTACTGAACCTACTTGTCCTGCTGAGTGGGTTGGACTTGGCTCAGCCCTGATTGGGTTCCTTCTTTTCTATTTGTTCCAATGGGCCTCAGCATAATATATATGCATATAAATATTAATTTATTATTTACTTTAAAGCATTATTCTGAAAAGGGAGCTCCAAAGGCTCCACTTCTGGAGAACTCTATGGTCCCTTCCCACCCTGACATTCTAGACTTCTATAAATCCTGAGCTCTGTTTGGTTTTAAAACTTTTAACCTCAGAAGATCGAGGAAATACCCCTGGGGGAGAGATGTGTGGGTAGGGGAGAGGCAAGAGTGTGTGTGTGTGTGTGTGTGTGTGTGTGTGTGTGTGTCAGAGAGAGAGAGAGAGAGAGAGAGAACAAATGTAGAGATGACATTTTAATTTGGAAGCTATTTCACTAGTCTCTGTAGTCCCTCCCACCACCCTCTCCAAAAATAGAAAAACAAATATCCCTGAGGTGACCATCAGAAGCAAACCAGGGAACATAATCCTCCACGGACTGTATTTTTTAATTTATGTGCTAGGCAGTGTCTCATCATAACAGGAGGCAGCTCCTACTGTTTAATTATCCTCCAGGGTTGCTTTTTCCATCTTCCAAAGATGCAAAGAACAATTTAATACCACTTCCAAAAGAGACACTCACACTGAATTAAAGAGGTAAGCTCGTCCTTGACTTCCTTGGAACGACTGAAATGCAAGAAAACAAATCAATAGTTAGATACAAATGGCCATGTGTCCACCTGTTTGGACAACCTGGACCTAGCTAGGTAACAACCACCCAAATGACCCCAGCAGGCTGAGGTTCTGCCTGCAGGATAATGCAAAGCACAGAGCCAGAGGCAGTCTGGAGAGAGGAGCTGGGCCAGTCAGCCAGCATTGTTGGCTGCTTCCAAGTTCCTGTTTGATGAGATGGTAGATAAAAGAAAAATAGTCATTTCTACACAGTCTTTGCCTGTGTGCATATGGCTAAGGCTACTTGGGACAGTCTATAACAGCTCTTCTCTTAAGCCTTTGTTTTTGTTTTGGGGAGAGAAGATGCCAGTAGGATGGTCTGTGCAGGCGGATCTATCACTTCCTTTAGGCACAGAGGGCGTGACAACCAGCTACGGCAGTTTCATTTCCCGGTTCTCAAAACATCACCAGAAGGGAACCTGTTTGATGCCTAGGGCTGCAGAAGGGTCAAGGTTTCAGAGCAGAGAACAAACCACCCAAACCACCTTGTCATACTTGCTTTCCACCCACCCCCCCCAGCCCACACTGTATGTGGACACATATGGAACCACAAGCCCTTTCCTGACCTCTCCAAGGCCCGGAACAGCTCATTAAACAGTGGTCTTGTTTCCAGTCCTACACAGGAGTGTCTTTCTTTGAGCCTGAGGCTGTAGGGAATGGGAGAAGCAGGAACTGGAGACTATGGGGTGATCTGGTATCTCCCTCTGTGAACACAGGCTCCATTCGTGTCTCCCTGGCTCCGGTTACATTGGGATGTCTTGCTGACATGAGACTGCTAATGTTCTGCATTGCTGCCTGCATTTTTAATGGTTTCTGACAACCATCCCCTGAATTAAACATCCTGTGCTACTAGGGAGTGTTGGTGAGGGTGAAACTGGTAGAGAGGAGAAAGAGAATGCCCCTGGGCTTAGAGTCCTAGCTACCAATCAAGCAAGCAAGCAGCATTTAACTGTTTTCCAGATGCCAGGAAAGGTATGAGGTGCTGAGGAAACAAAAAACAAAAAGAAATTTGAAGTCCCTGCCCTCAAAGTGCTTATAATCAGTCAGTCGGTGAGAATTGATAGAATGTATATAGGTATATGCAATCACAAAACATATACAAAATAAAATCATAAAGATAAAACTACCTTAGGGAAGAAAGCAGTAGAAGATGGGGAAAGAATCAGGAAAGAAGCTTGAACTGAGCTCTGAAGGAAACTAGATGAAGGAATTAGTAAGTTATTAAACAAGAGATCAATAGGGAGAGTCACTTGCCATAACTGATCCCCACCCTCAAATGCCAAGCCTAGAAGACCCAGGACCTGCCAACATCCCTTTGGAAGACAGCATCAAAATCTTGACTGGACAGTAAAGGAGCAGCTAGGTGGCAAGTGGTGGGGCTGCAGTCAAAAAGACTGATTTCATATTTGGTCTCAGATACTTACTAGCTGTGTGACCGTATGCAAGTCACTTAACCCTGGTGGCCTCAGTTTCCTCATCTTTAAAATAAGCTGGAGAAGGAAATGGCAAACCACTCAAGTAACTGTGCCAAGAAAACCTCAAATGGGATCATGAAGAGTAGGGCCATGACTTAACTGATCACCAACAGAGAGAGGAAGAAAATAAGTCCCCAAGCTCTGCCACTTATTACTGGCCATGCAGCCTTGGGTAAGAATCACTATACCTGAGCTTTTTGCTTCAACTGCCCCAAGGGGGTTACCTAAAAAAACAAAACAAAACAAAAAAACCCCCAGCATGGCCCACACTACAGGGGCTGTTAGAAGGATCTTTTTAAGCCGTTACTTTGTAAATTAAGCCCCCCTTGGATACAGGGTACTGTTATTATGAATCTTCAGCAACCCAAACCACAGCCCTTGTGCAAGGAATCACCCCAGTGCTTCTAAGATTGGATACCCATGATAGAATTCAATAGAATACTCCTTGAGGGAACATTGTTGTCTTTGCATCATTTCTTCCCCTCCCCACCCCAGGGCCATAGTAGACACATAGTAGATCTGTAATATTTCTTTTTGAATTGAATTCTACATAAATGTGAAACTGTAACTTGTTTATGTCTGCGTGTGTGCATGCATACACAAAGGCAAGCTTCCACGTGTGCTCTTTAAAACAAAGGAAACCTCCTCTTAGTGTTGTCATCTTGCCCTTTCACTTCACTTGGTCAGTGTGTGAGAGCAACTGTAACCCAGTCAAATAGGCCTTTAAAACCATCTCCTATCTCTCTACCTTTGAAATGACCATTTCCCATGCCTGCAATGTATTCTCCTTACCTCCAAATGATGCCCTTCTCACACATCACCTTCTGCCTTTCCTGATCTGGTATCCTCCCTCCAAAATACCTTGTATTTAACTACTTTGAAATGTCTGCATTTATTCACTTCCTGTTTATATTAAATATGTATCCTTATTGTCTATATGCTTCTTAAGCGGGGGTTTATTCATTCTTTGTATCCCCAGTGGCTAGCAAGAGTGCGAGGGATATAGTGAAAGTTTAATAAATACTTGTTTAATGCTCATACTAAGAGGTGGGGTTTCCAGGGAAGAAATAACTTCAAGGACAAAGGATTTGTGGACTAGGAACCTAAATACTTATGTGACCTTAGTTAAGGTTATGAGCTCATCCCCTTTAAAACAGAGGGGTTAGTCTATAAGGTCTCTTCTAATACTTTTAGTTCCATGGTCCCAAAGTCCTCTTGTCCAAGAAACACCTACTCTTAGACTTCTACATCCATGACTCACTACAGCATGTGAAAACTGATCCTAGAGGGCAGAGAGGAAAAGGCAGCCTAAAAGCAATTGGGGAGCCTAATATAGCTTTAACCAAACCTCATGGGGTAGGAAGACATTGAGGGAGGCGTGTGTCTGGAAAAATTGCTACAGGGCTGAGAAAAAGAAAGCTTTTTTTTTTAAACTATTGCAGCTAGTAGAGACCAGGAAATAAAGCCAAGATGACAAACTCCTTGTTTCCCAACACTTCGTGCCATTTCTGTGCCCCATTTTGTAACATGATACCTATAATATGAACTGCCACTGTTTCTGTAAGGGGGTATACATTCATTCTAGTCTATCAGTGTGTATACACCACTACCACTCAATGTTTGGCACACTGTAGGCACTCAATACATATCTGTTGAAATTAACTCAATCAGAGCATGGACAGATTAATTGGTGGCAGAATAAAGAAGGAAAATCCAAAGTGGCCAGGGTACAGGTCAGGTTACAAGAGTTACATTTGAACACCTGGTGTCTAGTTCTCCCAAGGTCTGGCTGGTAGGGCCAGATGTCAAGCACAGATTGGCTCAGGGCCTGGCAGTCTTAGCCAGCATCCAGGCCAAACTCCCTAGGTGGCTTTTTTTGAGATCCCAAGGTCCAGGGATATGGGTCAGGACAGGGAACAGGGTTGACTCAGGCATACTGGGAAAGAAAAGAAACATTCTAGAAACTTTGTGGTATTCTGATCTGCTGAGGGCCTCTGGAGTATAGAGGTGATTAGGAGTCAGCTGGGACCTAGAATGAATCAGCTTGAGTATATTATGAAATAAAACTCCTTAGTCTTTTTTGATTCTTAGAAGGCTTCTGAGCCTTAGGAGGAAGAGGGAAGAGAATGGAGAATTCCCAAGAAAGGCTCCTTATATTCTGCAAGGCTAAGCTAAACCATTCTATGATGATATAATATGGAAGCACTCCTCAGATACCCACAGGAGATAAATGACAGTGACCAGGGCAGTGCTTGTATGAATCTCTAATACTCCTGCCTGATATCAGAAGACAGATCATATTTTTGCAGGGCAAGGCCTCTCTCACTCTTTGACTTTCACCCGGAGGGTCTAGTACTAAGTCAACATTTACGAAGGAAAAAGCAGCCCCAGAGAAGAATGGGGACCTTGCAAAAAACACTGTCAGGAAGAACCCAGGCTAGGTTCCCTTTCAGACAGGTCACTATGGGAGCTCCCCACAAAGCCTTCTCTTTGGGTCAGCCTCAAACTGACAGTTAGAAGCCAGCAGAGGAAGTTAAGGAAACAATTAGAGAGTTAAGCAAACAGAATTCCAGACCAGGAGAGAGCTCCTCCAACAAGACTAGACTGTAGGCCCATTTGTTTGGTGTCAATATTGCCAGGCCCCAGGGTGGCTTTTTTCCAGGTCTTGAAACACTGAGGTTGGCTATCAAGCCTTCAGGAAAAAGGATTTTTATAACTCAAAATGTTATACCTTTGAAAATAGTAGCTCCTGGCCCAACCCTTTCAGCCCTCTAAAAAAGAATAGAAAGGAGAAATAGCTTTCCTATTTGGTAGCCAGGCTACACTTATTACTTATTTTTGGCCACTTACTTGGAAAGCCTGGATTGGTAGCACCTCTCATTACCAGCAGCTGCACCATTTTTAAAAAGTCCATGCTCAGGTTGGGAAGGAGCCTTGGAGCCAGTATATACATATTCCCTCCCATATCTTGGCTGCTCTTCCCAAGTTCCCACTCTTTACCTCAGTTCTGTTCTTCGAGGGCCTGCTTATTCCAAGAGTCTCCATTTTCCACTCCCATGCCAGAGAATCCTAGATAGTTTTTATCCTAGTTGTGAGGACTATCATTTCCTAAACCACAAATTTGGACACCTGGCCTACTGTGTACTAAGAAGTAAAGTGAATACAGTCCCTGCCCTCAAGGAGCCTTCATTCTCTCAAGGGAGACATGTACATATATAGTTATATATAAAATAAATACAAAATAATCTAAATTTTAGAGCAGGATAGGTGGCATAGTGGATAGAGCACTGGGCCTGGAGCCAGGAGGACCCGAGTTCAAATTTGACTTCACACACTTGGTCAACACTTATTGCGTGACCCTGGGTAAGTCATTTAACTCTGTTGGCCTCGGTTTCTCCATCTGTAAAATGAGCTGGAGAAGGAAATGACAAACCACTCCAGTATCTTTGCCCAGAAAACCCCAAATGGGGCCATAAAGAGTCAGACACGACTGAAACAGATGAACAGCAACTTTAATGACTTCTGACAATTATCCCCAATATTATATATTCTATACTTCTGAGATGTACACAGTGGGGTTTAGGGAGGGTGCGATTTTGAGGGGGAGGCCAGGCCAGGGTGACAAATCCAAGAGCAACTTCAGAGACAGCTAATCCAAACTTTTCATTTTACAAAGAAATGAGGCCCAGAGAGTATAAGAAAAGCTGCCTAAGGTCACATACCTCATGAAGTGAAGGAACCCAGGTCAGATTCTAAATGCAAGAAAGGATATCTCTACCCTTAAAAAACAACCACCATCACAAGTCTTTCCTTAAAATTGAGGCTATCTTGAAAACCTTCAAATAATCAAATATTTATCAAGTGTCTACTTTGCGCCAAGGAACCATGGTAGGTACTGCAGATACAAAGACAAAAAATGGAATGTGGTCAGTCATCCTGGGGCAAGTCCAAATAGGCCCCAGGGTTCCTGGTCCACACCCAAAATTGCCCTTCCAAATTCAAAAAAGTTGCCCCAAGTGTCCTTGCTATCCCTGAGACTAGGAATAGCAATACTGGAAAGCAGGTAAGGGTTGTTCTCCTTAAATAAATTTCACCCTACAGACCTTTTTCTTTGCTCCCTTCCATTCTTACTTTTTCCTATTTGATGGCCTCCTCTCTAGGTAGTGCCTTCCTTTGTTCAATCAACAAGTATTTATCAGGCAGACCTTATGCTAAGTTCAAGAGATAAAAATACAAAAAATGAAAACTGCTTTAACTAAGTCCTCTTAGATGTACGAACAGGTAAGCAGACCCTGCCTTGAGTGTGGCAGACTGGGGGCATGCAGATGGATTCTTTGATAGGAAAAAAGGGTCTGTGGGAGAAGCTTGGATGGGATTGCTTTGTTTTGTTTTTGAAAGGCAATTGCTTTAGCCCAACAGAAGTAGAGAAAGCCAAAACAGAACCCACAGAAAAAAAAACCAGCGATGCAGCACTTGGCTTTCTGGGTATTTGCTTCAGATTTGTTTTAGGCCCAGAGGCCAAATAATGTGGTGGAAAGAACTCTGAATTTGGAGCTGGAGATCATACTTTCAGATCCAGGCTTCCCAATTTCTTAGCTGTGTAACTTTGGGTATCAGTTTCTTCACCTGTTAAGTGACTAAGGCCCCTTCCAGAGCTATCAATAGGACTGATTTGGAGCAGACATTCTGTCCAATAAACTACCTACCTGGGGTCAAGTGAATCTAAATATCCTGAATCAGGGATAGGCCAGAATCCAACAAATGTCAAGAGATGGGGGTAACAATGGCAAACACAGACCCTGGTGCACTGTTCGACTTCATATTCTACAAGTATCCATCCTTTTCTATTTAATTCCTTTGGGATTGGGGGTTGTTTGCAGAAATCTCCTTGTTGGGGTCAAAATAAGCTACATTCCTGGCCACAGGAGTCTAAACCAATGCTTCTGCCGGGTAAAACCAATTGAGCTGGATCCAGCTTGGAAACCACCTTTAAGGAAGCACATGGAGAAAAACTAGGGAGGGGGTCTGGAGGAGAACAATGAAAATGATGAAAAATTCCACAATTAGAAGCTAAATTCTGTTTAAAGAAAATGGAATTACTTAGCAAGAGGAAAGAAGGCTGGGGGAGGGGGAGGTCTAAAAAGAATTTTCTTTCTTCTTCACATAAATAGGATCAAGAGGAAATTAACACATTAAAGTAAAAGAAATAATAGGCTAGCCATGAGCATATTTCCTAACAATGGGAGTGCTAGGGCACAGTAGATAACACAAGTCTTCTGGGAAATCGGGAATTCCCCCAGGCCCAGTTGCTTTGGAAATAGACAAAAATCCATGTATTATTACCCTGAGGCAGGGAAGTAGACAAGTTGATCTTGGTGGTGGCAGTGGTAGTAACAGAAGTAGTAGTTAGTAGTAGTAATATTTATTAACATTTATTATGTCACTTTTAGATACACAAAGCAACTGTATTTAGAAATACAAAGCAAATGTAAAGTAAAGAGTCCCCTTTTGGGGAAATATAATCTATTTCCATTACAGATGCTCTAAGACAATCAAAGAACATAAGCACCTATTTGGGAGCTACACTGGAATTATTATTGGGAAAAATATTTCATCCAATAACACCAAGAGGTAGCTGCTATTATCAATCTCATTTTATACATGAGGAAACCCAAGGCAAACAGAAGCTAAACAACTTACCCAAAGTCATGCAATTAAAGAAATATCTATTAACTCAGGTATTCCTGAGTCAGGCCTAGCATTCTATACCCTTCCACCCAATGTGTTGTTATTGGGTTCCACAGCCTACCCTTGCAAGGCATTTTACCTCAGTTTTCTCCTAAGATTAAAGATCTTCAGCAATAAAAGCACCAGGACCACTACAACCACATTTCATTTGTATTTGCATCCATAATACCTACCATGGCTCCTGGCACAAAGTAGATGCATGACAAATATTTGTTTGATGTTTCAGGTTTTCTAAGATAGTCTCAATTTAAGCAAAGACTTGTAGTGGTGGGTTTTTTTTTAAGGGTAGAGATAGCCTTTCTTGCATTTGGAAACTGACTTGGGTTCTTTCACTTAATGAGGTATGTGACCTTGGTCAACTTCTCTTAGCTTCTCTGGGCCTCATTTCTATGATAAGACTGTATCAGATGAGTCAAAGCCCAACACTTTCTCCACCTAACATGCTCCCATGTTTCTGTGACTTAGAGATCTCTCTATACATTCACTGAGCAGACAAGACAAACGGAGAAGAACTGGCAGAAGGAGGAAATGTCTAAATGAAGCATTTGAATGACATGAAATTCTAAGAACCCGAAGGACAAAAATTGAGGAAGGAACTGCCATAGCTTATTTGTTTAAAAAAAAAAAGGAAAAGGCTGCTGGGAATTTAGTCATTTATCCTCAGATCAGAAATCTCATTCTTCCTGAGGACTGGAGTGGCCAAGGCCAGGTTTAGGGAATTCAGGAATAAATACACACACACACACACACACACACACACACAACTAAGCAATTCACATTTATATGTAGAAGGTGGGACTAGCTAACTCAACCAGGGGAACCCAATCAGAAGACTCCTCAGTGTAACTAGCTCCCACATGGGTGCTTATGTACTTTGATTGTCTTAGAGCATCTATAATGGAAGTTGACTATATTTCCCCAGGAGGGGGCCCTCACTTTATTCTTTTAACACTTTAGATTACCTGGGTCCAGACCTCTCTCCATAAGAGTTCTTTAAAGCACTTTCCTTAAAGCAGCCTATATAAAATGGGTATTACCATCCCTTTTTTACAGAGGCAGAAAATAAGTTTCTTGGAGGTTAAGTGACATCCAGCTAATATCTAAGGTAGGATTTAGATTTAGTCCCAGATCTGACACTCTACCAAGCCAAGAAAAAATGTGAAAACTTTTCCTGTGGCTTGGAGCCCTTCCACATTCCCCTTCTGTCCCCTAGAGAATAAACTTAGAACTTCACCCTGCTTGCCTCAGTTTCCTCATCTGTAAAATGAGCTGGAGAAGGAAATGGCAAACCATTCCATTATCTTTGCCAAGAAAACTCTAAATGGGGGCATAATAAGTCTATACCTGACCAAAAAATAAAAATTAAAAAAACTACCTCTCCAGAGAGTTCTAGGAACCTCACTCAGCTGAGGTCCAGGCAATGCTGCTGTCACTGACTGAACCAAGAGCAAGGAGAAACTCTCCATATCTGTGACAAAGAGTTAGGAGCAAAGAAAGCCAATATAAACAGTCAGCCAGTGGGAAAGCTCAGGTTGCCAACTTTCAACATCCTTTCCAGGCTCTCTAATCACCCAGGGAAAAAGAGACACTAAAAGCTGACATCTCCCTAAAGGATAAAAAGGGAGAAACCCCAAAACCATATGCAACTGTCTATTATTCTGGAGAAGGGCTAAACTTCTTCAGTTAAATTCTTATCTCGCTATTGTTGACAATACCTAATCTTGTATTGCAGTGAAAAAGATGTCCAGTGCTTTGGAGAATAGAGCTACTAGGTCAAAGAGGCAATCCCATATAGCTGTTAAAGGTAGTTGGTGTCACATCACAGCATATAAATGGAAACATAAAGGAGAAAACGACCTGTAAATTCCCCCAAATCTATATTAACTTTTAAAACAAAACCGTCATCATAAAGACCAATCTTAACTGAGAAAACATGAGGAATTTCATCACTCTCATTGCATTGGGGAAGTGGAATGCTGATTATATTGTCCGAAGCCAGCTGGTTTTGCTTCACATTTTTTCTTCTTTATTACAAGGGAAGGCTCCCTGAGTATGGACATATTTATTTATAAATGGCTGACATAAAAGCAAGAAGTGTCAATAAAACTTATCATTGAAGCAACTTCATAATGGACTTGGGGGAAGAGGTGGCGGGGGGGGCGGGGGGGGGGCGGCAGATCATCTAAGACCAGCTGATTCAACTAGGAACAATGCTTATCAAATTTTAATGAATTATATTTCAGTTGACACTGAAGGTCCCCAAGCAAATCAGTTCCTACATAAACACTAGTGTTTGAAAAGCTATCACCTAAAAGCAATGGGGCAGCTAGGTGGTGCAGTGGATAGAGCACCAGTGCAGGAGTCAGGAGTTCAAATGTCACCTCAGACACTTGACACTCACTAGCTGTGTGACCTTGGGCAAGTCACTTAACCCCAACTGCCTCATTCTGGGTCATCTCTAGTCATCCTGATGAGTATCTGGTCACTGGATTCAGATGGCTCTGGAGGAGAAGTGAGGCTGGTGACTTGCACAGCCCTCCCTCACTCAAAACAAAGTCAAGCGCAAGTCATGTCATCATTTCTCGAATGGCAAGGTCTTCGAAAACGAAGGACGAACACACATATAAAAGCAACTGATTACAGGGAGGATGCTGGCAAGGAAGTGGTTTTTGCCTTTCCCAGGTGGTTAGTGGTCTCAAAAGGTGAGATAAACTCCAAATCTACAGAAAAGATCAGGAACTAGACACCAGTCTGAACTTGGACAAGCCACTTTCCCTCTTAAGACCCCAGTCTTAAAATGAAGAGGTTGGATCTGATAATAGCTGGGTCATTTTTCAACTCTGATATTCTCTGAATCTAAAGTCTCTTCCAATTTTAGAAGCAAGCTTTTAAACAAGAAACTGCCCCAGAAGACATCCATCCTTGTTTACTGATCATATTAAGGCCCTGGCCCTGAATGTAGTCAAGTTTTGCGAAAAATAACCATCTCTAGGGCAGCTAGTGGAGTGGTGGATAAAACACTCACCCTGGAGTCAGGAGAACAAGAGTTCAAATCCAGCCTCACACTTGACACTTAACAGCTATGTGACCCCGGGCAAGTCATTTCATCCCCACTGTCTCATCAATAATATAATAATCCCTCTGGACCAAATAGTTTACTGCCGGGAATGTGCTTTTTGAAAGTTTCATTGAAAAGTGCTATCTATGCAACAATTTTAATAATATAATATACCATCACAAAACAACAACATACTAACTGGAAACAATTTGAATATCCAACAATAGGTAAATGGCTAAATAAAGTATGATCCATTCATGTAATGGAATGCTATAAGGCAATTTTAAACAAGTATGAAGTATACAAAGAAATCTAGAGAAAGCCTGTGTTGAATTAGGAGATAGAGACCCTGGGTTAAAATATTCCTTCTGCACCCATTTACTAGCTGTGTGAAATTGGGCAAATAACTTAGTCTTTCTGGGCCTCAATTTGTTGGACTAGGTCTATATGCCAAAGACAGCAAAAAAAAAAAAGAAAAGAAAAGAAAAAGGAAAAGGAAAAGAAGTTATATACAAAAATATTTGTAGCAGTTCTTTTAATGGTGGCAAAGAATTAAAAACTGAGATGTCCATCAACTGAGGAATGGCTAAAGGAAGCTGTTGTACATGACTGCGATGGAACATTATTGTGCTTTAAGAAACGACAAGCAGGATGTTCTCAGAAAAACCTGGACTTACATAAACTGATGCAAAGTGAAATGAGCAGAAGCAGACCATTGTATACAGTAATAATATTGTATGATGATCAACTGTGAATGACTTAGCTATTCTCAGCAAAAAAAATGATCCAGAACAATGCTAAAGGATTTATGATGAAAAATGCTATCCACATCCAGAGAAAGAACTGATGGAGTTTGAATGCAGATCGAAGCATACTTTTTCTCTATTTTTCTTGGGGGTTTTTTGATCTGCATTTTCTTTCACAACATGATTAACATGGAAATGTTTTGCATGACTGTACATGTATAACCTATATCAGATTACCTGCCTTCTCAATTGGAGGTGGGCGGAGGGGGAAGAAGGCAGCAAAGGAAAGAATTTGAAAAAAGGAAAGATTTTAAAAAACAAGTGTTGGGGCAGCTAGGTGGCACAGCAGATAGCATACTACCCTACCCCTATAATCAGGAGGACCTGAGTTCAAATCCAGTCTCAGACACTTGACATTTATTAGCTCTGTAACCCTGACACTTATCCCTGAATATCTCACCAAAAACAACAAGATTAAAAATTGTTTTTACATGTAATTGGGGGAAAATAAAATATTAGTGTTTTTTTTTAAATAAGTGAGTTGGGTGGTTTTTTTTTTTTTTTTGGCTTTCTCAGTTGGGGAAGGGGCAAAGAATAGTAGGGGTAGGAGAGAGGGTGGATCTTCATTTGAAAAAACTAATTTTTTTAAGGAGGGGATTTTTTTTTTTTTAAGACGAGGTGGTCTCTTAAGGTCTCTTTCAGCTCTAAATATCTGAAATCATAGCAAATGAATCGAATAGAATTCACACTATGACCACAGGTACAGCCTAGAGACCTGTGATTTCATTGGTATAGGAAACTCCTAGGTAAGACAACTCCTTCTACAGATGCAAGTCAGTGCCTTCTCTGCAACATAGATATGAGCGAATTGCTTAGACTTCACCTAGGAGTCACATAGCCATAACAAATGTCAGAAGGAAGACTTAAACCCAATCAGTTCTCTCTTCTCTGTCGGTGCCTCCTGTACAAGCAAGGTAGTAGACTCCAGTGGAAGGGAGAAAGAATCCTTAGCTTTTTATGCATCTATCTGTTGAGGTCTATGGATCCTCAGAATATATTTAAATCCAGAAAATAATTATATAGAACTATAGTTAATCAAAATACAAGGTGTCTCCCCCAACCCAAATGCATGTACATTTTGATTACAAATAACTGCTATGTTTATTGCATATACATTTTGATTATGAATAACTCCTATGTTTATTTTCTAAAAATAAAACAAAGCTCAAAAAATCCAGTATTATGGCATGATAAAATGTTTTAGACCCTAGGTTAAGAACTCCTGGCTTACAGTGACTACAAACTGTTGTTACTTTCTGCTACCTGAGTCAATTCAGTTGGTTGTACAGATAAGATATCTACTGAAGAATTTTATGGAAACATGGGAATTATAAAGTCTATTGAAATGAAGACTGAAGAACAGGAAAGGGAAAGCCCTCTAAACAGCTCAGAAA
The DNA here is from genome assembly GCA_028658325.1 of Potorous gilbertii. Taxonomy (NCBI): domain Eukaryota; kingdom Metazoa; phylum Chordata; class Mammalia; order Diprotodontia; family Potoroidae; genus Potorous; species Potorous gilbertii. The sequence continues at coordinate 66,835 of JAQQSK010003048.1, read as the reverse complement.
AAGAAGACTTTAGGAGTTACGAATGTGCCTCTTTCTAGAGTACTGTTAGTTATACAGGACCTCCCTTAGGTAGGCTTTCAAAAATGCTCAAATGATCCAAAAAGATCGTTCAGTTCTTAGATTCCAGGTTTACCAAGCAACCTTCTGATCTTAATTCAGTTTGTCAAATCTGCTTCCTTACAGGGAAGAGGAAGAACTGATAGGCTGACATAAATATCCATTCTGCTTGGCTCAGATATTGCATGCCATAAAGGAACAACATTAACAACAACTACCCTTATTCACAATCCTTGTGGACTTTGTCAGTGTGAGTCAAATTCCCTGGGGGTCACACTGACCTTGAGCTCCTCCTCCCTTACCACTTGGAAAACTCAGAAATTATAACTGGAGGCAATGTGGTACAGGGGTTAGGTTGCTGGATAGGGTGTCACGAAGTCCTGGGTTCAAATCTCACCTCGGGCATGGATTATTTATGTGCCTCTGGGCTTATCAGTAAAACCAGCATTAACAATACCTGTATCATATCCTACTTTCCCAGCATTATGGTAAAGTTCAAGGGGGAAGCAAAAAGTCAGGGTGAGACTTGGAGATAAATATAAAAAGGAACAAAAACCAAACTGGAAAACTGGTAAGAAGAAAATATAAATGTTAAGAAAATCAAACACTGCCTAAGGCAAAGAAAATCTGGGACCAGAGATCTTCAGCTCTGACAATAGAGATGCAGTACAACCAGTCAGCTCCAGATCTGTAGACCAACCACTGATCTCTTCTAGAAAGGAGATGCCTCAATTCCTTCAATGGAACCTTTAGATACTTGAGATCTTTTCCCTTATGTTTTAAAAGGTCCTATTATATCCAGGAAAAGTCCTTCTTAATATGAATCTGCTTCATTTGCTGGTTCTCAACTTAAGATCTTTTTCCCCTCAAAAGATGCAAACTAAATCACTTCAATGTATTCTAATGCTCCTCTCTTTCCCCAAGAAAGGTGAAAGCCTCTGGGTTCCTAGGAACGAAGGAAACAAGCATTTATTAAGTTCCTACAATGTGCCAGGGTCTTTACCAATGTTTTCTCATTTGATCCTCACAATAACATTGGGTGGTGTGCACTATTTATCAATATGTTATAATTGAGGAAACTAGGCAGCCCGAGATCTCAGTCCACGATGTCATGGCTCATGTCTGAGGCTGGATTTGAACTCCAGGTCTAGCGCCACTTAGCTGCCCCCAGAAGCACAGAAGCATGGGCGACCCAGTTACCATTCAAAGATTCTAGTTTTCAGTCCACTGAAAAGCATTTATTGTATTATGTGCCACAAATCAAGGCAATGGAGATACAAAAACCAAAAGGAAACCAAAACAAACCAAAAACTACACAGCAGTCACTACCCTCAAGGAGCTTGTGTTCTTATGAAGGGAACCATGGGTATGCATAAATTTACAAAGTTGATCAGGTAATTTCAAGGAGGAAAGAACTAGTAATTGGGGGATCAGAAAAGGTCTCATATAGAAAGTTATCAATATTATCTGAATTTTGAAAGAAAACTAGAGAGTTGGGGGATAAGAAGGGTCATGTTTGTGGAATAGCCAAGACACATACGGTTGAACCATAAGAGCGTTAATGTTTAAAAAAGGCTGGAAAGCAGGTTGAAGCCTGGGTGTCAAAGGACTTCTCACCTCATAAAGAGGAGGAAATATTTGATCCTAGAGATAATAGAGAGCAGGGAAGTTAAATGATCAGACCTGTGCTTTGGGAATAATGCTTTGGCAGGTGAGTGGAGATGGAAGAAACTTGAGGCAAGGAAACCAGTTAAGAGTTATTGTACAGACAATAGTAAACTAGAAGCCAGAAAGGGACAGACTGCAGAAGAAAAATTAATAAGGCTTGGTAACTGACTGGATAAGTGGTGTGAGAAGTTGGATGACTATGTAAACTTTAATAACTGTGGCACAAATGACCCTGATACACGTGCATGCCTTGCGTATGCATGAATCCCAAACCAATAAGGCTCTAGCTTAGCAAATATTTATCAGATGATGTTATGTACCCAACATGATATACCAGGTGCTGCTGTGAGGCATAAAATAAAGTCTAAAACATGATTACAACCCCTTAAGGGAGTTTATAATCTAGATGGGAAACAAGATGAATACAAATGAAACAAAAGATAAGACAGTCTATTATTACATTCTAAACTGGGCATCAGAGGTTAAATATTAAACGTTAAATATTAGATGGCTTTGGAGAAGAGAGCCTTCTCTGGAATTGTCAGAAAAACTTATTAATGGTGAAGGTGAAACTGGAGCTAGACCTTGAAAGTCAGTTTATGGCCAAAAAAAAAAAAAAAAAAAAGAAAGAACTAATTCCTTTCCCTAAAGCATATCACAATCTTCAAATGATTTAGTGGATAAATCCTGAGCAACTGCCTGAAACTAAGCAAGAGAAATTAAGTCATTTACTAAGGTTCATAGCAAGTAAATAACTAAGGTAAGATCTGAACCTCTGTTTCCTTGGTCAAAATCCAGCATTCTCTTGGCTTCATTAGATAATATAGCGAGCCACAGCTTATAGGACAAGTTTGGGTATTAAGAACTTCCACAAACAGCATAACTCTTCAATGACTTCTCATGGCTTCTCACCTCCTAGCTTCCCTCCTGAAGAATGAGAACACCACAATAGGAAGTCAGTAATGGCTCCTAAAACTCCCTAACAACACATAATTAATCACAGCAACATGATTCTGTGCATTGCTTTCTGTTTTCAAAGAATTTTTCCATATCAGCCCATTGGACTAAATGCTCAAAATTCTACCTCATTTAATCCTTACATATTAATGTGCTTTGGCTGATAGGGCTACAAAAACAAAAGATGAAACTGTCCCTACCCTCAAGGAACTTACACTCTTAGCAGAGAAGACAACATGGACGGACACACACACACACACACACACACACACACACACACAGAGTAATTTGAGAAGGGAAGATACCAGCAGCTGACTGGAGGGAAAAGGAAGAGGGGAGAGGCACAGAACACTGAAGACCTCATTTATCAAGTTTGCACTTGAGCTTAGCTTTGAAGCCTAGGGATGACTCCAAGAGGCAGAGATGGGGAAGGAGTCCATTCCAGGCATGGAGGGCAAGCTGTGCAAAGGCATGGAGATGGAAGATGGAATATCAGACAGAGAAGACCTCTAGTCTAGCTGAACCAATATGTAGAAGCATGTGAGAAGTGGAGTAATGTTTAGTAAGTCTGAAAAAATATGTGAATAATGAAGGATTTTAAATGTTAACCAGTCATCTTGTGTAATTGATCGGAGAGGTAACAGAAAGCCACTGGCATTTGTAGAGCAGAAAACTAACATGGTCAGACACATAATTTAGGAAAAGCACTGTGGTAGCTGTATGCAGAATGTAAGATAGTAAAGCTACCTGGTAGATAGGCACCATATTTTTCAGGAGGAACTGGAAGAGAAAAGGTGAAATGACTTGTCCAAAGTTACAGAGAAGGTATCATATACCTTCTAATCTAGAGCCCAGAGCTTTTCTTCACTATCATGTCTTGCCTAGGTGTGTGGTGTGACTCTGCCTCCCTAGCAGAGATAAGAATCTGTCCTTATCACACCTGGATTACAGGCATCCACCTCCCTGTCCACTACTTTGCTTCCCCTCTCATTGATGGTTTATAGAGGTAAAGCCTCCTTGCAGCAATGAGGGCAGAGGGTGTTAGAAAGCCGATCTCCTAGTTAGAGTTCTGACATGACGGGGCGCAGCCAGCTGGCCTCCTCCGGAGGCTTTCCACACAAATCCTGGCACTTTCTGGCCTATTCCATGAAGGCTGAAAGCAGCCAGCAGCAGGGATTGTCTGCAGCCGGCAGAAAGATTCTTTGATTAGGCCTAGAGGAGAACTCAATTAGCATTATGGAAACATGGAACAGATTTCAGAGAAGAGAGGTCAGAGCCCAGGCAGGGCATTTGCTATCAGTCGAGCAGGAAGTGCTACTCAGATCTATTTTTAATCAGAATCCTCAGCTGGGGCTCCTGAGAGGAGGTCATTCCAAGACAAACACTTAATAGCGATAGTTCTTTACACTTTTGTGCTTTGTTTTAATCAAGTCAGCTCTTTGGACTCTCGACAAATAACTTTTGCTCATTCTGCCTAGCATTTTGTGTGTGCGTGTGCGCGTGTGTTGGGCGGGGGAGATGGAGAGAGATGGGATTTGTAGGAGGGTGCCTTGTAGGTGAAACTGTCAGAAAGCGAGGTCCTTAGGGAACAAACATCAATAATAAAGCACCCCAAGTGGGGTCCAGACTCGGTACCTGCCTTATGGCCAAAGCTACTCTGAGCAGACAGTGCTATGAGCAGGGTGTCCTTTGAGAGGAATTCAGGCCTAGGAATGAGTGGCACACACACAGAAAAAGCAACAGGGCCTATCAGTCTCACGCTCTCACTTCCTCGTTATAGCCATGTTGCTGGTTTACATGTGTATACAAACATTTTATTCAGGTAAATAAAAACCAGTCCACCCAGTCAGTTAACTAATTACCTAAGGGTGAGGTCTGGTAACTGGGGGGATTTTCATGGTGGGGTGTGTGGGGTATTTGTGTATGTGTGTGTGATGTGTGTGATGTGTATGTGAGAAAAACTGCCACTCTTTGTAGGTCCAGATTTGGGAACATTTTGTTTCTTCTACTTACTCCAAAGCACAACTAATGTCCTAGCTGGGTCCAGCCCAGGGAATGAACATCACTAAAAAACATTCCTAGAGCTGGAGTCTGGCTCGGGCAGATCCCACAGAGACGGAGCCTGGCTCCGGAGGCCACCCTGCATTCCCCCAGCCCACACACTGAACACAGCCCTTCCTTGTATCTCCTGACACTTAATGAACCTCCAGCCTCCAGTTTCCACCCAAAATGTAAAGCCTGAGTATATGCACAATTGTTTCCTAACCAAGTCAAATTCCAACCTTGGATAAAGGACCAGAGTCAGCCAGCCTTTCCCCTTAGCCACAACCCAGGGCCCTGGCATGCCATACCTTGAGCAGAAATAAGCCATAGGGTCCCTACCATTGAAAGAGATTTGATCAGTGCCTCCAGCATCCTCCCCTCTTTCCCCTGCTCTGCTCTAATCTCCTAGGGAAAGCTAAACCCAAAGGGCACCTTGGTTGAGGGATGACTGCCTAAAGAAATGAAATAGGAGACATAAAGCATTTGGGGCAACTTAACACTGGCATAAAACTGGCAGATCTAGTGGTGGCACTCCTTGCAGTGCTGGATTCTTAGGGCTGGCTATGGATCTGAATCCTCTTCCTAAGGAGGGAAGAAAAAAAGGAAGGAAAGAGAGAGAGGGGGAAGGAGGGAGGGAGGGAAACAACCATTTATTAACTTTCTACTATGTTGCAGGTACACAGTGCTAAGTCTCCATTATCGTCATCATCTCCATTTAACAACTGAGAAAACCAAGGCAGACAGGTTATGTGATTTGTCCAGAATCACACAGCCAGTGTCTGAGGCTAGACTTGAATTCAGGTCTATTTAATTCTCCCAACACCTCTGCCAATTAGATTTTTATTATTGATGAAAAAACTGAGGCTCTCAAGTTTTGTGACTTTTCCAGGATCATACATCTAAGGAAATGTCTGAGGTACTAGCAGTTTTTAACCTTTTTTGTGTGTTATATCCCTAGGGCAGTCTGGAAGTAAAGTCTATGGACCCCTTCTCAGAATGTTTTTAAATGCATAAAAGAAAACACATCAATCAATTATATTGAAATATAATTAAACTTTGATTTGGGGGTTGTTGCTTTTTTTTAACTAGTTTATAGATGCCAGGTTAAGAACTCCTGGCGCACCATCATGGCTGCCTCTCAAGTTATTTGGAACAGAACTAGAATCCCTCTCTCTCAGAGGAATGTGTATGTTCAACTCCAAAGATACAAAGGTCCTCTCCCCACCCTACTCCATCCCCCAAGGGGGTACTGGCCTGGGGCAAGAGATACTAGAAACAGACAATTGCCTGGCTCCAGCTATCCCTCAGTTCCGCTTCTCTAAATTTCAAGGCAGAAGTGAGTTAATACCTAAACAACCAGATGTAGAATAAACTCTTCCCCCACCCCATCCCTATGCTCAAAACAGAATTTGAATTGGAAATCTGAATTGGAAATAAAAGGAGTCTGGACAACCAAGGTCCTTATTATCCAACACAGTTCAGAGGAAGTTCACCGGACTAAAACAGGGAGGGGTTAAATAAGGGGGTTTACCTGCTGATCTCAATAGCAGCTCAGCCAGGCCCGCCCTGTCGCCTGAGTCCATGCTCAGAGATAAATCTGGGCTGGGCTACACAGCAGGCCAATGATAGTGCAATAAAGTCAAGGCCTTCAAACTGTTTTTCCTCATTACCAAATCCAGGTTATGTCAAGTTACTGACACACACAGTTGACCAGCTTACACAGAGGTCAGCTGGTGGATTACAGATTAGCTTCCCAAGGAAGCCAGTTCATGCCGGAGAGGAAGGGCATATCTGCAGAGATATTCCCCCAGTTTTAGATATGATTCCTCTAGAGCAGGGGTCGGTCCTTAATGTGGGGACTATGGATTCCTAAGGGGTCCTTGGATAAATTTCAAAAAGTATGAAAAAAAAGTTCACTAACCTCTAAATGAAATTTAGCATTTCCTCCTTTTATAAATAAAGGCAACCAACCACAGTAATATGATGTTCCGCCAGACTGCCAAAGGGGTCCATGCATGATACAAAAAATGCTCTAGTGCCAAGGTCTAATGCCTAATGACCCAACATAAAACATAAGACGCAAAAGTCACTAACCTCCCCTCTAAGTCTGCCCTTTTGGCATCTTCTCAGGTGTAGCACAGTCAATTTTTAGCTCTTTAGAACTTACTTGGAATTAGGGTAACAAAAGTAATGGAAATTCAAAGGAATTACATCATATGGACATTAACTTATATGAATTCAACTATACTTGCTCCACAAAAAGAGAGAAACCAACCACTTAAATAATGCTGTGATTCCACCCACCACTGCACTCAATGAGCTTAGGTCCACTGGGAGAATCTACACCGACCCACATCCCATCTCAGGCACAGAACAGAGAAGAAAGGTCCCCATACCCAACAAAGCCCCAGAACTAAGGGACTAGGTTTTTTGCATTTTCTTTTCATTACAGACCCTTATCAGAATACTTGTTTAGGTGAAGACATCACTTCTGATTCTGCACACCCTTATCTATGCTCATCACCAGTGCTATTAAAATGTTTTACCTAACTACAAATCAGTCTGGCATCCTCTCATATAGGCAGAGCCCACATGCATACAGGTATATCAAAGCAGGTTTCTGAGAGCATCATCCATAACCTCAGTTCTGACATTTATGGACTGTATGGCCATGGGTCAGTCATTTTTTCTCTGAGCCTCAGCTCATTCATAAGTTGTAGCAAGTGTTCCTACCAATCAAGAGATACTGCATAAAAGGCTTTGTAAATCTTAAAGAATTATAATAAAGGTCAGATTTGATTTCAGGGGGTGTTATAAGAAAAGCATTATAAAAATGAGAACATCTGGGGTATATGTGTGTATGTGTGTGCGTGTGTCTGTGTGTGCGTGTGTGTGTGTGTGTGTGTGTGTGTGTGAGAGAGAGAGAGAGAGAGAGAGAGAGAGAGAGAGGAGGTGGGAATGGGGTGGGGAGGGTGTGTACCTGAACCTGTGATTTCACTGGTCTAGGGAACCCTGTGGGGAAACTCCCCCTACCAATGCTGACTGGCAGCGGCTCTATATACCTCCAGCTACAGAGCTGTCAAAGATGCTAAGATTTGGAAACTGATGGTTTCATCAGCTTCAGCCACTAAGCTAACCAACCCCCCAAACATCATGCACCCTCCATAATTCCTTCTGAAGTCACATGGAATGATCTCACCACCTTCTATTTCCCAGGAATCAGCATCATCATCTGCTTCTAGAGATATAATGAGGGGGTGGGGGAGAAGCAAAGCTAACCATTCACAGCACAAGGAGAAAGGAAAAATTCCATATAGCCCCTCTGCCGGTGAAAGGGGTTGTCTGTCTCCAATGCCAACACCTTCTAAAGTCCTTTGTAAATATCTACCTTTCCATTCTTCTTCTCCTCTTCACCCCCCCCCCCCACTCCCCCACTCCAGATACTCTATAATCCAATGACTGACACTGGGTTCCTATTGATTCCTCAAGACACTTCATTTTTTCTGACTCATCAGTGCCTTTTCCCAGGTTGTACCCTAGAGCAGTTCCTCCTTATCTGTCTCTGAAATTCCACCTTCTACAAGAACCTTTCCTGGTACCCCTTACTGCTATGCCAGTACGTTCCTTGAGAGTACCTCCAATTAATTGTCTATTTTGGCTTGTTTATACTTAGTGGTTTCATTGGAACATCCTCACCTAGCCCAGTTAAGATTGTGAGTTCCCTCAAGGCCTATTCTTACTCTTCTTTTTATCCCAAGCACCAAATATAGTGCCTAGCACTGTGAAATGCTAGCTATTGACTTGACTTCAGCAGGGTCTCTGGAGACCCCCACATGAGTCACGGGTTCGCTGGTCACAGAACAGAAGGTTGTTAGGATGTATGGCGAAGGGATAGGTTTAGGGCAGGAGCGGGGAACCTGAGGCTTCAAGGCCACATGTGGCCTAGGTCCTTGAGTGCAGCCTTTTGACTGAGTCCAAGTTTTACAGAACAAATCCTTTTATGAAGGGGGTTTGTTCTGTGAAGTTTGGATTCAATCAAAGGACCACACTTGAGGACCTAGAGGGCCATGTGTAATCTTAAGGTTTAAGCCCTGCGATGAACTCCCAACCCCAGAATTCCTAAAAACTTTTTTATCATAGCATGCAGGTTTCCCACCCCAGGTTTAGGGTCTTCAAGAGACTGATTCTACAGGATATACCAGCCAGGACATAGATCAGTTGTTTAGGGAGCTAGGAAAGGGTTAATACTTCTGGGACCCTGTAGAGCAAAGGGCTATGAGTCTATATCAAGGTGACCAGTTACACTGAGGCTTTGGCTCCAATCCTGTGACCTAGATTTCTCAGACTTTATCTTATCTCTCTCCTGAAGTATTTACTCAGCACCTACAGCCCCAGGACCCAGCTCTGACTAATCTCAAGGGAAAACTCCTCCCCCCAGTTATACCTTGCCTTAGTCTCCCTCCTGAGGAAGGAAGAACCAAGGGATGTGGTTACTTAACGATTTAACACCAAGCAGTCTGACTGATCTTGTCTACCATCTTCTGGTTTCTGCAGTGTGGGAAAAGACACAAGCTGGAAAGAATTCCTCTATGCTCCTCCCTCAATCCTTCCATGAACAAAAGGTACCAATGGACTTTTCCAGGTAACAGGGAAGCAGAGCAAAATTGTCAAAAAAAGAAGGGTAACCTCAAACCTTCTCCCTGGGGAAGGTAACTTTCTATTTCTACAAACTTTTCTTCTGAGCCACACCAAAAGACCGATCAAACACAGGAAGCAACAATTAAGGCCTAGTTCTAAAGAAACCCAAAAGTCATTTTTCTACGCTACGCTAGCCTATGCTGACACAACACTGGGAAGGGGAGAAGGCAAGGGAGACTTAGTTGAGAAAAACAAGAGCTGCAAGGATTTGTATCCCTTTCATCTTTAATGATTAACATAAAAATTAAATGTAAATAACATGGGAAACAGAAAGGTACCAAGGAAAGAGCCCCCTAGATTTAGAATCAGAGGACCTGAGTTTGAATCCCAGTCGATTAATATATACTATTTTATGTGTGTGTGTGCGTGTGTGCGTGTGTAACTATTTCTGGACTTCCACCTCAAACTCTTAGGATCCTAAGAGTGTGTATTGTTATAAAGTCAGTATTATGGCAAGCCATATGATGGCTCTGCATCTTCAGTCTTCATTCTCCTTGACTCTACCACCACAACTCCTAACATTCTGACCCTGATCAAGCCAGAAGTAGGAATTTCTGCTGCAATGATATTGGAGAAGTGAAAATGGCTTAACCCTGCTAAGTGAGCTGGTGGTCCTTGGTATGATATAGGAATGGATGTTGTGCAGTTGTTTCAGTCACTTCTAACTCTTTATGACCTAATTTTGGGTTTTCTTAGCAAAGGTACTGGAGTAGTTTGTCATTTTCTTCCCCAGTTCATTTTACAGCTGAAGAAACCGAAGCAAGCAGGGTTAAGTGATTTGCCCAGGGTCACACAGCTATTAAGTATCTGAAGGCAGATTTTTAACTCGGGAAGATAAATCTTCCTTGATTCTGGGCCCAATGCTCTACCTACTGCACCACCTACCTGCCCTAAATATGGATGACCCTTCCTCAGAGAGGTACTGGCCCAGTATGTTTAGTTCTGGGTACTGGAATGGCCCTTCCTAAATATATAGAGCACAACTCTCTCTCATCTAATTAGCATGTTGGTGTTACAACGCATGCTTTAATAGGACCATCCCTGAGGGGTCTGAGCAAAACATACTTCCCCCAATCTTAATGAACGTCAGGGGCAAATCACAAGAGGGAAAAGCTTGAAAATCAACAGGTGACTGGGAAGGATGTTGGAAGAATGAAATTGAGAAGGGTAGTCCTGACTACTGGAACCAGGAGATGGTGATTTATGGGAGGAAGGCTAATGACCACATATAGGTGAATAAGAACTTACAAATATATGAATACAATAGAGGCAGTGTGGTATAGTGGATAGAGCACTAGTTTTGGATTCAGGCAGACTTGGGTATGATCCCCACTATGTCATCATTGGCAAATCAATGCATTTCTCATGCCTTGGATTTCTTTCAGGCAAGTGAAGACAATAATGCCTTCAATATCCGCTCAAGGCGACTAGAAGGCTCAAAGACAATGTAGAAGTACTTTTAAGAACTATATAAATGAAGCAATAATGAAGATGAAGATGATGATGACACTGAAGACTAGGGCAAGGTCTACCTGGGACACACACTAGCTGTCTTGCCCTGGAAAAGTACCTTCTCAGTGTTCCCAGTTTCTAAGTTTCTAAGATTATGGATCAATAAATCTGGGGCTTCAAATCTGGGGTTTCCCAGACCCAAAGGAGATCATGGATAGATTTTAGGGGCTACATGATTTTCAATATTTTGATAACTATTTCATTATTAAATTGTTTCCTTTGTATTCCTATGTATTTCATTTTATGCATTTCAAAAAATTATTTTGAGACTTTCTTGGGCCTATAGGTTTCATAGAGTTTTGCTCTATACATTTAGGAAGTGGCATTCCAGAACCCAGGGGCTTCATATGTATATGGGTCATACAGTCTGCCAAAGGGGATTTATGACATACACAAAAAAATTAAGGATCCCTGTAGTTTTGCAATCAGAGGTCTCTATACTCACAAGTGTGGCGAAAAAATAAAATAATGTTGCAGATTTGTTGAAGGCCCTAGTTAATCAGGCTACCTCCTTGTCCTTTCTTGGTTACTGCCAGTGTAGTTTCCTTAGCTGCCATCAGGATCACTAAGTTGGAGGTAGAGTGGGAATGACGACTAGAGAGAGAGGTTCAGGATCGGAGCAAGGAAAAGAAAGATTCTAATCCCTCGAAAGAAGTGGTTTATAACTCCTCTGTCTAGACTTGTCATCACTCCTCAGTGGCTGAAGGAGGCAGGACTAGGGGAATATCTTGGGTATAAAAAGTATCAGAGAGAATTAAGGCTTTTGGATTACCAAAATGACACCTTTCCAAGAAAGAGGAAGTTCCTCATCCCTGAAATGAGGAGGGAGACTCTCCCCACTGCCACTACAATTTATATAGAGGGCTCAGAACTCACTTTGGGTTGCCTAGGCCACCTTTATTAGCCTAGCTTCACATTTTTGTAACTTACTGTTAAGGAGACTGAAACCACAGTAACCAAAATTACTGGGAGGAAAGTTGACAAGGTAGGGCAAGGATGGGACAGCTGCAGCAACTTTTTTTCATTTTAATGTCAGTGTTCCCTTAGACCTAGTAAAACCCCAGAGAGGGGAGATGACTGAATGAAGAGGTTCCTACAGCTATTATTTAATTACTTCCAGAACACAGAGGATCGATCCCCTAGGCATTGAAGGGCTTCACACAGACGACAGGAGATTCAGGCATTACCAAGAATGGCAGCCCTAGACTTAGTCCTGGATTAGAATACCACACCTCATGCCCTTATGCTAGCCATGTGGATGAGAGGCAAGTTACATAACCCTCTGGATCCTCAGTTACCTCATCTGTGAAATGGGAATATAACTCTAGAACATCACTTTCTTTTTTAAGGTTATTGTGAAGAAAATGCATTGTAAACCTTAAAAGTGCTACAGAAATAAAAGGATTTTTATTAAAATCATCCCAGGAAATTCTATAACCAAAGGATAACCAGTTAAGAAACTTAAGAGGGAGAGCAGGGAAATATTCCCATATAATCATTCTGTTCCTACTGCCCATGCACAAAATGTACTCCTATTGTGACAGTTTGGTTTTATTTAGCCAGTCCTCAAATGAAATCTTTCCTTTTTCCTGGGTAGCAAGCAGGCTTTCTGGTGGAAGTTTAATCCTGCTAAATATCCTCATCCCCCTGAAGCAGCACAGGTCAGGATGCAAGCCAGAATCTCACAGTACAGAACCACAAAATTTCTGAAGAGCTATCAATAAATCAACAAACGTTTAATAAGTATGTATGTAGTAGGCTTGTGCTTGGTTTGCTAAGACAGAAATGGGACAGTCCCTGCCCTCAGGAAGCTTATATTCTGCCATTCTTTAAACCAGTCTGTGTCCATATGGGAATTCCCTCTACAACTGCCAAAAAGGAATCATCCAGCTTTTGCTTTAAAGACCTCCAAGGAGGAGGAACTCACCACCTCTTAAGGCAGTCCATTTTGCTTCTGAATACCTTTGATGTATCAAACTGAAACTGCCTAACTACTGGTTCTACCTTCTGTCTCTGTATCTGTCTGTCTGTCTCTCTATCTCTCTCTCTCTCTCTCACACACACACACACACACACACACACACACACACACACACACACACACACACACTTGCCAGATTAAACATTCTTAGTTTTTTCAGCTGCTCCTGATATAACTACAGCAGTAGTCTTGGAAGAGAAGGCTGAAGCCTGACCCCTCAGGTGTAAGTGAACAACCACTCACAGGGGAAGAAAACAGTTTGTATCCTAACCTCCCCACTATAGCTATGGGTGGAGTTTGCCTCCAAGACAGCCACACTCTTTCCCAACCCTACTCTGACCCCTCTTTGCCCAGTCTAGTATGGCTCAATTCAGAGAAGTTATGACATTGCCACTGGCTCCCTGGCACCCATAGCATGTGCCATTGGGAAAATTCCTACCGCCTTCCCCCATCACTTGGAATACCATTCCCCTTCACACCAAGCAAAACAACCTTTGGGGGAAGGAAAGGCAGGACAGAGTAAGTCTCATGGGATAACGAAAGATGTGACTGTAATTGCAGATTTCACTGTCTTTGCCCCTCCATTTCTCTATTACTGTGCAGGGGACCACAGCCCCATCTCCCAGGTGCCTCTTTTCCTCACCCCATATATCAAGTTGCCAAATCTTGTCAATTCTTTAGCTGTGCGGTCCCTTCCTCTCCACTCACACAACCACCACCCTGATTCTCTCACTGGGACTAATCCAACTGCTTCTCTACCTCAAGTCTTTGCCCTTCTCCAAATTATCCTCCACACATCTGCCAAAATGCCCATTTGATCATGTTAACTCCCCTATCCCATAAACTCCAGTGGCTCTCTATTAAATGTAGTATTAATTACCTTAGTTTTCTTAAATTGCTATTTTAGTAAATTTCATTTATATAATATCAATACATATCAGGGGTACAAGCTCAAAAATTTCTGTTAATAGAGTATATGTAATTAAAACAGTATAGAGGGCCCCCATAATTCTGCTCTCAGGCCTGTCAATATCCCACCTAAAAATCCAGTGCCCAGAAGTGAGTCCAATATGCTAGATGTCTGCCTAGTGCAGAACAAAATGGTACAGCCCAAGATAAAATGAACTTTTTTTGGCTGCTCTAGCACTCCACAGTCTCATATGGAGTGGCAGTTTACTAAAATCCCTTAAATATTTTTCACTTCTGAAAAACACAGTCTGAATCAGACTATCATTTATTAGTGAAAGGGCACTATATTGATTACTGTAGAGGTTTAAGATCAGATGAGATAGAAGATGCAAACCTTAAAAGTGCCATGTAAATACTATCTACTTTTGTTAATATATATATGGTCCTTGATCTTTAAGAGTTTACACCCTAATTGGAGGAGGGGAAAGGATATAAACACATGAAAAATTAGGCAAAATGGGACATGAATAATAGAAAAGGCATCATATAAGTACATGATTAATTGCCAAATGAACATTATAGACAAATGCTGTAGGATTTCAGATGAGAAAGCTTACCTCTGGATACAACCCCTTCATTTTACATCTTAAGTAACTGAATAGAGAGATTAAGGGATTTTCTCTGGGCCACATGGACAGCAAAAATGCTGAGGTGGGATTAAAAGCACATCTTCCTAATTTCAATCCCAGGGCCCAACCCACCCTACTGGGCAGCCTCTAGAAATGAGGGACGGTGCAGTGGATAGAATGCTGGGCCTAGATCAGGAAAACTATCTCCCAGAGTTCAAATCTGGCCTCAGACACTTTCTAGTGGTGTGACCCTGGGCAAGTCATTTATCCCTGTTTGCCTCAGTTTCCTCATCTATAAAATGAACTGGAGAAGGAAATGGCAAACCATTCCAGTATCTTTGCTAAAAACAACAACAAAAAACCCAAATGAGGTCACAGAAAGTCATACACTACTGAAAAATGATCGAAGGAGGGAAGACTTGAGGAAGGATTTGAGTCAAGTATTTAAGGAATTCCCATCCAATGTTAGATTTGTGAGTGGGATTTTGAGAGGCAGAGAAGGGGAAAAAGAGAAGATATTCCAACTACAGGAGTGCCATAAGCAAACTCAAAGGAAGGAAAAGATATGTGATCTTAGTTGCCTATAGGGGGATGCTTAGCTAAAGGCTGTCTCTATTGGTAGAAGGGGCTCTGTAATACCAACTACACAAGCAGAGACCTCAAATTCCTTTTCTCCTTGGCTTCCACCCTGTAGCTCAAGATGGATTATTCTTAGTCTAGGAACGTTCCCTTCCTTACAAGTTTAGCCATTTTAAAACCAAAATGAGTTCAGCTCTTCTGAGCAGATGTCTTTTCTGGAACTTTTCTTGTTCAGGGAGAATCCTCTGGCCTCATTGACTGGAAAATTTCAAGGGGTATTTATTTGCCCATGGCTGCAAATAGATGTAATCCCAATTACCACGAAGGCCCTCTTTCTCAATTTTTCATAATTATCATCATGGGCAATAGGCAACTATGTAAGAGACAGATATGTCTCAAAACCTGTTCTCATCCTCAGACCCTAATGCCCTCCCCAACCCCAGGAAGAAGACTCCTGATTATAAGCATTTACAAACCCCCAAGTTCATTCTTAGGGCACATCTCAGAGACTAAGCCAACATATTTTTTTTGTATTCAAAGCAACTAGGGAGAGGATCATATTTGAGCAGCCTCATGCTCCAGTGGTCTGCAGTCTGTAGCAAAGACACAAAGATGATTCACCAGCCTTCGTCCCTGGCAGCTCCCTAGATAATAAATTGGGGAGTGATTTTTCTTCTACCCAGATCATTAATTTTCACATGAAGCGAGAGCCACCATGAGACAGATCTTGCCTCCCATTCAAAAGGAAAAAAAAGAGAGAAAGTGACTTTTAAACCCCCTTTGAATACTGAGTTGTTTTGAATTCATGTCCATCAAATCAATCCATGAGCATTTCTTGGGTGCCACATAAACCAAGGCAAATGAAACAGTTCCTGTCCTCAAGGAGCTTATATTCTGTCAGGGGAAACCAGACAGGGAGAAATTATTTCAGACTGAATAGTGCCTGTAACTGTTTCCACAATTACATTACAACTAATATTTACTGAGGGGCTATGTGTCCAAAAGATGAGACCAGAATCAGATGAGATTCAATGGCAGCCAGTCCCCCTCCCCCTTCCCTCACTCATATCCACAAAGGACCTTGAGAATCCACGGTCTAATCATATAGAATAGTTATGGCCTAACCATAACTATTCTCTCCACAAACTATCCATATTCCTGGAAGGCTCCTTTTAGGGCCCTTCTTACCATAGACTAGCTGAATTTCTGTCCTATAGGTAAATACAAGGGGAGAAAGTAAGCCTAGGACACACACACACACACACACACACACACACACACACACACACAGAGTGATTGTGTAGAATCCATAAGTTTCCAAGAAACAACAGTCTACAGAATGGTCAGCTAAGTGGCAGTGGAGAGCCTCCAAGGTGTGAAGTCAGAGAAGACCTATGTTCAAACCAGGCCACATACTATTTACTTGCCAAGTGACCTTGGACAAGTCATTTAACATCTTTCAGCCTCAGTTTCCTCATCTATAAAATGGAAATCACAATACCAGCTCTTCTTGGGTTGCTGTGAGGAGCAAATGGAGCTAACATGTGAAACTGCTTTGAAGAAATCAGTACCAGCAGAGAGGCAGCCCAGGGAAATAAAAGGGGAATTGTATTTGAAGTCAGAGGACCTGGGTTGGAATCATGATTTTGCTGCATAGGTAGCATCTGTATCACTCTGAACAAGTCACTTCATCTCCTGTAAAATGAGGTGGTTGACCTGTTGGCTCTCAGGTCCCACTGCACCTGACATTCTCTGTGGTTCTATGGTCCTTGGTGTCCTAACCTTCCTTTTCTGTCCAGTCAAGTTCCCCTCCAGGTCCATTCTAGAAGACAAAGAATACGGAGCTTTGGAAGATCTGGTACAGAAGATGAGAGCATCAAAGACCTGGAGAGGGAAGTGAAGCTTCTCACCCAGTCAGGCCATCTAATATCCAGAGGAGGAGCCCAGGAGTTTTCATCACCACACTCATGAATGGTCAATCCATTAGAAGAAAAACTCAAATCTCCAAATCCAACCAGAAAGCAGGTTTAGCCCCTTCCTCAAAGCACAAAAGATGACTCCAAAATTTTATGTCACCAATCCTGGCCTTTCTTTAGTATTTGAGATTTCCAAATTCAGCCGCTAATTGGACATTTCTCTCTGGATAACCCATCAACACTTTGCTCTTAACATGTCCTGAATTCGGAGCATCATCTTTTTTCACCTGATCTTTTCTTTCTTACTCATTACTTGTTTAAGATCCCATCATTCACCATTTCTACTATGTTCATAACAATCCCAGTGTCAACTTTGTCTCCTCTCTTTCCCTCTCTCCTCTTCTCAATAATTGCCTGACATACCACCCTAATATAGGCCCTTCACTGCTTTTTGCCTAGACTATTGCAATAGCGTTCTAATAGTCCCCTTTCTCCTCCTCTTTCCTCCTTCCCCCTCTGCAGTCTTTCATATTACTTTCATATTACACACTGCTTGATCTAGTCATGTCACTCCTCTGCTCAATGATCTGTGGCTCGTCATTGCCTAACCAGTAAAGTTCAAAATCTTTTGCCCCAGATTCAAGGCCCTTCATAACCTGATGCCAATCTATACTTTCCTACCTTATCCTATATTACTCCTCCCTCCCCCTTTTATTTTCCAGATGGATTGGGCTGCTGATTCTTCCCCCTGCCCTTTGCTCTCCTGCCTCAGCACTACTACTTATCACTACTAGTTAATGGTTGGTTTTTCTTCTCCTGGTACCTAAAAGTCTCTTCGCCATTTAAATTCCTAATCTTCTTTAATACCAACAGGTCATCCGTAGAGCTTTTAACTTATCCGTAAAATGGATGCTTAGCTATGTCAAACCTCAAATAACACAATCTTGTGTTTTTCCAATGCTCTCATATAATTCTGAGTATCATGTTCATCTGTGTTTGTAGTCTACATCCTAGATTAGAAACTCTGTTAAGGCAAAGCCTATGCCTTTATATCAGCTTTCTGTCTCTCTCAGTACCTTCAGTGACTTGCATGCTCTATTTGTTGAATGAATGAATTTATGAATGTTGAATTTTTAAATGGGTCACTCTACTACATTCCTGAGGGGCCAGCAATACCTTGCAAGTGCTATACAAAATTCTTCATGGAAAGTAATGAAGATGGAAGGGACAGTGTAATCCCCTCAGTCAAAAGTCCTTCAAAAATCTCAAGTTTTCCAAACTAAATATTCTAGGTCTGTTAAGCAATAAGCCTGTGGAGGTTTTATGGAAGCATTTTTGTTATTGTTCAGTCATTTCATTTCTGTCTAACTCTTTAATGACCCTATTTAGGGTTTTCTTAGCAAAAATACTAGAGTTTGCCATTTCCTTCTCCAGCTCATTTTACAGATAAGGACACTGAGACAAGCAGGGTCAAGGGACTTGTCCATGGTCACACAGCTAGTAAGTGTCTGAGGCTGGATTTGAATTCAGGTCTTCTTGACTCCAGGCCCAGAAATCTATCAGCTGGACCACCTAGCTACCCCAAAACAGCTTTTACTGTTCCATAATCCTGAAAGCACATTTTTACAGTAGTAGTCTCCACCACAGAAACATAATGCAAGCCATTCCTTGTGCCAACTCAAAATGGCACCTCTCTATGCCCACTCCAACATCTGGGCCATGACACCCCTGGATAAGAAGCTGAAGGATGCCTCAGCACATTCCCTAAATATTTCAGGTATCAATTCAGTGGGCTTCTCTCATCCTTCCTTCCCTGTCCTCCAGAACAAAAGCAGGCTTATAGTTTAGGAGTCATACCAGGCTTTCCCAGCTCACCCTCTCTCTTCCTTCCCAGGCTCATCTTCTCTTGTGGCACTCTGGTTCTAGGGGGAAATGACACAGTTAATGGAAGATCTAGCTATGCTGAGCTTGTGGGGAAAAGAGAACTACCTGACTTGGATGGCAAGAAATTCAGCTGAAAAAGAGATAGAGAACACTATTGCAAGTTCATTGAAGTCTAGGATCAAAGTTATAATGCAAGAAAAAGAGTCAGAAATCTAACTTTCCCTTTCCTGGGAATCTAACTCCCAGGAGGACCCTGAACTCAACATTTCAGTTCTCCTCATCTCCATAATGGAGATTGGCCAAAATAATAATAAAAAGTTAGTGTAACAATTTCCAATCTGCAGATAAAGGCTCTATTAAAGTACAAAGTATCACTTAACTGCCCCAGCTTCAATCTATCAGCTTCAACTCCCATGTCCCCCAGGACATTACTTCAAAACCAAGGAGATGAAGTCAAGACTGGGAAAAGAGAGACATATTCTCTAGTGGGGCTTTCTTAAATGGAAGAGAGGAAAGGGGAGGGAAAAAAACAATGAAAATAAAGACTGTCTGTTTCCCAAGAAGGCGGTTGGGGAGAAACTATTCTTTCCATTAACTAAACCTCCAAAACAACCTATGGATTATTTTTTGCTGGGGCTGCCCAAGAAACAAAATAAAGGAATCTTTGTACAATGCCAGCCAGTTTCCTCATTCTCACAACAGCCAGTTCTACTCAATTTTCTAACATGCAGAGTTTTAAAATGCTCCCCCCATCTGTCCACCCATCCATCCTAGCACTGGAAAAGCAAGGAAACTGAAGCTTATGCTAAATTTGGCCTGTGCTTGTGAATAGACCTCTCTCTGCAGGAAAAAGAGAGAGGAAGGAGGACCTGAAGCCAGCAAAGTCTGAGTTCCAAGAGTAGAAGGGGCTGGAACAGCATGGTAAGGTGATCTATGTACTCCACCCAGACTCATTCATTCAGCATTCAGCCTTCTCATCCTCAAGTCTCAAGGTCACTGCCAGATACTATATCCAAGATTTTTTTTTTAATTAAGATTTAGCTTTCTCTCACAAATCTAAAATAAACTCTTTTAGCAGCCTTCTTCATCTAAGGAAGAGAAAAAGACTGGAAAGAAGATAATTCTGGACCTATTAGGACAAGTCATTTGAAGGCTTCTCTCTTCCTAAATGTCCTCCTCAGTGTGGCGGGGGCAAGGGTAGATGGGGGTGGGAGGGAGGTGGAGGCAGGGAAGCAATCCACAATCCTTCCCTGTTCATGTCTTCCCAACATATGCCCCCAAAATCTGGGGATTCTGGAGGAAATTCTTACAACCAATGGGCAGGAAGGGAATGGGTGGTGGAGAAAAAGCCTTACATATTCCCACCACTCCCCTCCAATGTTTCTGGTCTGGCCTAGAGCTAAAGGCTAGGGAAGCACATTCCCATTCACTGTGAAAGAACTTATAGTACCAGACCTATGTTTAAATCCTGGTTCTGATACTCATTACATGACCCACAGACAAGCCTAGGATCCTGAACCTCAATCTCACCATCTGTACTTCAGAACAATGGATTTTAGATCAAGAATACCTGAATTCAAACCCTGTCTTAAAAACTTATCAGCTATGGAAATAAAACTGCATGATTTCACATGTATAATTAATATCATCTTGTTTCCCTTTATAGTAAAGATGGGAAGAGGTGGGAGAGATTTTAGAATTCAGCTTAAAAAGAGTGCAAAAATAATTTTTAAAAAAATCATTAGTTAGGTGACTGACCAAATCACTTAACCTTTCTGAACCTCAGATTTTTTTATTTGTAAAAATGGGGGTTATGACAACACCTACCTCAGAAGGATGGACTTTGAAACCTTGTTTAAGGTTACCATTACTTCAAGGATTTATATTAGGGTGGATATTCCCTCCACCAACACAACCTCTTTTGGTCTTTAAGAGTTACTATATTCAGCCTATAGCCAACCTGAGCCCCCTTTCAAGGGTAGTCCTTACACAAAAGCCATAGCCTCGCACTAGGCCTATACCCAAAGGCTTTCCGACTCAACAGGACCTTGTAAGTGAATTTTTACTCTGTTGGCATAGCTTTAGAAAACTCATGTTCACTTATATGTCATGAGGAGTAGGCATTAGAGTAGGACTTTACTGGGAGTCCTATCTATGAAATATGACCTTTGGTACATTACAAGGAAAGTGTCTTACACTGCACCTTGGAAAGGCACTATAATATAATGGGAAAGGAAATGGGCCCATACTTAGGAGACCTACCTTTGAATGCCTCTCACCACACACACACACACACACACACACACACACACACACACACACTCACTCTCCCTCTCTCTCTCTCCCCGCCCCCTCTCATATCTGAGCCTTAGTCTCTCCATTTACAAAACGGGAATAATAATCCATACCCTCAAAGAGTGGTTATGAACATCAGATGGGGTAATGTACATAAAGCATTAATTTATTTTACATGAATATGTTATTGTAAGCCCCAAAAAACTGGGAGTTGGAGGAAAAACATGGAGACACTTTGCCCCTTTGCTATGGTTCATTTAACACTAGATGTTCTTTCAACTCAAGTTTAATGAGAGAGCTACAGTGTAAGCTCCCTATTGCCTCTTGCTCAGATTGATATGAGTGTGATAACACAGCAATAACTGCCCCCCCCACTTTGTTCAGGGCATGAATAGAGGTGGAAGAGGTGTCAAAAAAAACCCCAAAACTTTCAACTTTGACCAATCTGATCTTATGTGACTGATAATCACATCCCCATCAACATGACTACTAGCCCCCTTCTTGGTAGTAATGAGCTTCCCAGGGGGAAGGAGCCGTTCCCACATCAGTTCCCCATTCTAATGCTTTATCAGAAAAACCAACTGTCTTTCACCACCACCCCTCCCTTATTCTAAGGTATAGGGGAAAACAAAAAAAGCAAGATCCTCAGAAATCTGAATACTGAGCTAAAATTAAGAGATTGGAATTGAGACAACTAAAGGACAAGGGCACTATGAAAAATACTGAAATCTTACAACTTTGACATGTCACTTTCCCTCCTGATCACTGTTACCTTCTCAGTCATTATCCTCCTCTCTGGCTAAAACAGCTGTTCTCAGCTGGGGAGGGGAAAGAAAACAGAGCTCCCCCTACTTTTTGTAAAAGGTTTTAAGGGCCAAGGAATTGCAAGAAAATCCAAAGAGGAACCAAGACAAGTCAGAGGAGGAGGCTCCCACAGACTAGTCTTCCTAAGGAGAGGGATTCTCCATCTGTCCACTGATGTGCACACAACAAGGCCCTTAATAAATGAAGGCTGAATTGACTTGGATCTAAAGGTCATCTAAACAAATGAAGGAGCATTATGGAGAACAAGCAGAGGAAATGGAAAGGAAGTAGACCAAAAGAACACAAGAGTTACCAGTAAACTCTTGCCTCCCTCCTATTTAGATGAGAATCCTATGTAGGTGCTACAAGAGATCCCTGTAGCCAGATGCCCTTTCTCACTAAAATCCGAGGTAGACCAGGCTGACTAAGGGCTACAGGAATCCACCAGGGTCATCTTTTCTTTCCATGGCAATACCAAAAACTAAACCTCCTGGGCTAGATGGGAGCCTCTCCAAGCAGGGGAGAAGCTTAGATCAAGCTCACTGGTAACTGGAAACCCTTGGCTCAGGCCCAGAAGGCAGAGGAGGCTCTGTCTATTTCTATTTCCTCTGGTTCTGCTCTTCTGAGATTCCACTTTCCTAGATATTCTTGACCTTTTGGGGATCATGGACCCTGCCCCCCTCCTTTGGCAGTCTAGTGACAGGACTCCTTTTCAGAAGAATGGTTCTTTAAAAATCCGTAACTGAAGGAAATGTTAAATTTCAGTTAGAGGTCAGTTACAATAAAGATGTCATTTTTTCCCATCCAAGTTCATAAACTTGCTGAATTCTCTCTAGGCCAGTTTAAGAACCCATGTTCAATATCCTATCATTTCATCTACTCCAGCAGCCTCTTTCATTGACCATGCTAGGCAGTCAGTCAGTTGGGAAGCTCTTCCCCACTCTGCCAGGATTAACCGACTCCCCCAGCGCAGCTCAGTTTAGTAAGCTGATAATTGTGTCTTTATCCTGCAGTGTTCTGCAATGGGTCAAGTACAGACTTGGGGCTGCACTTGAAGTTCAAGGTCCCCTTGCCCCAGCAGCTTATCCCAGATGGCTCCTGGTCAAGGCAAACCACAACTCCATCTGCGCTGTGACTCCTCAGACCTGTGGCTCAAGACTGAACACACACAGTTCCTCCACAGTTCCCTTCCCAGTCCTTTGACTCCTGAGCATTCCAGATGAATTCAGGGGATTTCCCATTGACACACCAGGAAAACCACGTGACTGGGTAGATTTTTTTCCCAGCAATACTGACCACTTCCCAATGTAACCAGAGCTTAAATGAGGTTTTTCTCCTCTCATAGCATGAGATGCTTTTAGAAGAAAACTATTCAGGGGGAAGGAGGGGGAAATTTAAAACTTATGGAAGTGAATATTGAAAACTGTAAATAAATCAATTAAATATTTAAATAAAAAAGAAGGAAACTATTCTGCTTTCCATGATGACCCTTGTACTTCTTATTCCAAAATCCAGGAAACTACCTGGAGAGCCCTTAAGGGGCCAGGGTCTGCCTATGGCCTAAGAAAGAACAAGAGCTGGCGTGGGGGTGAGGGGAGGCAAAGGAAAGGAGAGGACAGCCTCTGGGTGGATCTGATGGGAGTGGGGTTCTGGCTGGGAAGTAAAGTTGGATGCTATTGCTTTTGTATATGACCAAAAACCGCACCATTTTTTGTCCTGGATGGCCAGGCGCAAGTGGCCTGGATTCCTAGTCCAGAGTCAGAGGACATGGGCTCAAATTCTACTTCAGATTCTTATGTATGGAACATCATGGATGAGTCATTTAACTTCCCTAAAACCAAGGTTCCTCATCCATAAAACAAAGAAGCTTGGACTAGAATAATCCCTTCTGGCTCTGTATCCATGTTCCTATGATCTTAAGATCCCATGTTCTCTCAACAACTCTTCAACTAATTTCCTTTTGACTCTCCCTTTAGAATGGCCACTTCAGCAGATCATCTGACTTAGGTGAGGTTCTTAAGTTGGGGGAAGGGCCTTATGAACTTGTTACATAGACACATACACACAATTATGTTTCAATAGAATTGGTTTCCTTTGTAATCCTGTGTATTTTACATATTTTAAAACGATTCCCTGAAAGGGTTAAAGGATTTACCACACTAAGGATGTGACACAAAATAGTTTGCAGGACAGTTGAGCTAACCTAAAATGTAAGCGATTATCCTTGACCTTATCTGTCATACTAAACCGGCTCTAAAAAGTCTACAATAATATGATGTCCAGGCCACATTTATTTTTACTAGCACATAACCCCAGTTGATATGTAGGCTGGTCGATGTTCAATTTCCTTAGACTTAAGTAAATTACACCAAGTCACCACCATCCCCCAAATGTCTTGTTGGCTGACTATAACCATCAAAATGGAGGTGACTGGGGTGAGAAGAGAAGTCGGCCTCACCAGTGAGCGATCTGTCCCTTAGTGAAACAGTGCATCGGTCATCCTGGAAGAGCTTATGAATGAGGGAAGGTGCTCCCAACAAGGGACACATACAAAGAAAGGGGAAGCTCAAGGCAGGACACCTACCTTGGAAATGAGTTCATCATGGTTGGCCAGGTGAGCCCTACAGTGAATGCAGCTGTAGGTCCGGTGGCAAGAAGGCAGATATGCCTGAAAAGTCTTGGACCTCGTCATCTTCACCATTGGAGCTGCCGCTGAATGCTGCCCAAACTCAGGGGTGGCCCAGGAGGTGCTCCCACAGGACGGGTCACAGGGGAAACACCGAAAGACGCAGGTAAATGCCGTGGTTTTGGCAGGTGGCAGGTGTGGGGCAGGCTCCACACACTGGCGATGGCTTCAGAGGAAGGACTAACTTGCAGGCAGAGGTCTGCGGTACGTTGTCAGCAGCCTGCAGCGCCAAGAAAGGGAAAAATTATTAGCCATGGGACCAAAGCTTCTGACTCGCAGCCCAAAAGCTGTCAGAGATGCTGCCTATGAAGTAAGCCAGGAGACAAGGAGAGCCCAAAGTACTCCTCTAGGACCAAAAGGTCTTGTCTCTTAAATGTTCTTCTTTGTCATATCTCCAAAAGAAAATTAGATGGAAGAGTGAAGTATTATAGAAGACCCAATACCACCGCTTTGGCTGAATGGCGACAGACACTCCTACATGTAACCCCCAAGCTGCAAAAGTATTTGACAGCTACCCAATGTCCATTAAAATCCAGCAAGTTACATGCTACCTACATACTGAGAGAGAGGTGATGGATGGGCTCAAGGTGCAGGATAAGACACTTTTGGACCTGGCCAGTGCAGGATTTTATTATTCTTTATTATGCATATTTATTATGAAAGAGACAGAAGTGGGAGAACAGATTTTTGTTAATTGAAACAAAAATTGTTTTTAATCCAGAAAGTTGGATCCCAGTCAAATTTGCCCCTTTGGGCTGGGAAACATCAGACTCCAAAATGTGCTGGGCCAGAGCTCATGGAAGAAAAATCTTCAAGGGAGTCCCCTTCCTTGCCTTTGCCCTACCCCAAAGTTAGAACCACTGATTCCCCACACTTGCTAGAAGAATTTA
This sequence comes from Potorous gilbertii, assembly GCA_028658325.1. Classification (NCBI taxonomy): domain Eukaryota; kingdom Metazoa; phylum Chordata; class Mammalia; order Diprotodontia; family Potoroidae; genus Potorous; species Potorous gilbertii. Next base: position 41,327 of record JAQQSK010003048.1, on the reverse strand, counting down.
ATCCCTCAAATGACACCTCCAGAATCCTCTAAGAGCCCCAAAGTGACTATCATCAAAGAGGCAGTGATATCAACCTAAAATTGGGCTGGGAAATTGTTGAACTATAAATTTCTTCCGGACAAGAACCCCATCATCTTTTCATCTTCACATCCCCAGCTCATTACACACTGTATAGTACACACTGACCATGGCAAGTCTTTATTAGACTTATTATTTTAATAGGTCTTTATTAAATTGGACAGAGCAGGATAGCCTTAAACCTCAGCAGGAGACTGGCTGGCCAACTTCTTTCAAGGAAGTCAGTCAACAAGCATTTATTAAGCATCTATTTATTTAGCAAAGGGCACTATGCTAAGCCCTAGAGATACAAATAAAGGCAAGAAAACACAATCCCTACCCTGAAGACACTCATATTATGTACATATAAAATATATACAGCATTATTACTCAGTCTTTGGGGTTTTCTTGGCAAAGATACTGGAGTGGTTTGCCATTTCCTTCTCCAGCTCATTTTAGAAATGAGGAAACTGAGACAACTGGGGTCACACAGCTAGTCTCTCTGAGGCCAGATGTGAACTCAGAAGGATGAGTCTTCCTGACTCCAGGCCTGGCATTTTCCACTGTGAATGGAAGTTCTCCACTGTGAGTGAAAGTTAATTCAGAAGAAAAGCATTTCCCATGAAGCAGCACTAGGCCCTACATAGAGGAAAAACTCAATAAACATTTCTGCCATACCCAGACTCTTCCTGTTTGGGGCAGCTTCTCAAGTAGAATTTCTTCTCTGCCCTCCCTGGTCACTATGGACATAATAGAGAGGTCAAATATCTATCCGCATTAAGCTGCAACTCTTCCAATGGGAGTTTTCTACACTAAGACTGTGTGTTCTTTACAAGGCAGCTTGTGACACTGGGTGATGACAACCAGGGGCTAAGCAGAGGCAAGAGGGAGAAGAGGAGATCCACAGGTTCTAAGCCCACCCTCAGGCTCACTCAGCTATTCTGGAGTCTGTTGATTTCCTGGGCTCCTTTCATTGGGGGTGCTCCCACTCGCCTACCTCCCAGGAGAGCTGCGCGTGTTAATTAACACTTGCATCATGCTTTGAAGATAAAATTATTTAGAGAGATGGGGGAGGAAGACAAAGACAAACAAAATTGAGTCTTCTCTTACTGGATTATATCTGGGACCCATCTGGCTTTGTAGAGAGAATACAAAACACTGTCCCCTTTTTACCAGGCCCACCACTTTTGTGGTGAATCTTCTAAGAGCGTCCTTCCAGCTCTGCCCACTTGTCCTACCCCACAGCCCTAGAGGTAAACAGTCACCAAAAGTCCCCATATATACCCAGATGATAACAATGCACCTAAAGACTTTCACAGTATTTTACACACATTATCTCAGTTGTACCTTCATACAACTTTGCAATGTGGGTACTACAAATATGCTTAACTCAAAACTGAGGATCAAAGATGTTAAATGACTTTCCCAAGGTAACACAGCTAGTTAGTATTAGGGGTGGGATTCAAACACATGTCTCATCCAATCCCCACATGCTTCTTTTAAGATTTAACTAGACAGATACTAGTTGAATTAACACTCAGGCTTAAGGTACCAATATTCTGAGCTCAAAAGTATTTCTCTTTCATGGGCACTGAGCCAGGAAATCCTTTGGTCTGACTAGGTTAAAGCTGAGACATCCAACTTCTGCCAAATGGACCTAAGAAGGCATGGCTACATGACAGGGCCCAGGGCACAGGCTGTACTCTCCTTCCCCACTCCATATTTTTAATCAAGGGTGAAATCAAGTTGAAATGAAGATGGAAGAAGAAAAGTTGTCACAAATGGATAGTGAGCAGCTTGAGGGAGCATGGAGGGAGGGAAGGGAGAAGGGGCTATCTTATTGACCTTATTTTGGTGGCAGGACCAAAGCAGAGGTTCATTTGAGGATGCCTGGGAAGAAGGCAGAAAGGACTGTGGACAACCAGAAGACTCAGTAGTATCCAGCAGCCAGGGCTGCTACAATGTTTCCTCCTCAGGAGGCTGCCTCAGAACTGTCTTCTGGCATGATCTTATGTGAGAGGAGAAGGCCCTCTAAGGACTCCCAATCTCCCTGTCATTGACTGAGCTGTCAATCAGCATTATGGCAAACCAGCATGGTACCGTCTTAAAATTTACAGTTGGGTTCATGCCAACTCAGCCAGTCGATGACAATGGTGGAAACTCCTTATTTTATGCTTTTATGTGGCCTCATCATGGTGAGGTCCCAATGAGTACCAAATCATTAGACAGAGATTTTAGTGATCTATATAGTCTAACCCTCTCATTTTATAGAAGGTGATTTGTCTACTACAGTTACACAGGCTGAGACTCTCAACTCAGGTCTTCTGACTAATGTTCTTAACATTATGCCACATTTTCTGATGGTAATATCCTACATAAGTCACTACCCAGTCATTGACCAGCAGAAGACCTTCCCTTCATTTTCTATGTGACTCTCCCCAACACCTCCTCCCCAAAACACAGAGCCCAGAAGAATCACTCCAGTGAGCCATACCGTAACAGCTGTAAGTTCACCATCGATAAAAGGGTCATCTTTGGGGGCTAAAACTGAACCACTGTCGGTCAGTTATTATGAAAATGTGAAATGTCCCTGGTAGAAAAGAATCTGATAACCTACTTGGGGTTTCCTCAGCTCCTCCCTCATTCCCTGACCCAAGAAATCCTGAAAATGCAGCAGCTCGGAAGGATGAGCTCCCAGAAGTCTGCAGAAGACTGGAAAGAGCAGGAGGAGAGAAGACAAGCAGTTTCTCTTTGGATCAAATGCTTCTGAAGGGCAGTCTTGACGGCTGGACAGGGAAGACAGGGCGGAAGGGAGGACAAGCTCTGACCCCATCCACCCCCCATCCTGTGCAAACACTGTGGGAGGAAAAGAAAACAAGCCCCTGGCTGCCAGTCTGGGTTTGTACAGCAGCTGCAGAGTCTGTTTTCTTATCCATACAGGGAAGATTCTAAATTATGCATTTACCAGGAGCAGGATTATTTCTTCTTTCACTTCTGTTCTTCAGAAAGAGGAAAATCAAAAAGGATGAGAGGTTCTGGTTTTGCTCAACCCTGGGTTCCAAGACTTCTCTCTCAGAGATGGAAACGTGAAGATGCAGGCAGATGGACACACACATACACACACACACAAACACACAAACTACACAATCTCCTCACTGCAGTATTGAACAAAAAAAAAAACAACCAAGGGCCAAAGGCACCCAGGGAGCCCTCCTCAGATACAGAAGCTGGACAACCTCCTTTAAGAGGCTGAGCAAGAATCTCAACTTGGCTGGCTGCCATCTTGTTCATACTCCTCTTGAGGGAGGGGGGAAGGTAACTTGTTGAAAGAAAAGAAAGCCACTGTCTCAGGTGTGTGAGAAAGAAGAGAGGAAGGGGAAAGGAGAGACTAGCACAAGAAGATTCAGGGAAGGCCTGCAAGGCTAAGATGAAAGAAGGGATTAGATGAAAAACACAAGAAGTAGGAAACTACTACCTACCAGATGCAGAGGGGGAAGGGGAACCAGACTACTCCTTTCTGTGTCTTTGTCCAGGATTCTCAGGTGAAAAACAGGAGTAAATATGTTTGATGGACTGAAGGGGGAGAAATGAAAGAAGAATGAGGTTAGGGGCTCAGAACGCTCCTCGGCCAAAGTCTGTTTCTAACTCACTATAAGCTTTAAACCATCTGGGCCTTTTGTTTCATCCTCTGTAAAGGAGAGGCATGGGCTTTGGTGTAGTCCAGATTGATTTCCAACTAATCAAATAGGCTCAATATTTAAAAGCCTCAGGGCACATGTACAAATTAAACACCATTTTAAATGAAGTAATAATCTATCACTGTGAAAATTATAGAAAGATTTGCTACCACCAGCAGTTGGCTCCCTCCTATCAGCAAAGGAGAGAGAAGATGTGAAATATTATTATTAAAAACAAGGAACTTGGCAACACCCTATCAAGGGTAAAGTCCACCAGCAGCACACCCTAGACCTTGCCAGCATGTGTGGCTAAAACTCCTTCACCCAGACAGATGCCTTTTCCTGAATGAGCCACAACCAAAACAGGAAAATCCCAATAATCTCAACCGAGAAGGACCATTTTACTTTGGCGGGCCCAGGGCTTTATGGGCTAGTGCAAAGCCTCACACTACCAGGCCCAAAACCAAGCTCATTATTCACATGAGCCACCAGGTTGGAATTGTGTGAACATTCCCCAGCAAACCATCATGATAGAGGTGGCAGGATTGGGAGGATTTGGTCTAGTGGTGAAAAAGCTAATGACACTAAGCCACAAGACAACCAGACTCATTCCTTGAATATTCAATTTTTTGGATTGGGCATGGGGGAAGGGAAGAGAGAGGGATTTAAAAAAAAAATGAACAAAAATAAACAAAACACTTCCCCCCTCTAACTCCCATCCTTGCCTCCAGCAGAGGCTAAGCTGGTTTTAACTAAGACAGGGAGAAAGAGGCTAAACCACTAGCAGTGATCCTTATGGATATGTAATCAGCACTTAAAGGGTCCAGAAGACACCAGGCTGGGTCCATCCATCTCACAGGACAGCAGTACTCCCCAGGGAGCATGTTGACCTTTGTGACAATTTCCCTTTGAGACTTCCTTAAATGCTTCATTGATAAGGAAGGGGTTGAGATTAGGGGAAGTAGCTCAGGAGTAGAAGTCAGAACTCTGCTAGTACACAATTCCATCTCCAAGCTATCACCTTAGAGTTGTTGGCTCTAAAACGTGAGCTCCAATCCTTCTCTTAAAAGGAGTTCTCCCAGCAAGTTAGACAACTATCAATGATCCTTTCTTTCCTACCTTCGATTCTAGAGTCTACTTTTTTGCTGTGATCAAATAAAAAGATAACTAACTCAAAAGCACTTTGCAAACTTATCACTTTAAAGGTCATGTGAAGGTAAGCTATTGTTATTTCTCCAGACAAGAAGCAGCAAAGTGGCTTTCTTCCAAAGAAAGTAGTCAAAGGGGTTTGGATTAAATGGTTTCTAAGGTTCTTTCCATCTCTAACTCTAGGGTCCCATGATTCTAATCATCTCATCCTAAAGAAATTATGGTTCCAAAGCACACATATCATACTGTCACCCTGAAAAAGCAAACTCCCAAGTTTTCTTTAATTATGTTCAAGGGAAACAATCACTTAAAAAAGTTATTTTTAGAGTTATATTCAAGATAGATCCAAACTTAAAGATCTGAATAAAGGCTGCTTTTCCCAAGTAGTCACCCAGCAAGGCTAGATACTTATTCCATCAATATCAACGGAACATGCTTGGGATGTCTTTATGGGAACTACTAGAGCCCAGAATACACAAGAAAGTCAACCTCCTGGCATTATAGGTATATATACAAAATGGTATTATTGCAAGCTTGATAACCCATATGATGTGCCAAGCTTCGCTCTGACAGAACATGAAGCCTTCCAAAAATCAAGTCTACTCTTTATTGTTCAAAGAATATGTTGCAGACTCTGAAGACAGTTTTAGAAGTTCAAGAGAACCAGACAGGTGCTTGGTAAATACTAGCTCTTGTCTAAAGTTTACAAAATCCAAAGTGTTCTTTGAAACAATGTTTTGTCCAAACTGAATAATTTGAAGAGGACAATACTTAATTAGGAAGTATTACATAAGTTCTTATCTTTTGATTTAAAAAAAATTATACATCATTTAGTATCAGGTCTAGATGGGGCTAAAAACTAACCCAGTCTTTTAATCTGAACACCCAAGAAATCACAATCAAGGAAACATTCTCCTTCATAAAACAAATGGACCTCCCCTCCATCTCTGATTAAAAGGACTGAATTGATTTCACAGATGTGTTAAGAAGCTGATTAGAGAAGAATAAGGACTGTGAAATTCAAGTCCTTCCCTAAAGCAGGCACTCAAGCTAACAGATTCCAGTTTGGAGAAACCTTGAACTCAAAGGTCATGAAACATACCAGCCTGGTATGTGGCATGGGCCAAGGGCAGGATCTAGGAGTAGTCCTCCAGCAAAAAGAGTTTTGCTCGGGGATGCTGGTTTAGGCCTTTGAAACATCTGTTAGCAAAGTAAATGAATTCACCACATGGCTATTCATTCATTCATGGCTTTGCTGGGGGCTGAAAGGTGGGGGGAGTGGCACATGGGACTTACAGCTGTCACAACATCTGCATGGAGAAGAGGCAATTCTCCTGGAGCATCCAGACTGTTTGCATTTAATTAACTGGTAGCTGGAGTTCTGTGGTGGTTAGAGGTCACTGGATGGTTGTCTTATCTGGTGAAAAGACTACCTTAGATTTTTCCATTGATGGTTTTAACTCCTACTCTTAGCACTCCTAGACCAGTCTTTTTAATCTCTTTACATAAATAAATAGGTTCTATTCAGCTATTTCATTCTTTGAATTTTTATCCCCATTGCCTTGAAGCAGTAGTAGGTGCTTAATAAATCCTTAATTGATTGGTTGATATTTTACCACAGACCATTTTTGGCTTGGTTTAGCATTTAGGTTAAACGGCAAACTATCTCCTGCCAGCAGATTCTGCCTCATGGGGGCAACTAAGCCTGAATCCCCTGTATTGGTAGATTTAATATTAAGACTCAGACCTATAGGGGTAAAATTATGTCTCTGATCTGCCATTACTTATGGAAATTTTTCATTAGAACCATACTGCCCATCAAGCAAAGTAGCCACATCTTGTCTTCTAGACCACATAACATTCTATTGCTTCATAAGGTGCTCAGGGCATCTTCCTGAACTTCCTCTAAGACTTGATCCTCTGGTAAGGCTGAGTGGGAACTGGTTGGGCCACTGAAGAAAACTTCAGGTCCCTCAGATTTCTCTTCTACATGTGAACTCAATCAGTAAGTATTTATTAAATACCTACTTTGTGCTAAATATAGTGAAATAGTCTCTAATCTCAAGGAACTAATGTTCAGGGAGGACTAGGGGAAGAGAAAATAACATTTACATTTACCCAGTATATAAAATAAAAATAAGGTAAAAGGCACTAGTAGCTGGGGAAATCACATGAAGATTCATATGAGAATTTAATAGGATTTAGAAGTAGAAGGGAATCTAGAGACCATCTTGTCTAAACCTCTTTGAAGAGATGAAGGGTTAACTACCCACACAAGCTCATAAGTTGGAGGTCCCAGATCTTCCTGTGTCTAAGTTCCATGGCTTATCCATTATGTTCACACTGCCTCTACCTCTCAAGTGGCATTTGAGCTAAAACTTTGAAGAAAACTAGACTGAAGTAGAAAAAAAGGTTGAGGTGAAGTGAGAGGGCATTTCTGGCATGAGGGACAGCTTGAGCATAGACAGAGATTGAGATGTGATGTTTTTAACAGCAAGTAAGCAAGTAAGCTGGGTCTAAGCATTCATCTGTCTCAATTTGCTACTGAAAGAGATGTCCTACATGTAGGGGTATAAGCTACTGCTTATAGTTTAGATAATTATTAGGTATTAGTTCCAGTAATTGGATTGTAAACTCATTGAGGGAAGGGACTTTTGTCTTTTTGTATCCCCAGCACTTTGCACCATGCCTGACGCACTGACTGATAAGGTATGCTTCATGCCTTAATTCAATCTTGTTTGAGCATCCCCAGTATCACAAGGTAAATTACTGTGCTTAATGCTCCCAGTTCCCTGGGACCCCAGTTCTTTCTGAACTTGGCCTTGCTAGGTACTCCCTACCTCACAGCAAACTTTTAAAAGACAATAGGAATACAATTTATTATTTTTGAGTGGCAATTAGCTCTACCACCAACTTGCTATGTGACCCCAAACACTTCTCTGGGTCTCATTTGTAAAATGTAGAGAGCTTCCTGCCAGTTCTAGCAACTTTCTCCCCATCCTCCATCCCCAAAGGATGTCCATGATTTGGGGTAAGTGATAAGAAATTTCTGAGGTTGCCTGAGACTATCTAATCCATCTCATTGTAATCAGGCCCACCCTTGACCTAAAATGAAAAACAGACCCTCCCCAAGAGAGGCCAGAGTAGAGTAAGAAATATAGCCCATTTTCCTGGGTGTTTCTTTAAGCCATAGGGTCCTTGAGCTTCATTTCTTTTCGGTCATTTAGCACAGGTGGAACATCAATTCAGATTATCTGGTCTAGCAGACACCTGCTAGGTCAGCCTTAGAAACAGCTTCTCACCTAAAAACCTAGAACAGAATAGCAGCTGATTTCAGAGAAAAGAGCAAGAGAACAGAGCCTTCATTCACTTCATCCCCCATGTTACTTCTGTGGAGAATAACAAGGCAAGTTCATTGTGCAGACTTGTCCTCTTTGGTGCTTATTGACAAAGCAGGCAATATCACTCATCCCAAGAAGCTCCAACTGAGATTCCCATAAGCCCAGAAAAGAGGAAGAAAGCTCTCAAGGCCAAAGGCAGCCATGTCACCAATCTTATAACCTGCCAATACAATTCAGTCCTCAACTGCCTCAGTCTGTCCCACTTTAACCTTCCAATTTCAAATTAAGTTTTCAAAACTCCAAACCCTTCCATCTGTTGCTGGAATCCTTGCCTTTCATACACAGAATCTGGAGATTAAGTTGAATGTGTAAATGTAAAAACTAGACAAAGAAAAACAAGATTCTTTCAAAAAAAAGGATGCCTTTGTAGCCAATCCAGTATAAGGGAGAAAAAGCATGGATGTGGAGGGGCAGAGGTCCTGGGTTCTGATCATGGACCTGCTACTTCTTATCTGTGTGACTCTGGCTCTCAATTTCCTCATATGTAAAATGAAGGAACTGAATTATATGATAGTTAAGACCCTTTTTAGCCCCAAATTCTCCTGATGCTATGGTTTTCCAGCTGTCCCTAATTCCAGAGATGGATGAATTTCATCTCAAAAAACTATTAAGAACCTGTTTACAGAAGGGAAAAAAAGCCCATATATGCAGCAAATTTCTGATTTTCTCCTCTGCATGGGAACAATGAGCAGGCAATTTTTCAAGCTGAAAACCTCTTCTCTTCCAGAGCTGGTACACTGTAGACAGAATGAGGTTGGAGGGCAGGGATCAAAGGGTGAATCATGTGGTTATTTTTATTATTTATGGTGTACAAAGTGCTCTACCTATACAGTATTGTCTCACAGTAGCCTTATATCAACCTTGTGAGGAAGGTACTATTACTCCAGGTATCATTATAACCATTTTATGAGGCAACTGAGGCTCAGAGGTGAAATGACTTGTCCAAAGTCACAAAGCTAGTAAGTGTCAGGATTGGCACCCAGGTCTTAGCCTCTTGTGTGCCAGCTTTTCATACAAGTGACTCAGTCTAATAAAGAATTCTAAGAAACACAGTAAGATACATGAATTGAAACAGAGTGAAAAAAGCAAAAATACATACAATGGATATAATACACATGAAAAGGACACTTTGAACCAGATGCTATGTAATTACAATGACCAAGTTTGTCTCCAGAGAAGAGATGAGAAAATGTACCTTCCTCCATTTGTTAAGGGATGGGAGACTACAGGTGGAGACTGTTCCATACACTGTCAGGCTCAGTGGGTGGTGTGGTTACACTGTTTTCTTCTCATGTCCTTCTTCCAAGTAAAGGTTTGGTGTAGAGGCAGAGGAAAGTAGGAGCAGTATATTTGAAAATGAGATGTAAAAACAAAAGAAATCCACAAAACCTAAATGAAAGCAAATGGGCAGGGCTTTCTTGTTATGGCATCTGAGAATCATAAGGGCCCTAACACTTTTGTATGAAGTCACTGCAACTTTGGGGTCATATTTTGGCTTGAGATTTACCAATCAGACTCAAAGATCCCAGATCACACCATCAGTAGGAGCTAGGGTTTTGGTTAAGCATGTATCCATCCTTGCTCCAGGGGCTCCCTCCTCCAACTGCAAGCACTATGAATAGTAGTAAACTATATTCTAACTGCAGAACAAAAGGTGTATGTTCTTTTAAAACAGCATCACAGCAAGAGAGGGAAAAGTTTTCATTTTCAACTGGGAAAGAGGAAGGTCATTCAAAATTTGGATGCAACGAAATGGCATTTTCCCTCACAACCCCTTCCTGTTTCTAAAAACCCAGATGAAGCCCCTATTTTGAAGGAGGGATCTTTTTTTTTTCCATTAATGCACCAGGGGGATGGGGGAGAGGAGGGAAAGGGAAATTAATCAAGAACTATGATAAAAAATGTTTAGTTTTTTTTAAATTTTGCAAGGAGTATGATTTACCTACTTTTGTACTGAATTAATAGAACAAATGACTAATAGAAAGGACTTTAGTTCTAGATTATGGATAATTTGTATTGGGGGAGAAGATGAAACAGAGGAAAGGGAAAATACAGAAAAAGACAAAGGCAAAGGGAGGGATGGGGTGTAGACAATGTGGGCAGAGGGACATCAAGGCCCCTGACAACCCTGAACATAGCTAACACACAAGCTCACAATACTAGACACACACACACACACACACGAAGAAAGAAGAGCCAGAAGTAGAGAAAGGGGGAAAAAAATTTAGGAAGTTTCAGGATAAACATTAATAAGGTAAACAATTAGCTTGCCTTGCTAGTGGACATTAGTAAGTTACCAATGCTAATTAACTATTCTTCCCAGCTTTTCACTGGCTCTGAAGTAGCAGCAGCAGTGACCACAATACCTAAGGTTATACAAAAGCCAAGTGCCAGATCAGCCTACAAAAAGAGTGGTTCCCCATCTGAATTAAAATATGCATATCATTAGCCCAAGACTTCAGAAGAATCATCCTCACCCTTATTCATACATCTAATAGAAAACCCTTATCTCAACCCTCCTACCTGGACTTCTTGAAGAATATTAATTGAGGCAGGATATAACAAACACATTCTATCAGGACATACAAGATGTCATTCTAAGGACATACAATGTGAGTCAGTCAATGATGACATTCATTTCAGAACTTCAATCTATTCAGCCTCAGTACCATATCTCTATCATATGAGCTTCTAACCTGCCTCATTTACCACCCAAAAAAGAGGACTTAAGTATTAGGGAAACTTCAGCATCTAGGAAAGAATTACATCCTGGCCCTCTTGCCATATAGCCATCCCAGACTAGGGATCTGGGAAACCACAGAGGAGCCCTAAATGCCTCTAGTATCTTTCTCAATCTCCCCAATGCTTAGGGCACACAGGGTGGACCCCAAGGTGTTCCTGACCCAACTGGATGATCTGGCTGCAGAATTTGGGTGGTGCCCCTTTATGGAACTCTTCCTCTCTCTGCTTTGGCTTTTCATTGGTTGCAGGAAATTGTATTGAATGACCAACACTTAATTAGGTCAGGAGTTGGCATCTTTTCAGGCTGTGATGTAGTTAAGAGCCCTAGGCTGGAAAGCCAGATGACCTGGGTTTTAGTCCCAGATTGCCACTAACAAGCTGTATTGACCTTGGGCAAATCACTAAATTAAAAAGTCAGAAAATACTGGAATTGGAAGTGAGTCTAAAAATGAAGGGGTTGAAAGTTGACCTCGAAGGTCCCTTCCAGCTCTAAGTGGCATGCATGACTCCTCTAATTTAAGGGGAGAGGGTACTTTTCTACTGATAAGGCCACCTCCTCACCCTAAAATTAGGAATCTCTTTGTATTTCAGCCTCTGACCCTAAAGTGTAATTACTTGTGGTTACCCTAATGTTTGTCAGGAGATGACCTAGAAAATTCAGCCTATGTTGGGAGAAGTCCCTGGAACTGTGGTGAAGTAAATTCTAATTCAAAAATTAGGAGGGAGTGAGACTAGAGATTAAGTCTTAACCTCTCAGCCTCAGTTTCCTCATTTATAAAAGGGAGAGTGCTTATAACAACACTCCCAGAATTGTTTCAAGGCTCAAATGAGATAATATATGTAAAATATATGTATTTGCAAAGCTTTTTTTAAGCTTGGAAGGTCCAGAAATAGAAAGGAAGAAAAAGCAGGAAAAGTTTAAGGGAGCTCTGCTTCTTGGTCAGCTACTGCCCTACTCCCACTGCCATGGTGCACCAGGGACACAAGGAAAGCAAAAGAGTCCTCAGCCTCAAGCATTTCATAATCTAATGATGATTCATAAAAATAATTCCTGCCCTTAAAAAAGGAGGCAAGGGAAAAATCTCTTCCATCCCAGAACCCAGGTTTATTATCTCATCTGGCTTTTGGTCAACTATTGCCACTGAGAATAACTGGCTACAGAAGGTCCTGCCTGAGTCAGGTCCTCATTGACTTTTCTTAGGTAGCACAATGGATAGAGCATTGGACTTGGAAGACTGTCTCCTTGAATTCAAATCAGGGTTCAGACACTTAAGTAAGCTGTGTGACCCTGGACAAGTCAATTAACTTGCTTGTTTGCCTCAAATTTCCTTATCTGTAAAATGAACTGGAGAAGTAAATGGCAAACCATTCTATTATCTTTGCTAAGAAAACCACAAATGGGACACAACTTGAAAAATGCCTGACTTGACCCTGAACAAGTCACTTAACCCTGTTTGCCTCAGTTTCTTTATCTGTAAAATGAAGTAGAGAAGGAAAAAATACTCTAGTATCTTTGCCAAGAGTCAAACATGACCAAAAATGACAGAACAACAAAAACCACTCACTAGACTAGAATTCAGTAGCACATCTTTGAGGACCATTACTGTGAGCACATGGCTCATCCACTACCAGCTATTAGTCTAAATGCAAGGGACCTGAAGTCCAAGAAAAATCATCTTTGCCTTTTATACCATTTCATGTTAAGGAAACAGATCTCTGTCACTGCACCTAGTGACTTTGGTGACAGGCCTTATAAAGACATGGTCAGGCTGAGTCTGATACCATCAGACTAACAAATCCCATCTAGGAAGGGGTTGGAATGATGAAAAAGGATGTGGAGGGCACTGGAAATGTGAGGCTCTCACACTAGAAGGAGCTCACCACCCAAGCAGGTGTTATACTAGCCGAGGCCATTTGAACACTGGCACTCTTGCCTTTATCCTTAAGTCTTTTCTCCAAGACACAAACAACAAAAACTCAACCCTAAGAGCATGAGATTCTTGGCCAATTAGGTGCAGGACATTTCCACACTGATAGTTTCCAAAGTTAATCCATAGTTTTCCAAAGTTAATTTCTCAGAAAGATAAAAGGGGCGGGGGGGGGGGGGGAACTACTGTACTTAATGTTCCCATATAAAGCACATTTCACTTGAACTCTAGTTTTGTCATTTAGGTCCTTCCTAAAAGGGAATGGCAGCTTTGATTAAGTCAAGTTAAGGCTCTGTGGTAAGCACCAAATGATACAAAGAAAAACAAAAGACAATCCTTGCCTTCAAAGAGCTCATAATGTTAATTCAGAGAATTCCCCACATACAAGTGTCTAGACCACAGTAACCGATGGGAAAAGCAGATATATGGATAAATCAAGTGTGGAGAGGGGGTTTACACTGAGCCCCAGGGGTTAGAGAGTCTTAGAGACAAGGGATTACAGCAGGGTAAGAACTCTAACACAATCAGGTACACCAAGCTGTTCAAGAACTGAGACTGGGGCACAGAGAGAAAAACAAGAACCTCTGCTCTGCTTTTTAACACAGGCTTGTAGATAAACAAAGGTCACCCTCCCTGCCCCTCCAGTGCAAACCTCCCTCCCCAACAAAAAAGTTATTGTGAGTCTGCCCTTCCCCCAGGCTATACAGCCCAGGAGAGGGGAGATTTTGAAATAAGCATAATCAACATTTTCTACTTTTGGCTGCCAGGAATTGTTAACGGCCCCAAGCACACGCCTGTACAACCCCCTAAAAGCCACTAGGACACATGAAACACAACAATAGCCTCATACAACAATAACCACAGCCAGCAGGACTCCATTCTTTTTCTCTACTCCTCACCCCAATCCCAGCCCTAGTCATGACACAAATGCTATGTTATAATTCAGGACTCGATTGCAGCTCAGAAGCAAGAGGTTATGCTTCCTTCACAACCACCTGAGCCCAGGAGACAAAAGGAAAAGGCAAAGTTTTACACCCACTTTGATCATACCTAGGTCATCACCAGTCTGATACTTGGCTTCATAGCCAAGCTGACAGTGGGGTTCTCCCCTCTCTGTGTGAGCCTCACATTTCTAGGACCCTTCACTTTTTTCATCATCTCAACACTAGTACAGGAGTTTTTAGTCCTTTTTGTATGTAAAGGACCCCTTGTCATGGTTACATGGATCCTTTCTCAAGAAAGTTTTGTTGCTTACATTCATGACTGAAGAAAATAGTAAATTTTAATTAGAGGTTAGTAGAAATAAAGGTGGAGAATTTTCCCATCCAAGTTCTCTGACTCCCTTGAAATCTGCTCATGGACCCCTGTCCTAGTATAAGAACATGGTGAGCTAATCCTTATATGACAGTCTCACTATCATTCAGGGAGAAAGCTCCCCACAGATTGCCTCTCCCTGATACTGGGAGTATTTACCCTGTTCTAGGTCAAGTATTGCATTCAGGTGAGGCCTTCTGGAGTCTGGCTTCTAAACAGAAGCATAGTATAGTGGATAGCACTGAAGACGATCCAAAAGAATCTAGTTCAAATCCTGTCGGAGATACTACAGAAGTACCCCTGAGATTAAACAAGACATTCATCTCAGGGGTACTTCCACTGTACTTACCTATTAGCTCTGTGACTCTGGGCAAGTCACTCAACCTGTCCGAACCTAAGTTTCCATATCTGTAAAATGGGGATGATAATATTGCACCTGTCTTTCAGGATAGTGAAGATGAAATGAATTAATAATATCTGTAAAATGCTTTGAAAACCCCGAAGCCCATCTCCCATACCCTAAAGCAAGGGTTCTTTAACTTTTGTGTCATTAACCCCTTTTAGCAACCAAAGCCTACTTAGCTTTTCTCAGAATGTTTTTAAATGTACAAAATAAATACATGGCATTACCTAGGGATCCACTGATACTGACAAGCAAAAGCCAAGGCGAGGCAGGGAATGAGCTGCTTTGTACTCTTACACCTTTTCTAACCAAGAGACACTCAGTCCCTTTGGGCCAGAGGATAGAACCCAGGGGAAATGCTTACACAATTGCTCCTCAGACTGGACCAGTTCTTCAGGGATGGAAATTCAGCCTCCAGGGCTGTCAGGCTCTAAGGCTGCCCACTCACATCATAGTCACAGAGAGAAGAAAATAGAAAGAAAAACTTCAGAGTAGCAAGATCTGGCTTAAGTGGAAGGAGACAGAGAAGAGAGCAGAAAAGAGTTGAGACAAGTTCTATAAGAGGGTCTCAGAAGCATTATCAGTGAAAGATAAGATAAAACTACAAAGAGTCCCCATTCCCATAAACAAGAAACACAAAGAACTTGGCCTAGAGGTTTTTTCTGCCTAGATACCTCACCCTAGGCAATTCATGACCCTATACAGACTCAGTTTCTTCCACAATCAACAAGAGATGGAACTGGATGAAGTTTAAGGTCCTACCCAGCTCTAATGTATTTATGAGATGGAGAGAAGCAAATAGCTGATTTTTCACCAGACCTTCTCTGAGCCAGATATCCAGACAGCCCTCACTCACCCTCGCCCTCAGCCTGACTGTGATCCAACTTGGCTGAAAAGAGCGCTGCTTCCCTACTCACTAACTTTCCAGAAAGTAATTCAGAGAGGACCCTATGGGGAAATCAAGGTAGATGATCATCTAAATAGGTAAAGAAGATAGAATATCTAAAAGAAATTAATGTGCAGAAGAACCTCTTTCAACCAAAAGATCCTGGCAGCTATGCTCTTTCTGAGAGCACAAAACTGGCTGTGGAATATAGTTTAAATAATTAAGAGAGAAACACTTTGATTTTAAAGAGCCCCTTTTATCATCTGCAAACCGGGGCTTTTGTCCCTCAGATACCAGAACACAGACGCAGTGATCAGGAAGTAAACAGTGTTAACAGGCTAGTTTCGAGAAAAACAAACAGAAAGGGAAAGGAGGATAAACAAAGTGCTAAAGTCCAAAGAAGAGGACCGGGATCCAAGGAAAGTCTGGGACCTTCCCCGCCCCCCCCCCCTTTACCTTTGAAGATTCCCAGGGTAGCTTGAGGTGCTATCCTTGTCGGGAGGGGAGATGGTGGTGGTTGGCCACTGGTGAGGAGCAGGGGTCTCCAGCTGTATTAGGTCTGGGTGAGGAAAGGGGACTAAGCATCCCTCTTCTCTTCCTCATCCACCTTTGTGGATAGGAGAATAACTGGGGCTCAGTGGTAGTTACCTTTCCCACTAGTAGCCTAGAAAAGAACAGGCTGGTGAGCCCTGTCCCAAGAAGGTGGACCAGGTCCCTACATCCTGGAAGCTCTTCTACACCACGGAAAGGGCAGCACCACATACCAGCGCCCCCTAGGAGCGTGCGGCTACTACGATGACCCAGAAGCTGCCCAGGGCAGGAGTCATCCGAAGTAGGGAGAGCTCAGCAGGGTGCCCAGACCTTCCCCACCTACTCCCTTTTCCCTGACTACTCCCAAGTCTAGTCTCTGGGGCCGGGGGATGATCTCAGCTCAGGAAATCAGACCTAGGACGGAGCTCCGATCGCTCGCCAAGGCAGTGGGGTTTCTGGCAAGTCCAAGGGCTCGCTCTCTTCGTCCCCAACCTCCCCGGGCCACTTCTGGGCTATTGGTCCCGGAGCCGCGCTCTGGGGACCCTGGCAAGGTTCTAGACGCCGGAGGAAGCGGGCCAGGAGACGCGTCCACACCGGCCGCCGGGGACATTCCTGGCCCCCAGACCCCGCAGCCCGGATCCCAGTCCCCTCAAACCCGGCGCCAGCAGGAGCAGTTCTCGGGGCCCGCCGGCTGTGTTTGTAAACAAACTGGTCACGTGGCGCCCTGGGCTACCGGTTCCCCCCAACCCCCGGAGCTCCGTGCCCCGAGCCCAGCTCCGGAACCCGGAGGCGCGGGAGCCAGCGAGGCAAGCTGAAGCACGGACGGCCTCGACCCCCGCGCCTGGCGCCCCAAGCCGGGCAAGTCCAGAGATGGGGAGCAGGAGGCGGCGGCGGCCAGAGCGCTCCCCACGCCCACACCCACGCCCGGGTCCGGAGCCGTGCCCACCCCTGCTCCAGCTCCCGCCGCCGCCGCCCCCGATGCCCGGGCCTCCCTCGGGAGCCCCAGTCCCAGCACTCACCCCGCTTTGACCAGGCGATTCGGCTCCGGCCAGAACTCGGTTTGGCTCAGCTCCGCTCTGCTCAGCTCGCCTGGCTCCGCTGCGCGGTAGGAGGAGGAGGCGGCCCGGCTCGGATCCCGGGCTCCGCTCGCGCTCCCCTCTTAAAGCCACAGTCGCCTCCACTGCCGCCGCCGCTCCGCATCCCTCCCGGACCGGGCCGGGGGCTGCCAGGTGACGGACGCGCCCCCGCGCCTATCCCCTCCGCTCGGCACATAGCAACACGCAGCCGGTTGGCTGTGGGTGGCCGCAGCCCTTCCGCGCAGAGCCAATCAGCTGTAGATGGAGCTCCGCCCCCCTTCTTCCCTGCCCCCACAGCTCGTGCCCGTTGGGTTGCGGGGAGTGGACGGAGTTAAGGACCACACAGCCTGGGCCTTGGGTCGCGGCCGGGTCCTGCGTGGCCGGGGTGGCTCAGCCTCTTTGAATCAAGGCCCGGGGAAGGGTGGCGGTAGGTGTTAGACGAAAGGGGTGATCAGGGTGGGGTGTGCCTTTAGCGTCATATAGGAGATTGTTTATTTAGATTTGGGGTCTATACCCTGGCCTTCTTGGCCAGAGGATGAGTTTTGTTTACAGAGACAAGACTTTGTAGAGAAGAGGAGAAATAGACATCCACAGTGTAGGCACCCCCAGTCTGTGCTAGTTCATTCAGCCCCCGGAGAGCTGCGCTTTCAGGCGCATGGGGTGGGAAGTGGGGGAAGGAAAGGGTATGTGAAATGCATCTTTTGGGAAACGGTGGACTTTTCAATATAGTAGGAGCTAAGGCCAAGCTAGAATAGCCTTCACCTTTGGGTCTTAATTCTTACCCAGTCCCTCCTATACCCCTAAAATAACCTAGTTAGTGCCCAGGTCCCAAGTAAAAATTTTCTCAGGACCATGATCCCGAGGAAAACATGATGAAGCAATATCTCCCAGATGCGGGGCTCAGAATGCTGCCCTTCAGAAGCAATAGATGTAGCCATAATTTCCCAGCTTTGCTGAGAGGCATCCCTACTGCCTCTTTGGGAATTTATGGGTGGGAGAGATGAGGAGAGAGAGATTTTAGAAAGAGGAGGCTGTGAGAAGGTGCAACACGTGTCAGGGACTCCAAACACTCCCCTTGCAAGACACTGAGGGATGGCTTGGCTGTCCTTGCTGAAGTCCTCATTCCTCCCACCGTGGTCCATAGCTCTTTCTCTGACCTCTAAGTTTACTTTTTCTGGGAAATGTTTTCCCCAAGCTCACAGTCTACCTTCTCCACGCTGGATGAAAGAGAAAGATGGTCATGAAGGAGATTAGAGCAAGGTAACAGGGAAGTCTTAAGTATTGCAACTTCTCATGATACAAAAACAGTCCTGCTAATAACATCTGTGCCTTGGGAGTATGAATTGTCCCTCATCTACCTTCCTGGGAAGGGGAAGAAAGTAAAGAAACAATAAGCCAGAGTTTGCCCTCTGTAAGCAAGAAATGTCACAAGACTTGTGACTGAGCAAACTAGACGTCCTGGGTTATGTTGTACGGGTCAATTCATGGATCCCATGGAATAGGGAAGCTAGAAGAGGGCCAAGTAAGAAAGAGAGCTTTGGGATTTGTTTCACATTCCACAGATTCATAGAGAACCTGGAAACTTTGGATAGCAAACCCTACTTGCAAAGCCCTTGTACTTTGTGTGTTCAAAAAGACACAGAGATTAAGTGGTTGAAAAAAAAAAAGAACATGGGACTGAGATTCAGAGTCAAGTCTGCTTCTGCCACTACTTTGCTGTGTGTCCTCATACACATCAAGTCATTTCTTTAGATTTTAGTTTTCTCATCTCTAAGATGGGAGAGTTGAACTGAATGATAACGAAGGTCCAATCACATTCAAACAGTGTATGAATCTAACTCTGTATTAGATACTTCGGGGCGCATAGCTGCAGCACTAGACATATATATGTTTTACCTATATGGTGGCTTAGCTCTGTTATCTATGATATCCTTTGGGGTTAGCTCCCTATATTACTTATGTTGCAAAGTGTACCCCCTAACTCAAAAGAGTATCATAGGATTTAGAGCTGGCAGAGGCCACCTAGTCCAACTCCTTCATTTTACAGAAGGGAAAACTGGGCCCAGAGAGAGAGATGATAAAATTTCTTACTTAAAGTCACAGAAGTAGCAAAGCCAGGATTCATACTAAGGTGCTTTGAGCTCACTAGTTTCACTGACCGGTGTTCTATTATACTGCACTGTGTACTCTTCTTATTTCCTTAAGCCCAATGTGCACAAATGATGTCATAAAAACTCCAACTCTGCTTTCTCATAAATGTGTAGTTGATCAGAAGGAGTCCAGGAAAGAGTGGAGGTAGATCTGTACAGAATCCAACCCTAGTACTGGAAAAATCCAAAAGGCATTATCTCATTAACAATGGAATAAGTATCATTTTTGTTAGAGGAAAATGCATCAGTATATATAGGAGGTTCAATTATTGTAACTTGTATAACATGGTCCTTCCTTCTTTCCCCTTCTAGAATACTGCAAATTCTTTAAGAAAAAGAACTGATTTTTTTTTTTAAATCTGTGCCCCCAGCACCTATCCCAGTGTCTTGCACATAACAGGTGTTTAACAAGTGTTGAATTAATGTTTGCCATTCATCCATCTGTACCTTCCACCTGCATCTGTTCAAGTAGAAATCATCACCTAATTGGTAACATTTTTCGGATGGAGAAACTCTAAAAAATGAACAAAATTCCCAGATGCATCCCAAGAGCCAAATAGCCAAATCTGATTTATCAGTGATGGCTTCAGGCAGGAAAGAATCCTAAACCAGAAAGGGTCTAAGCAGATGTAATGGGGCCATCATCCACACTTGTTACAAGGTTTCAGGAATACTTTTAAAGCGAAGTGGTATGTAACTGATTTGCATCTGACACATGTTAGTTTAACACTTTATGATACTGGTTGGTTATGTAACAACATTGGTTACTACTGTTTCTGTTTAAGTAAAAGGTTAAGAGCTAAGAGAATGGGTCCCAGTTCTCAAAGAGAAATCTGAGGGCCCCTGCTGGTCTGTCCTGGTGTATCCTTGGAAGGTAACCCTAAAGGGCCAGGAGAAAACTGCAGCACATAGAGGATCTTAGAGATCTAATTCAAATCTGTTTTATAAAGAATGCAGCTGGAACCGGGGGAAGGGAAGTGACTTGTCGAAGGTCCACATAGGAAGTAAATAGTTCAAATCGTTCATCAGCTTTTTACAAACAATGATGCATTACAAATTTATACAGAGGTAGCATGACATAATGGATGGAGTACTGAACTTGGAATCTGGATTTCAAAGAGAGCATAAAAAAGGGGAAAGAACCAACATGTACAAAAATATTTATAGCAGTATATTTTGTGGTGGCCAAGAATTGGAAATTGGAGGGGATACCCATCAGTTGGGGAATGGCTGAACAAGTTGTGGTATATAAATGTAATGAATTCTATTGTTCCACAAGAAATAGTGAGCCAAAGGATTTCAGAAAAACCTGGAAAGACTTACGTAAACTGAGACTGTGAAGTAAGTAGAACCAGGAGACCATTGTACACAGAAGTGGCAACATTGTTCGATGACCAACTTTGATAGACTTAGCTCTTCTCAGTAATGCAGTGATTTGAGACAACTCCAAAAGATTCATGATGGAAAGTGCTATCCACATCCAGAAAAACAACTATGGAGTTTGAATGCAGATTTTTTCTCTTTTTTGTTTTTGTTTGTTTTTGTTGTTTTTTTCTTTCTCATGGGTTTTCCTTTTTGTTCTGATTCTTCTTTCACAACGTGACTACTATGGAAAAATGTTTAACATGATTGTATGTGTATAACCTATATCTGATTGCTTGCCATCTTGGGGAGGGGAAAGGGAAGTGAAGGAGGGAGAAAAATTTGGAACTCAAAATCTTATAAAAGTTGAAAACTATCTTCACATGTAATTAGAAAATTATAATAATTAGATTAGATTATATATAATATGTATTTGAATTAGAAAATTATAGTAATTAGGAAAATAAAATGCTATTAACTAGAGGTAGAAAGAACACCTGTGTTCAGATCCCTACTCAAACTTTTCCTAGCTGTATTATTCCAGGCTTGTTTCCACTGTAAAATGAGGGTAACAGCACTTATCTCAGAGCTGTTGTTAAGTCAACTGAGCTAATTCAAGTAAAGCTCTTTATAAACTTTCATCTTGTCTGTTCCATTTTGAAGAAGACCTTTTCCCAACTTAATCCAAGGCCAAAGAATGAACTGCTTTACTGGGCATATTATCACTTACTTGGGACCTACCCTATTATGTATATTCTATATATTCAGCTATTAAGAACCTACTGGGTGCCAAGCACAGTAAAGAGTGCAATAAAGGAGAAGCAGAGACTGTATTAAAAGGAGAAAAGCCTACTGTGTCAAGTTAGAGAAGTTTCTAGAATAATGGAGCAAGCTGTAAAGCAAGGAAATTTAGGATCAGACATAAACCACCCACTATAACCAAATGTCAAAACTCCATTTAAGTGGAGAGTTCAGTTCAGAACATCTCATTTCTCACCTGGATGCACTACTCCAGGAGACCTCCGACTTCCCCAAACACCCTAGTCAGTTACTGTACCTTCACCTCCACTTTTTCAGCTTTCTTTTGTGTGCTGTCTTCCCCCATTAGAAAATAAGATCACTAAGGGCAGGGACCATCTTGCTTTTTTCATATTTGTATCCCCAGTGCTTATCCAGTGACTGGATTGAGAAATATTTAATGTTTGATAACTGCATTAAGATATGTCAAAGAAAAATTGGAAAGCCTTAATCCATATTGTTTAATTCTCAAGGTAATCTAAGACAGATTGTTGCTAGTGCATCTGGAATCAAAAGAAGTATGTCTGAATTCTCTCTGCTCTCTGTATTTCAGCAATTTCAGAAATCAGTTCTCCTCTGGGTCTATGTCTCCTCACTCATAAAACTAGTCTCTAAGCTCCGGATTCTACCTCCTTCCTCACCTCTTCCTCTTAGAAATAAATCCCTAGCTTCTTTCAAAACTCAGCTCAAGTACCACCTTCTCTTAGGGGTTCTAAATCTGGGACCCATGAATTTGTTTTGAAAAAAATTTTGATAAACATATTTCAATAAAATTGGTTTTCCTTATAATGCCTATATATTTTGTGCATTTAAAAAAATTCTGAGAAGTTATCCATAGGCTTCACCAGACAAGTGCCAAGGGATTCATGATCCACAAAAAGTTTTAAACCCCAGTTGTATGAGACTAACCAGCTTCCTCCAGTTGCTAGTGCCCTCCCTCTCCCAAAATATTATCTATTTTTTAAAAGTTTGTTCTGTTTATGAGATGTGTGGGGTATTCAGAAAGGACTAGCACCTCTGGTGTGAAGGTTTGCTAAGCCCTTATCAGGGCTGCTCATCCACCTTTGGTGTCCACTTTCTCCCAATCCTCACCCAGGGCACCAGGAAGCTGTAGCATGTGCAGTGGGCCACATCCCTGTAATACTGTCTTTGTAGATGAACTAAACCAGTTTAAGGGTAAGCAACAGGCCTCTAACCTATTGGTAAGTTAGGGGATATCTACCCCAAACATGTGAAGACTTGCCCCGCATACACATAGAATAGAACTGTTTGAATGGCCAGTGGTTAGAGCTTGGTGAGACACCATGGTCATCCATAGCATCCTAAGCCTTGGCCAGTCATCATGACTTTTGTCTTGCCACTGGACTTTGATAACTCTGGAAGAGAGTGTAAGGCTTGAGGCCCTTTTACAACTCTTGAAATCCAATTAAATGGAAATCCAGGCATCACCCCTGATGGCATCAGTCCTCTTCAAAATAAGAATGAACAACACTCTGTAAATACTTAACAAATAAATTGTTGTCTCCTCCATTAGAATGTAAATTTCACAGGGCAGGTACAGTTTCAGGTCTTCCTTAGTGTCCCTAAGGCATACTGTAGCTGCTTAATGAATGCTTGTTGATTCAATCAATTCAATTAAAACTCAATCAGTTCTTCCCAAACTCTCGGTGATCTATCCCTTCCCTCCTTGATTGTAATTGAATGAGGGCACCACTTGAGAAAATCAAGTATTTTCTGTGTGCTTGGTTAAGTCATTTAACCTTTTGGTCCCTCAGACAACTCCTCAGGTCAAAGACCTGTTGCTGGGAGGAGTTTCTCTAGGGCCATGACTTTTGGGTATAAATTCATTACACCTTAATCTTCAAGATAGCTCTTGGCTTCTCTCTGCTTTCTTTCTGCTTGACAAAGAATTACATTATTTCACATTTAAATGCTATGTTGTTAACTGCTTTAACAACATTGTTATTATGGACAAATATTGTGATCTTCACTTATCTCCCAGGGTTGATCAAATGACTTAATAACAATAAAGCACGTAGCACAGTGCCTAACAGGTAGTAGGCACTATGTAAATATTAGTTATTATTTTGCAGATAGGGAAACTGAGACTGGAAGAAGTTATGAAGCTAAGAGCTAAGAAGTGGCAAAGCCAGAATACTAACTCACGTGTCCTAGCTATAAAACCAAAGTTCTCTCTGCTAAATCTGCAATCAACAAGAACATCCTAGCCCTTACACACAGCCTAAAATTCAGAAAGGGAAGCTGTATTATAATGGAACTTCCCTGTCAGAATTAAAAACTGGAAGGAAACTGGGGGGAGGGGAGATAGAAATAGAAGGTAAATTCCTATCTATATACAATGCTTTTCCTAATCCAAAGAAAGGTCTTGTAGGTATAGAATATGTCCAAGAAGAGCTTTGTAAAAAGACCTTATTGAACCTGTCAAAAGAGATGTGAGTCCCCTGAAAAGAGGAACTTTTAAATAAGTTAACTTTTGATGAGACCTTCCATGTAACATAAGATGGTATTGTTACTGCATAATGAAGGATTAAGCATTTATAAGTATGTGCTAAACTTCTCTTGGTGGGGGTGGTGAGGTAGAGTGCTGGAGTTAGGAGAACTCATCTTCCTGGGTTCAAATCTGACTTCAGACACTTACTAGCTGTGTGACTCTGGGCAAATCATTTAACCCTGTTTCCCTCATTTTCCTCATCTGTCAAATGAACTGAAGAAGGAAAACCACTCCAGTATTTTTGCCAAGAAAACCCTAAATGGAATCGTGAAGAGTCTGACATTGAACAAACTCATCTCACTAATTTGGAGGGTTGGGTTATGAAAGCAAGCAAGCCAGATAGTGCCTATTCTCAAAGGGCTTACATTTGAATTGGCAATGAGCACACAAAGAGGGGAGTAGTGGCCAAAGTAGACCACATTCCATGTTCACTATGACTAGTCTAAAATTGGGTATTGATTTTAGACCAGTTCATAGACCATAGCCAGAAAGAATCAGAGATTGGAGCATGGTAGAAAGAGAGAAGCAATTCACAGAAATTGTATTTAGTTTCCTGGAGAGGCCTGCAGGAAATTATATGGCGCCAGAGATAGAAGAAGTTGGAAGTAGTGAAAGAGCAATGAGGAACTCCCAGCCATGGCCAGAGCTCTAAGTTTGACCTTGAGGAAGCAGCAGCAGAATGACAAAGAAATTCCTAAATAAGTAGAAGAATTCTTGAACCAAGCTTCTTGCACCCACAGACCAGTCTTAGAACAATCAGGAGTTGAAATATGGGAAGCAGCAAGAGCCAAAGCCAGAGGAGAACAATATACTGTATGACTTCAACAATGAAGTGGGTTTTTTTTAAGTCACTAAGAGGAAGTTGAACTCTGAGCCACTGAACTTCCTAGAGAAAAGAATTTGAAAGAAATTGAAAATATCTTCCTCCCACAGGTCAGAGAGGTAGTGAACTACTATAGCAGAGCATTACGTATGCTGGCAGAAAAGGTTTCTGTATGTTGTATGTTTCTTTTCACTCTTTTTCTTTGTTACAAGGTAAGATTCATTTGTGAGAGGAGTATGGGAAATACCTATAAGGACCAAAGGGAGCAAATCTCCTTTGCTGCTACAAACTACTTGGACTGTGCAGGGGAGAAAGTGGCAGCTAGGTGGCATAGTGGATGGAATGCCAGGCCTGGAGTCAGAAAGATGAATCTTCCTAAGTTCAAATCTGGCCTCAGATTTGAACTAGCTGTGTGACCCTAGGCAAGTCACTTAACCCACTGTGTCTGAGTTTTCTCATCTATAACATGAACTGGAGAAGGAAATGGCAAACCACTCTAGTATCTCTGACAAGAAAATCCCAAATGGGGTCATGGAGAGTGGGACAGGACTGAACAAAAGACTTGACAACAACAAAGCAGGTAAGAAGAGGAGGAATCATCTCTTTTAACAGGCAGCTGGGTAAAAAGGATAAAGCATTGTATCTGGAATTAGTAAAACGAATTCAAATCCAACCTCAGATACTTACTCAGTTGTGTGAGCCTGGTCAGGTCACTTAACTTCTCTCATCCTCAGTTTCCTCATCTGTAAAATGAGGATAGTTATAACATATATTTTCCAGGGTTTTATGATGATAAAATAATATATGTAAAGCACTTTGTAAACCCTAAAATGCTATATAAATACTGATATTATTATTATAGAAATGCCAAGTGCTTTTTACTTGAGGGGTAGGGGACACTCAGGATAATAGTATAAGGCTAGAGAGCCATATAGATTCCTGGAGAGGTGAGACAAATAAAGAAATCCAATTCTACACCTAAAATTTATGGGCCCTGGGGTTTTATTTATCTGGTTACAATGAATCATCCTTTATGACAATACTTTTTCTATTTACCCAAGTAATAAAAAGCACCTGATTCTGGGCTTTTTCCACTAGGAGTGAAAAATCAGGAGTAATTAGTTAAATTGGGCTGTGACTTGTGCTGTGGTTTAACACCATTAACACTTTATCATCAAGCTGTAATTTCCTCCTTAACTTCTTAAACAGCTTCATCACATCCTCCAGAAAAACGTACCTAAATTCCTATACTACCTTGCCAATCGAGAATGTCACAGGAAAGGAGCCAGGAACCAGGAGGAAAGGGGTGAGAAGGGATGTGGATGACACCTCTTTCCTTTTGTTCCATTGGGTTCAGAACCTTTCTTTCACTTCAGAGAACATATGTGCAATATACTCATTATAACAAAATTCCCCTACAACCAAATAGCTTATACATTCTCCTATGACCTAATGCTCAAAATCTGCTGCCTCACACTATGTTCCATGATCATCCAAGAAGCTGAGAAGCAGCTATGTGGTCCAGTGAATAGAGTGCTGGACCTGCAGCCAAGACTGTGTTCAACTCTGACCTTGGGTACTTACCACAGTTGAGTGACCTTGGACAAATGACAACCTCTGTTTGCCTCAGTTTTCTCATCTGTAAAATGGAGATAATAAAGATTTTTAAAAAGCTTACAACTACACTAACACTTCTGGGACACCTGGTATTTGCAAAGTGCTTTGCATACCCTGATATGCTATATAAATATTAATTGCTATCATTAATTCTTATTGTCACCTCAGTGATAGTAATCTCTAGTCTTTTCTGAGATGAAGGGCACTTTCTACCTATGAAATGTAGTCACTGATGACCAGGAATTGGTAATATGGAATCAGCTGATTAATTGCCTCTCTTTCTTGACTGCATCATTCTGACACAGGTATTGCAAATATTAGTACCCCATTTGTCAGCAGCTGAGACTGTGTTCAACAACCTTTTCTGTGATCTAACTTTTTGCACACTCAAGTTGATCAGCAAATTGTTCAAAGATGGTTATGGACGGCTGACCCACCAGCCTAGGCAATAAATAAAAACCATTCAGTTCCATGAAAAGATCACAGGATAGAAAGTCCATGAAAAAAGAATTAAGCATATAAGACTCAGAGTAATCTCTAGGCTGCCCTTGTCTCTTCCTGTGGCTGTGTTAAATAACCCCATAGCCTGCCACTGCCTCCTTTGTGGTATTTTTTGCTTCCCTCCCTGAAAAAACTGAACCAGATTCATCTCCTTTGGTCACAGGACAGCATCATTAACTGTCAGCACAGCTGAGCTGACCAGCTCTTTTGCTTTGAGCTCACCAGCTTCACTGACTGATGGGTCAGAGCACAAGTGCTCTGGTAATTTCTAGAGCAGGAGTCTCTTGCCTGACAGCAAAGGGACGGTGTGTTGTGGGCCCCACAGAGGGCTGGGCTCCTTTCCAGTGCCATGAGAAAGCTATTTAAACTACACATTTAAAAGCTAGCTCCATTCTCTTCAAATTCTTCCTGATCACTGACCCTCTGAATAGTACCCATGGATCATCTTGTAGGCATCCTACCAGAAACAGTTGCAAGATGTTAACAAATTCAAAATTCAGGTAGGGGAAAACGAAGGGGGCAGATATGTTTGTCCAATGTTTTCAAGTACAGGAGCTGGGGTAATGATGCAGCATTTGGGGGAAATCACCTCAGCAACTTTGAAAGCCTTAAAAATGTTGAGTAATTCAATAGCCAGCTGCAGTTCCAGAGGATAGGTAATGGTACGTGTGAACCACTTCCTAACAGAAATGTAGTAGATTCAGGGTACAGATGCTGATACAACATTTTGGCCTTGGCCAAAGTGGAAATTTATTTTGGTTGACTATGCATATAGCTTACAAAGTTCTCCCTGCCCCCCTCCCTTTCTCCTTCTTTGTCTCTTTCACAAGGAGAAGGAGAAAGGAAAGAAAATAGGATTGTGTTAATTTTAAAAAGTAAATGAATTTACACCCAAACTACCTGTCTTACAGCTAGGCCACACTTACCTTGTCTGCTAGGATAGAAGAAATAGGAGAAATAATATATCTCCAAGTTTTAAAGCCTTGAATCTCTGCAATCTATGCACAATAATTGTTTGAATGAATGATTGATTGACTAACCCAAGATTTTCTCATCTTACAATGATAAATGAAGTGCAGAGTCAGGAATCAGGCTATTAGAAAGGTGGCATTTTCTCTTCCTATTAATCAGGTAATTTCTCCTTGCATAAGAAATCGTTAGTTAATTCATCCTTCCAAAGTCTCCCTGTAATCCTTTTGTTAAAGGAGTTTCTTGAGCAATAGAACCTCCCTAGACTGAAAGTTTGAACAGGCATCTTCCATTTCAGATTTTTGCAGTGGAGCTTTACCACCATCATCAGCACCTTGGCAAGTGCAAACCTGGGGTGGGACAAAAAGGGAAAGTAAAAACTGAACATCTGTTCTAGACAAAGGCCAAAAGAGAGGGTAGGGAGCCCTCTGGTGGCCTTGTAAAGTAGTAAGCAATCCTCTCTAAACTGGAAATAGGTTTAAATCTTAGTATCACAGATTTTGTGCTAGATCTAGCACAGCCTCTTCATTTTACTAGAGGGGAAACTGAGGTCCAGGGATTAAGCAACTTGCCAAAGATCACATAGTAATAAGGGTTGGAAAGAGAGTGTGTCTTCAGAATCCATGTCCTTCCTAATACACCACAGTTCAGTTCGCCTTGCTTAAAATGATAGGGTTCTACTAGAACTGGAAGGAACTTCAGTGACCATATAGTACAACCCCTTCTTTTACTCATATATCAGTGGCCCCCTCTTTTTCCTCCCTCCTAAGGTTCCTTCATTTCTGTATACTTCCTCACGTCTCACCTTGACTTCCTAGAATTACAAGCTTTCCCTAGAATACAGCTCAAGTGCTACCTTTTACATAAAACCTTTCCCCATACTTCCCTATCCATTTGTTTGTGCTTTCTTCCTCTTGAAATTACTTTGTATTACTTCTCTCTTTCTCTTCTGTCTCTATCTCTGTCTATTTCTCTCTCCATATATATATTAGTCCTCAGTCATGTCTCACTGTGACCCCATTTGGGGTTTTCTTGGCAAAGATACTGAAAAGGTTTGCCATTTCCTTCTCCAGCTCACTTTACAGATGAGGAAACTGAGGCAAACAGAGTTTAGTAACTTGCCCACGGTCACACAGCTAGTGAGCATCTTGAGGCTGGATTTTAATTTAACTCAGTTATGCCTGACTCCAGGAGCTCTATTCACCATTTCACTAAACTGCCCTATGTAAGCACACATACATGCATACTTTGTATTTACTCATCTGTGTACATGCCTTATCCACACAGTAGGATGTAATCTCCTTAAGGTCAGAGACTGTTTCATTTCTCTCTTGGTATCCCCAGCACCACAGTAAGTGCCTAGTAAAAGTTTACTGAGGATGGTATAGAGAAGACAGCAAGGTAGCATAGTCACTAGAGCTCTGGGCTTGAAATCAGAAAGACCCAAGTTCAAATCTCATTTTAGACACTTACTATCTGTGTGACCCCAAGCAAATCATTTAACCTGTCTCAGTTTTCTGTAAAATAATGGGGTAAAACTCATGTCTTCAAGCTCTTGGTTCAATATAATCTTGCTTCTGGGGTTACTGAATTTCATAAAGCTGTTACCAGACATCTAGGTGGTGCAGTGGATAGAGTACTGGCCCTGAAATAATCTTCCTGAGTTCAAATTTGGCCTCAGACTACTGTGTAACCCTGGGCAAGTCACTTCACCTTGTTTGCCTCAGTTTCCTTATCTGTAAAATGAGATGAAAAGGAAATGGCAAATCACTCTAGTACCTTCGCCAAGAAAATCCCAAATAGGTTCATGAAGAGTTGGATAAAACTGGAACAATTGAACAAAAAATATAGTATTGCTAATAACTATAGATGAATTATGAATAAATACAAATGTTGTAATGTTGAAAAAACAGCCCCAACTTCTGTACCATGGCGGGGTAGTCTCCAAAGATTTGAAAGGTTGCCATGGAAAAAAGTATTCCATCTTGCCTCTAGGGGGCAGAATTTAGAGCAATAGGGTTGCAGTTGTATAGAGTCATAGTTCTAATTATTTGAATTGTTCAAAAGTGAAATGAACTGACTTGAGAGATGACAGGTTCTTCATAACTGAAGTTCTTCAAGCAGAGAGCTAGATGACTATTTGTCAGGCATATTGCTGAAGGGAGTCTTTTCTGCTCACAGGTCAGACTAGACGGCCTCTGAGGTTCAGTAATTCTGTGAACTCAAGAATTATTGACTTGCTCTGGGTCACGCAAATACAGAGTGTGTTTGTTTTTTCAATCCTGTCTAACTTTTCATGTCCCTATTTGGGGTTTTCTTGGCAAAAATGCTGAAGTGGTTTGTCATTTCCTTCTCCAACTCATTTTACAGAGGAGGAAACAGAGACAAACAGGGTCAAGCGACTTGCCCAGGGCTACAATAGCTAGTAAGTATTTGAGGCTGGATTTGAAAAAGAAAAATTAGTCTTCCTGACTCCAGACTTGGCCTCTAACCACTGCACTGCCAAACTGCCTTGTGTAGAGAGTAGCTGAGCTGAAATCAGTTAACCCTATTCAGCACCACAAACAGCTCCCAGGCATTGTATACAATGCTAAACATTGGGGGTTCAAAAATGAAAAATGATAAAAGTTCTTGCTCTCAAAGACCAGAGACCAGCAGGGGTCTTTCTGTTCTCCCCACCCCCAACCTCCGTTGTTCACCAGGTGGCTATTCAATCACTATTTAATGATGGAGAGTAAGGGAGGCAGATTTTTCCCTCATTACAACCTAAAAAAGTAACAGAAATGAATGCAATCTACTTTTTAACTGTCACTCTGGGGAAATGGGAAGAAAGAAGTGGATAGACAGTTAAGTGGAGAGTTCTAAGCTTTCTAAGAAAGGACATAGTGGGAAGGAGTAGACACTTTAAAGCAAGGTTTTGAGAAGGGGGTACATGTGCAAGGACACCACTGACAGCTATTATTTCATAATCCTATTAATGCACAGAGAGATCTGCTGCCAAAATTCCTTTTTAGTTCACTTTTGATTAGATAAAAGAAGAGGCCTTGTATATCATGACTATTCTTGTAGGAAACTGCAACAATGTTAGGGAACATATGTGGAAAGTAGTCCATAGATGGATATTAAGCAGTGACTGTAGGCCATCCTTAGTCTCCTTATTGCCTTTTCACAGTTTCACTTTTTTTCTTTGTTAAAAAAAGTATCAATAACTTTTGTTTTTATGTCAACTCACTCTAAATATATTACTTCTCTCTTCTTCTCCTCAAAAAGCCATTCCTTATAACAAAGAACAAAAGGGAAGAAAGGAAGAGAAGGAAGGAAGGAAGGAAGGGAGGAAAAAGAAGGAAAAAAGGGGAAAAAAAGGAAAGGAGTGAGAGACGAAATTATATGAGAGGAATGGAGGGAGGAAGAAGGAAGAAAGAAGAAGAGAAGGAAAGGAGGGAAGGACAAAGAGAAAAGGAAGAAAGGAGGAAGAGAGGAAGGAAGGGATGGAGGAAATGAGGGAGTGAAGAAGGAGGGAAGGAAAAACCAAGAGAAATAGGAAGGGAAGGATAGAGAGAGGGAAGGAGAGGAGTAAGAAAAAGCAGTTCAGCAAAACTAATCAACCAAGTACAATAGTATACATGATTTTCTTTGTTTAGACTTCACAGCCTCCTCAAAGAAGAAAACAAAACAAAATAATGCATTTCCTCTTTGGGCCCAACTTAATCACTATAATTACAAAGTCTTCAGTTTTGTAGGGGGTTTTCTTTCCATTTAAATTGTTGCAGTCATTGTTTAAATTGTTTTCCTGGTTCTGTTTCCTTCACTTTGTGTCAGTCCATATAAGTCTTCCCATCTTTTCTGTATTCTTCATATTCATCATTTCTTCTTTTTAATTTTTTTAAAATATATAATTTATTTTTCAGTTCTCAACATTCACTTCCACAAGAATTCGAATTCAAAATTTTCTGCCCATCTCTCCCCATCCCCCACCCCAGGACAGCATGCACTCCATCCACCCCTTCCTCCAGTCTGTCCTTCTTTCTATTACCCAAACTTCCTCCACCCCTTTTCCCCTCTATTTTCCTGTAGGGCAAAATAGATTTCTATACTCCATTGCCTGTATATCTTAATTTCCAGTTGCATGCTAAAACAATTTTTAACATTCATTCTTAAAGCTTTGAGTTCCATAATCTCTCCTCCCTCCCCACCCATCCTCATTGAGAAAACAAGCAACTCAATATAGGCCATGCATGTGTAACAATGCAAAGCACTTCCATGATATTTATGTTATTTCCCTCTGTCCTATCATGCTTTCCATTTATTCCATTCTCTCCCTAGACCTGTCCTCCCGCAATATTGTTTGCTTCTGATTATCCCTTTCCCCAAGTTGCTGTCCCTTCTATTATCATCCCTCTCCTAGCCCCTTCCTCCTTGCCATCTTCCAGGGCAAAATATATTTCCATATCCAATTAAGTGTTATTCCCTCCTTACACCAAATTCCATGACAGTAAGACTCACTTATTTCCTTTCATCTCCCTGCTCTTTCCCTCCATTGTAAAAACTACTTCTTCCCTCTTTTATGTGAGGAGATTTGCTACATTCTACCTCTCCCTTTCTCTTACTCCTAGTATATTCCATTCAACAGTAAAATTTATTTTTTTTAGATATTCTCCCTTCATATTCAGTTCACCCTGTGCCCTCTGTCTATGTGTGTGTATACACATACATACATACACACATGTACACCCATGTACATATATATATTTACACATATATAATATATACATACCCACACACACCTACATATATATATTCCCTCTAACTACCCTAATACTGAAAAAGGTCTCATGAGTTACAAATAACATCTTTCCATGTAGGAATGTAAACAGTTTGATTTTAATGAGTTCCTTAAGTCTTCTCTTTCCTGTTTACCTTTTCATGTTTCTCTTGATTCTTCTATTTGAAAGTCAAATTTTCTATTCAGCTCTGGTCTTTTCAACAAGAATGCTTGAAAGTGTTCTATTCCATTTTTTTCTCCTGAAGTATTTTACTCAGTTTTGCTGGGTAGGTGATTCTTGGTTTTAATCCTATCTCCTTTGATCTCTGGAATATCATACTCCAAGTCCTTTGATTCCTTAGTGTAGAAGTTGCTAAATCCTGTGTTATCCTGATTGCATTTCCACAATACTCAAATTGTTTCTTTCTGCAGCTTATAATATGTTCTCAACCTGGAAGCTGTGGGATTTGGCTACAACATTCCTAGGAGTTTTCATTTTGGGATCTCTTTCAGAAGGTGATCAGTGAATTCTTTCCATTTATATTTTACTCTCTGATTCTAAAATATCAGGGAAGTTTTCCTTGATAATTTCTTGGAAGATGATGTCTAGGCTCTTTTTTTGATGATGATTTTCAGGTGGACCAATAATTTTTAAATAATCTCTCCTAGATCTATATTCCAAGTCAGTTGTTTTTCCAGTGAGATATTTCACATTGTCTTCTATTTTTTCATTCTTTTGGTTTTGTTTTATAATTTCTTTGTTTCTCATAAAGTCATTAGCCTCCATCTTCTCCATTCTAAATTTTAAAGACTATTTTCTTCAGTGAGTTTTTGAACCTCCTTTTCCATTTGGCCCATTCTGCTTTTTAAAGCATTTTTCTTCTCGTTGACTTTTTGGACCTCTTTTGCTGTTTGGATTAGTCTATTTTTAAGGAGTTATTTTCTTCAGCATTTTTTGGGGTCTCCTTTAGCAATCTGTTGACTCACTTTTCATGATTTTCTTGCATTGTCCTCATTTCTCTCCCCAATTTTTCCTCCACCTCTCTTACTTGATTTTCAAAATATTTTTTGAGTTCTTCTATGGTCTGAGACCATTGCATGGTTTTTTGGGGTTTTTTTGGAGGTTTTGGATATAGAGCCTTGACTTTGATGTCTTCCTCTGATTGTATGCTTTGTTCTTTCTCATCCAAAAGGATGGAAGAAAATACCTTTTCACCAAGAAAGTAACCTTCTGTAGTCTTATTTTTTCCCCTTTTTGGGCATTTCCCCAGCCAGTTACTTGACTTTTGAGTCCTTTGTCAAGTAGAGAGTATACTCTAGGGACCTGTAAGTTCTCAGTTCCTCCAAGGTGGCACAATCAAGGGAGAGAAGTTTCCTCCTTTCCTAGTCTGTGCTCTGGTCTGTGAGCAATCACAAGAAGTCTTTTCTGCTCAGGATTTGTGAGTAGGATTCCCTCTCCATAGCTACCACCAGCTCCACCAGGCCAGCATTCCTCCTCATTCTAAGACAGGACTGAGACCCAGATCAGCTATTTGATTCCCCCAGGGTCTTTAGGTGAGGGCTCCAAAAGTGGATGCTGCTGCAGCCCTGAGGTCAGGGTTGAGGCCACACCCTCCTCTCACCCAAGTGAAAGAGCTTTCTTACTGACCTTTGAAGCTGTCTTTGGTGTTTAAAGGTTGAGAAAGCTGGGAATTGCAGCTGCTACCCATGATTCCATGCCTTGAAGCCTGCTCCAGTCCTGTTTATGCCATGTGGCCCAGGCTAGGCTGTGCTCCACTTTGAGCCCAGTGCAATAGACCTTTCCTATCAGTCTTCCAGGCTGTTTTGGGCTGGAAATATGTTTCACTCTGTCATTTTATGGCTTCTGCTGTTCTAGAATTTGTTTAGAGTCATTTTTTACAGGTATTTTATAGGCTATGGGGGGAGAGCTAGAGCAAGTCCATCCATCTACTCCATCATCTTGACTCTGCCCCCCTCCCCCATATTCATCATTTCTTAAAGCACAGTCAAATAATACTACATTCATGAACCACAATTTGTTGTGAGCTGGTCTTCACTTTCTGGGCAGTGACACAGAACCAGTTGGGTTAGATTAAGGATAGACAGCCCTATGGTCCCTGGCATAATAATAATAGTACTTCCACACTCTCCACCAACCCCACTCCTTTTCTCTCCTCTTTCTCTTTTTTCACTCTTTCTCTCACCTCTTCCCTTTATTTTTCTTCTTTTTTTCTCCTCACCTGCTCAGGCCTCAAATTTGACAGTGACAACATCTGTACACAGACTGAAAGACAGAATGATATAGTGGAGAAAAAACATAACAAGGAGTCAGCTAGACCCAGGTTCAAACTAGCAAGTCACAACCTCTCCAAGTCTCAGCATTTCACTGATGTTGCTGTTCAGTCATCTTCCAGTTATGCCTGACTCTTTGTCAAACCCATTTGGGGTTTTCTTGACAAAGATACTGGAGTGGTTTGTCATTTCCTTCTCCAGTTCATTTTTTTTCACAGATAAGAAAACTAAGGCAGAATTAAGTGACTTGCTCAAGGTCACACAGCTAGTTAGTATCAAAGGCTGGATTTGAACTCAGGCCTTCCTGACTCCTGGTGCACTATCTACTGTGTCACCTAGCTGTAAAATGGTAATGATAACATTACCCAACTTACCTCTCAGGTTGGTATGAGGAAGTGCAGACTTTAAAGCACTATATAAATATAAGTATCTATAGTCCTTTGCTTGTCATTCATGGACAAAGAAGCCATTGATTCCTGTGACTAAATCAGCATTACATGTATCTGTTGATTTTTTCATACTTCAATGTTTCCCTTGGTTTGTTGTTTTTTTGTTTGTTTTTTTTTAAATAAAAATGCCTACCAGAGCATGCCTTAAAACTTCCTCTTCTTAGGTTACTTTTTATTGCTATATTGTCCTGCCTTTCATCCCCTCTCTTCAATAAATTTGGACCATAATTCTTTAAATTGCCTTTTCAACTGTCACATGTATCAGTTATGTCAAGGATCTCTGATTTCATGAGGAAAATACCTCCTCTGTAGCATATCAAAACCCATGTATAACTTAATAAAGGAGCATAAAATGTTTTCTGTGCCTCAAAGAGGTTAAGTGATCACTCAGAAAGTGTCAATCACTAGGTAATTATTAATTGTCTAGTCTGTGCTACAGATGCAAAAACAAAAGAAGCTTCACTTTTATCAAGCAAGGCTATGTGTACTCACAGAGGTATTATGAGACACACAGCCTGGGGAGAGAAAGTACTGTCTTCCCACCAAGGGGCACCAATCTGACCTAATGCAGACCAGGTTCGGTCCTAGGAGAACTTGACCTATAAAAAGCAGAAATCAGGTTTTTTCTCCAACTTTTCTAGTTCATTATTCCCATAGTACAACTCTACATTGATAATTCTGGAAGATAAAGTAGATTGATGATAGCTTTGGGCAACTCTCTCCCACTTATATCCAGTTTCACTGAGTCAAGATATCACCTCATGTAGAAAATCTCTTTTAAAAAAGCTTAGGAATATTTCATGTTGAGACATTTCCCAAAGTTGGTTAACAGGGTTCCATCTAGAAAGGTACTCTATGTATAAAATAGATCAGGTACAAGATAGCTATTTATTTCCTTCATCACAAAAGAAACGCTTCAAACCAACACAAAAGATTTATTAGCAAGCATTGGCCCTTAAAACATGATACAGTAACCTTTCACATATTACAGTCTTCTAGGAGGAAGTTCGTAATGCAGTCTTACAACCAGGAAGTTGATACTAGTACTTAAAACTCTACATGTTACTGATGAATAATCATTTCACTTTCACCTGGGATCTGCACTCTCCCAAAACTTCACTCAAGCTCATATTTACTGACCTTGGGCTTTCTCAGCTCTTTGACCTACAGCAACCTCCTAGAAGTGGTCGTTATGTCTCCTCTGAGAACTTGTTTCAGAGATCACTTCCACTAGACCCAGAAGTACCTAATCCCTTGAATTTATAAAGTGGCCACCAAGGCTAGGAACATCCATCTCAGGATGGCTGTTTAGTTATCTGTGCTCAAAGAAACAAAAAACAAAAGAGTCAGGTCAAGATTTGAACTCCAGTCTCAGGCTCACCTAGATAAGGATATATTCTCTGGCTTGTGTAAGTAGCAGTCACAGTTGCCAAAATAGGGGCAAGGGAGGGATAGCTTCTGTGCCCAACTCCCCAGAAATCTAAGGGAGAGTTCAAAGAGTACTGACAGGCTCAATAGATGGGAAGAGAGAGAGAGAGAGAGTCTAAAAGGGCAGAGTAACTTCTTTTAAAGACTCTGAAGTGATTGAGTGAGTGAGTGCCTCTTCCTGGCTCAATTTTCTTTAGCACAGTCCCCCCCTTCCCATGCTAGGGACTTAGGGGGCCAACAAGGGGTCTCTGTATCATCCCAAAGTACAATTCCTTCAGTGTTGAATCAAAGCAATTTTCTAAGGAAGTGTCCAGGAAAGAAGCCTGACTTCAAGAATTGTCTCAACCAGAGAACATCAATCACAGAAGAGCCTCAGGTCTCTGGCTAGTGCCCCAGTCCAGATGCTCAGAGGATTGCCATTTATTATCTCTATTCCTGCGTAGCAAGCACATGTGTAGCAAGGGCCTGTCTCCCATAAGGAGCATAGGTGTATCATTGTATGGCTGGAAGGGAAGAAAACTAGATATCTTTAGCTCTTCTTCCCCACCCTCTCTACAAAGGAAATTTTAACTCCTGTCAGAAGAAGCAAGAGGTTGGGACCAAAGGTCACCAATCTGCAATGCTCAGAGAGGGGGTTACAGGTTCAAAACATATCTATCTGCTCTCTTAAATATTGTTAGCCTAAGGAACGTGATCAAAAACAAGCTAACTTCTGATCTGTTTCAATATTCAGAGAGGAGAACCCTCAACTTTTTATCCAACCAAGGTTTGACTCCCTTTCTCCACACGCGAGTTCCACAACGAGCACACATAGTACTAATCAAAGAAAACTCAGGGATAATACAGAGCCACTAAAATCTATTGAGCAGGGGAGTGGCATGTTATAGGTTAGACCTGTATCCAAGGAATATCACACAGGCAGCTGAGTTTGGATTGGAGAGAGATTTGAGGCATAGAGCCCAATTAGAAAGTTATTAAGATAGACCAAGTGAGGGGTGGTGAACAAGTGAGGCTAGCTATAGAGAGGCAATATGTCACAAAGGTAGAATTGACAAGATTTGGTGACTAATTAATTATGCAGAGGAAGGGAAGGGAAGGGAAAGGGAGGAGTTTAAGTCATCTCCAAAATTTCAAACCTAAGTTATTGTAAGGAAGATAGTGCCTTTTATAGGAAGAGGATTAGGTCTGGGAGGAAAGATCATCTTTTATTATAGAGTTCTATTTTAGAGTTTGAGACGTCTTGGAAACCCAGTTCAAAATGTCCAATAGGTATTTGGTGATGGGAGACTTCAGACTCAGCATTAAATACATAGATCAGTGTCTTGAAAAAAGTATTGGCACTTAGTGTTTGCACTTTATCTCCTCTCTTTCTCTTCTTAATCCCCTGCTATCTGGCTTCTCATTCCATCATTCAAATAAAATTGCTCTTTTCAAAACTACCAATGCTCTTCCAACAGTCAAATCTAATGACAATATTCCATCTCCCAACTTGGTGCCTTTGCATTAGCTGTAAGCCATGTCTGAAAGTCACTCCCTCCTCACCTCTACCTCTTAGAATCCTTGGTTTCTTTCATAATTCAGATCAAATGTCATTCTCAGAAGTCTTTCTTGTCCACCTCCCCTCCCAACTTCTTCTGCATTTCCTCAAACTATCATGTTAATTTTGTATAAAATTTGGATGTATCTGTATATATATAAACATTGTCTCTCCCATTAAAATGTAAGTTTCTTTAGTCTCTGTATTTCCAGTCAGTACCTGGCAAATAGTAAATGCTTAATAAATGCTTGCTGATTGATTGCTCTGGAAGTCATCTTTATATGGATGGTAACTAAACAAATGAGAACTGATGAGGTTACTAAGAAAAGAAACATGGATAGAGAAGAGGGCCTAGAAAAGGGAGTGTATCAGAGGCAGAATTTGAACCCAGGTCTTCCTGGCTCCAAAACTATTACTTTCTCCACTATACAATACTACTTTTATCATACAATAGGAGAATAAATTAAATAATGAAAGCAGTCTTCTTTATTTTTGGCCCATTATGAAACCATAGTACTGAAAAGGTGTGAATCTAATGTAAAGGGGGAGGAGTTTCTTTTAATTTTGAGCAATTTTGCTAAATGAAATAAGCAAAAACAAATAAAAAATATGAGATCTGAATATCAAAAAGCCTAATAAAGCAGCCTGAAGAGAAAGGGACTTGCTCATTGTAATAAAATGAATATAGTGTTCTATTTCTTAACATCTAAATCTCATATGACCAACAGGGGAACTTGGGAGTTGAAAGTTGGGGACCCCTGAACTGTTTAGAGATTTTTGGACAAATATATATTGCCAGTTATTGATTAGCCAGAAGAAATGAGTATTTGGTTAAACAACATTAGAGAGCTAGAAGTCAGGTCTCTAACTAAAGGAAGCCTGCTCTGGCCTAGGAAGGTTGCTCCAAAAACATACCTCAGCAGTGTGGAAGGAAGGCACTACCATCTGCTCCCTAGAAGTGCTGATTAGCAAAAGAAAGTACTTACTTTGCATTTTCTTTGATCTAATGATACCACTATAAGAATAATACCCTCAAAGAGATTAAAGAAAGAGAAAAATAACTCATATGTATAAAAATATTTGTGGTAGCAAGCATTTTTTTGTAGTGGCAAAGACTGGAAACTAAGGGCATACATATCAAATGGAAAATTGCTGAGTAAGTTGTCACATATAAATGTAGTTAAACACAATTATGTTATAAAAATTATAAAAGGCATAGTTTCTGGGAAGACTTTTATGAACAGGTGCACAGCGAAGTAAACAGAACCAAGGAGAGAAATTTAAACAATAATATCAACATTGTAAAGAAAAATAATTTTGAAAGATTTAAGAACTTTGCCCAACACAGTGACCACCCATGATGCCAGAAGAGCAATGATGAAGCCTGCTGCTCACCTCCTTTCAGAGAGGTGATGAACTGAAGACATAGAATTAGGCATAGGTTTTTACATGACTGATGTGAAAATTTGCTTCGCTTAACTGTGTATCTTAGTTATATAGATTTGGTTTTTCTTTTTAAAAAAATAAATATTTGTTAATGGAAAACCAAAATAAATAAAAAGAAGATAGGCTTAACATTTGTGCTGTCTTGAAGAGGTAACTGGCAGAAGCTGCCACCTGTTGCTTTGTGATGTACTAACTTGTGAGAAGGAAGTTTTACTCCTCTCTCTCTACGTTACCTCCTGCTGCCTGGGAATCCCTCAGAGCCTAGCCAGGCAAGCAGAACTGGAAAAATAAATTCAATGCTCAGGATCTCTGTCCCTTCTGTAAAAGTCCAGTACTACTACTTCAGCTTCTGAAAAAGTCAACTACTACTTCAGCAGCCCCAGTTCAACACAGGAGTGGAGCAATCTGCTATAATTGAATTGGCTATAATTTAAAGGATTCATGCTCGAGGTAGAAGCCAGTCTAGGTGACCTCCAAGATCTTTTCAAACTGCAGGATTTTATAATGACCATCCAAGATTTACTAATATTTAGAGTGGTTTGGTTTTTACCTTAGAGTGCTTTTATATTATTTTGTTACATATTTATATCAATGTGTAATATGTTGTTAGACCACAACCATGGTTTATCCAAACTTTTTATCTTCCCATCATCTATTAGATATTTAATACAAGTTTGGATTGAATCCAATGGAATTTAAGTATCCACTATATTCTAGACATTCAGCCTATAAAAAAAGTATAAGACCAGTTCCTATACTAAGGGGGTTATAGTCTAGTCATAGAGACTGGGAATAAAATATACATATATATATAAATAACAATTCAACATGCTAAGTATCAAAAATGAGACAAGTGTGGTGTCAAAGTGTGGTGTCATGGAAAGAAGACCAGATCTGGAGTCAGAGGACATGGACTTAAATCCTGGCTCTGTTACCACCATGTAAAAACTTGGGCAATTTATTTGATATCTCTTGGACCCATGTACTTCATCTATAAGCTGAGAGAGTTCAGTTTAACAAATGTTTATTAAACAATAAGGACAAGGCACTGTGCTAGAGAAGTGTGGGGAGGGAAGAAGACAAAGGCAAGGAGGAAATAGTCCCTGCTCTCAAGGAGCTTACTTCCTATTGGAGGGTACAACAGGTAGATAGAGAAATACAATATAGGGTACTCTGAAGAGGGAGAAACTGGGCAGGAGGTGGGGAGGTGGCTGTGTAGGAGAGATGGTACCTAAGCTAGGGTTCAAAGGAGTGAGATAGTGGTTCAGGGAAATGAATGTTTGAATCCAGATTACCTGGATGCAAAAACCAAATCAACCCCTTACGAAAGACATTTCTCCTCTCTTGGTCTCAGTTTCCCACTGTGTAAAAGGAAGGGTGAATAAGAAATTAAGAATTCCTTATAAGAATATAAGATCATTCCAATAAAATCGGCCTAACGTATAGAGAGTTGAAAAGTTCAGTGCTTGGAGACGTAGAGTTGAAAAGTTCAGTGCTTGGAGATGTCCGTTCCATGA